>NQII01003306.1:137202-217872 GCA_002778355.1 Clitarchus hookeri
TTGGCGTGAAACCTCTGTCTTGAGCCCACCGCGGGGTCTGGTGGAGGGCTCTTCGCCGCGGCTGACGATCTTCGGTGGGGCCTTCTCGACCTTAGGGAAGGGTTTGACCCTGTGCTGCTGCGTGAACTTAGACACGGTCCCTGAAATGGGGCAACGATGCGAATATATAGCCTAGCACTGCTCAAGTCCATCTCTACCTCCTCGAAAGGTCAGGGCTCGAGACACGGTGGAAACGCCGTGACCGACGGAGTGTGGAAGGCAATTGGCTAGTGGCGGACCCGCCAGTGCACTAGCGATCAGCTTTCTAGAGGCCGCATGTGTTCTTCGCCTGCGGTGATGACCCGCGAGCCGAGTGCACAACCCCAACTGAGGCCTTCGGGAAGATCTCGGGGTGGCGGATCTCCGCAGAAGGGACTGGCTGACGTCCTGGAGGAAATGGGTTGCTTTGGTAGAAAACTCAGTGTGTAAGGTAAAGTCGTGGGGACCCAGGGGATANTGACGTCCTGGAGGAAATGGGTTGCTTTGGTAGAAAACTCAGTGTGTAAGGTAAAGTCGTGGGGACCCAGGGGATAGGTGTAAAACCACGGCCATTGGCTGAGACGATCACGTGTCAGACTCTTGGTGGCATTGGTTGAATCTTCCGCTGGGAGAAGGCCTGGAGGCGGGTATTTGCCTGGAGGGCTACTGCGTTGTCATGTGCGGTCTCAGTAGCCGGGGGGAAAAGAGGACATTCCCTCCCACTGAACCTGCACGACACACAGTGCTAGGTTTGGTGATGAACTCTTGTCGCTCGAGTAACCTTTGGGTAGTAAAAGTGGCGTGTCGTTGGAGCCAGTATCGATGGGTTGATGCTCGCTAATCAAGGGACGATGATCTGGTCCGCCTAGTAAGAGGACTCGTTTACGAAGCGCGTTCGTGGAGGTAGGATAGTTATCGGCCCCACCAAGGTGGTGCGTGCAGATTCAACTCTGTACGATGCTTTTGACAGGTGAGGTGGTATGCAAGCCCACCCACTACGGTTCTACTTAATACACCTTCTACTTAATTGCATTCAATTGCAGCCAATTTAAGCACGGTGGTGGTAATTAANCTACGGTTCTACTTAATACACCTTCTACTTAATTGCATTCAATTGCAGCCAATTTAAGCACGGTGGTGGTAATTATTATTGTCTGGGTTCATACTCTACGGGACTGGCCTATGTACACAGCAGATTAATTAAACATCAGAAGTGGCAACATAATGCCTGACGTGGCTTTGTGACTGTATAAAAGCTAGTTCTGTGCACTGTGCACATAGTTGTTTCTCTGGATTATACTCCTGTTTAACTCTATGGGTACATGTGCAGGAGACCCGACTGCCCACACGCTTTACAAGTTACAGATAAATATATGACGCCTACCAAGATGGTGGACTGCACTTTCCAATATTGTGGAATGAGTATGCGTGGAAAGACCACCAGAAATTTAAGTTTTATTTGACGTAAAATTTTGAATTACATTTTTTTATAATTTTTAAGTAATTTTTCAATAATTTTGTAATATTTTTCAAGTAATTTTTTAATAAAAATAATGTTTTGTTTAATGTAATTTTTATAACCTTTTTTGGTATTACAAAATTTTTTTGAGAATTTTGTGGATTAAAGGTCACCGGGATCAAGGCCAATTGTTATGGTCAAGATCACCTGGCTCCAAGATGGCCGCCAGCCTACCGGAATGACAGATCACGAATTGCTCCGACTCTTAGGTCAGACTCTACTTACGTCTTACACTTGAATTAAAACTTTTAGGTCCACATTAGTGAATAATTATAGTTTGTATTTTGCTTTCCTTTTTTTAATGCATATATGTGTGAGAACCAGCCAATTCGTAAAAAGGTCTACTTTTGTTATAATTCCAGAGTTGAACTTGTTCTGCGAATGAATTAAGTGTTCATTGTACTCGATAAGCTAGTTTTACTTATGGTGGAATAATACGCAATGCGCATGCAAGGGGACCTAGAGCTCAGTTTACCGAGAACGTCATATACGATACACTGAAAGGAGTTCACACGTGTTATTAGCCGGAAGTCAAATAACTCCCGACACGAAGGCTTTGTGCGCACGTGTTGCCGGCGATCCGAGGCAATTTTTGGCCACTAATGAGTATTTCGACGTCCCTCCCTAAGAAGATCGCTCGTGATGACGGCGCAGCGACCTTTGCCACGCCCACTTACCCTTCCCCTTTGCCCCTTCCCTTCCCGCGTCCTTCGGCGACTCGCAATGCAAATTGACCTCGAAATTAATTTCATCTCCTTTTCCCCGCAGGAGAAAGCAGCGTGAACCGGCAAAAGGGCTGAGCGCACCCACACACACACACACACACAGAGGCTCGGTGCTGTAACATACAAGAATCGGGGTGGTTGAGGAGAAGTAAGGTGGGGCAGGGGTGCACGTTTTCGCCTTGGAGTTAATTACAAGGGCGCCACGTTTGACCTGGCCGCAGCCCCGAGGGCCGGGACCCCAAATCACACGCATGGCCGTCCCCACGCTCTGGCGCGAACTTTCAGGCTGGCCAACTTGAGGACCTCGTGCCGACCCGAGGAACAGGTCTGCCGTGGCCTGATTAATTGCTCCGGAGACACGCTTCCCCTTGTAGCGACAACTACGTAACCTTGGTGGTAATTAAACACCGTGCAAACTGCATGAAACGTCCGACGATTAGCGGTTCGCCTGAGGACTGCGCGACCCCCTGCTGCGAGGCGACGGCGTGACGTGTTTGCCGTTCGCTGTTGAGTACACAGCGTTGCGAGTGAAAGACAAACACCGCTGCGATATACTCGGCGAAATGTCTTTTTGAAGCAGAGCACGTCGATATACTCCGCAAGCAAAATTCTCAGAGCGCAGGAGAAAAAAACGCCGGAGTAATGAGACCAAGATACACACGTGCAGAAAAGAAATAAATTTCTACGTGTTTTCCTTTCTAGCAATGTAATTTCAGTCGCCATATTAACAACCTAGAAGTTATGATTCAAATGATTTATTTACAAACTAAATATATATTCCAAGATTCAAATATTCTGGAAAATGCAGGTAGGATTCTGCTCGATCATGCTTAACATTTGTTAGCCAAATCTTACATTTGGTATGAAATTAAATACACTACATAGTTCTGAAGAACGTATACTAATTGTAATGATTTTCAAAACCAATTACACATAGTTACATACTGGATTACAGTAAAGAGTATGTTTTTAATATTTTATCTGTTAACCAGCGGAATACAAATTCATTTTATTATTACAGTTTACTAAAATTTTTACATATTTAATTTATTATTACAGTAATTTTTGTTACTGTCAATATTTACGGTAAATTAAGGCCATATAACAGTAAGAAATAAATGGGAAGGGGGGAATAGCAGGGCCTCATTTCATAGAGGGCCCCAAATTTAGGATATGGTCTTTGCATTTCAAAACAAGCAGAAGCATGTGTTAAACAAATGAGTAAATATTCTCATGACCAATGGTTGTATTCTGTACATAATGTAAACTTTCCAAATAGACACGACATATAAACTCTCAGTTTTGCATTAAGTATGTTTTTATGCGTGAGAGGAGGGCCTCAAAAATGTTAATGCCCTGCGCTTATATCGACCTCTGAAAGCACCTGGGGAAACATAATGAAACCAACACGACTGCCTGTCTATGGAGTTGAAAAATTGTAAATTAAAATATCTGGTACTGTAAATAATTATGGAAATTTTTTTACACCAACATGACTGCCTGCCTAAGGATCTGGCAAATTATGTATTAAAACGTTAAACTGGAATGTGTTACAGAAATGAGAAAACCATCCCCGTAAAATACAGATCTTTTACGCTGACTCAGGAAAGAAATCGGAAACTTCCGAACGTCTGTAGAGTATACAACCAAATGGGATTTTCAAAAATTCTTGTTACATGTTTTCCATAAGTCTTCGTAAAATAACGCAAACATTTTTTTATCACCGACATTGTTTTCGAAAATTTTACAGAACCTTCCGTGAATTCGCGGAACCTTTCCGTCAATTGGCTCGTTCCTGTAATGCTGGTTATTAAAAAAAATAGATTACATAATATGTCGTTGTGTGGTTACGTTATATAAACTAAAAACAAATAAAAAATGAAAATATTTTAGTATGGAATCAAATTTGAACACCAATGAAAAAGTTCCGAATCAATGACTTACGACTCACCAACAACTCTCTGTCAGTAATGTAGATCATAAAATGTATACATTGCTAACATTGTCCTTAGTCCGCTTGCAGCAAAATTGGCTTTAATATGTTATTTTAATATGATATGTGCGCTTTATTTAAAGGCGTTTTGTAATATGTCTAAATAAGTTTTGAACGCGAAATAAAAAATGATGATATTTTCCTATATGTATTTTCCATTCGATGTATGATGTCTTACGTAAGCTTACGACATGCTCACTCTTATAATCAACCAAAATTTATTTAAACACATTCTATGTCCGCACTGTAAAGAATACTGGGAAATATTATTACCTGACAAAAGTAAGGAAATATTCGAAGACTTGTTTCGGAAACATATTTTTATTTACATCTAAGTTTGAATAAACGCAGTCTGGATTTAAATTCACTTACATGGCAGTGAAAAATCCCATACATGAATGGTATAACTGCCTTACTACGTGTGTATCTCCTCGGCATTGTAACAAGAGCTCGATGGGAGGACGAGAGGAAGAAACAACGCGAGGCACCATGTTGGACAGTAGTACGGCTTATATCCGTTAGGACAGGCATAATACTAAGCAATACAAATTTAGTGTTAAGGTAGAAAATCTGAAAAAAAAACTAAAGTAATCAATTACAAATTGAAAGTTTGTGAAAAAAAAAAAAATGTTGAAACTCCGAAAAATGGATACCTTTTTGTTCCCGTGTTCAAATCTCAATATACACCTCTATATTTACCCGCGTAGTTTTTATGCCGAGGGAACTATTCAAAGACCTCGAAAGACATTGACTGCAAAGCACTAACCAATTCACTTAATAAATTCTACACGAACTTTGCTTTGCACCTCACAAAATAAATAAAGCAATCAGTTACGGAAAATAATAATTATAACGATTTCCAGGAATAACTAATTTGTCAAGTTACTCTTAGGATGGAGCGAATGTTGAAGCTTATAATAAGAAATATTCTAAGGAAAAACTTGTGTAGTTATTCCAAGAAAATTATTTTCAGGTAATTCACATTAATAGTTTTTCTGTCGTGGTGAATTGCTAGTACGTTATTTATCACCAACCAAGGCACNAGTTTGAATAAACGCAGTCTGGATTTAAATTCACTTACATGGCAGTGAAAAATCCCATACATGAATGGTATAACTACCTTACTACGTGTGTATCTCCTCAGCATTGTAACAAGAGCTCGATGGGAGGACGAGAGGAAGATACAACGCGAGGCACCATGTTGGACAGTAGTATGGCTTATATCCGTTAGGACAGGCATAATACTAAGCAATACAAATTAAGTGTTAAGGTAGAAAATCTGAAAAAAAACTAAAGTAATCAATTACAAATTGAAAGTTTGTGAAAAAAAATAAAAATTTTAAACTCCGAAAAATGGATACCTTTTTGTTCCCGTGTTCAAATCTCAATATACACCTCTATATTTACCCGCGTAGTTNAAAATGGATACCTTTTTGTTCCCGTGTTCAAATCTCAATATACACCTCTATATTTACCCGCGTAGTTTTTATGCCAAGGGAACTATTCAAAGACCTGGAAAGACATTGACTGCAAAGCCCTAACCAATTCACTTAATAAATTCTACACGAACTTTGCTTTGCACCTCACAAAATAAATAAAGCAATCAGTTACGGAAAATAATAATTATAACGATTTCCAGGAATAACTAATTTGTCAAGTTACTCTTAGGATGGAGCGAATGTTGAAGCTTATAATAAGAAATATTTTAAGGAAAAACTTGTGTAGTTATTCCAAGAAAATTTTTTTCAGGTAATTCACATTAATAGTTTTTCTGTCGTGGTGAATTGCTAGTACGTTATTTATCACCAACCAAGGCACGTTGTCACCGAGGTGTAATGGGTAGCACCCAAACCTCCCTTAGTATAGGTTCGGGTTTCACGCCCACCCACCGGTAAGTGTGTAGGATTTTAGAATTGTGATTTCGGTTACTTTTCGTTTGAGTAATATAGGTGATGAGAAAATAGACGGTGCTAATACTTCAAAAAATTATAATATATAAATTTATGATAAAATTTATAGTTTCATATTCCCTTACTTATATGGGATCTAAAACACACTTTTTGTCCGGTACTTTTACTTACGGTAAGGGTTTAGTTTTTTTTTTCTTATGTGAAGTTACTCTATATCTAAGCGGTATTTTTACCTTGCATGTAAATGTAATTTGCTTCCCTTATATGTAAGGCAGTTATACCTCAATTTTGTTTACAGCGCGCGCGTAAGATTTTATACTTTGCAGGGAAACGTCATTCAATTGTCGCTCAGTCAAGCGAGTGTGGTAGTGAGGTTATGGTGTCTCAAAAATCGAGAACATTACGTTCTAAATAAGTATAAAATCAGAATAATGAGTGCTCGTTTAGATAAAATGTTTTGTCATCAAGGTGATCCACGTTCCTAGATATTTTTAACGTGCAAAACTATGTAATACAACGCAAAATAATGAACCTAGCATCATAAACTAGTAGCTTAAAACAGTATAATTATTATTTTCAGATTACGTGTAAGACAAAACATTAATTACGCAAACATAGGAAAGAAACGTAATGTTGTGGTCTCAACTCCTACTGGAATAAGAACAAAGAAATGATGCATAGCAGTCATATAGAAAGTTAACGCCAGAGAGTAAGTAAATTTAAACAGGATAAGTAAAGTACTTATTTAACAACTCTAACATAAGTAATAATTAATGCAAAGTATCAAGATATAATGCCAAAGAAAGATGGGAAGGAAGGTTAAGTTATATATAAAAGTTGAGTTAACATATCTTAGTGAGTAACTTACACAGCCTCGCACTCCGGACCCTCCGTACAGATCGCTACCGGCTCCTCGTCTGGCCACCGATCAATCCCCTGGACATTCCCTAACTGCGATGATCTCCTCTCTCGCAGTTCAGTTCACACCTCGTTCCCCTCCACGTCTATGTTGTCGTAATGATTTCTGATTGGCCACGGTTGTGCACTGGAGGCAGAGTCTGCTTATGGTTTGTTGAATTTAGGCTGGTATGTCCTCATGTCTGCTGGGCCCACATGTTCTATTGTTCTCTGCATTTTATTATTGATATTTAAAAATTTTATTTAAGTTCTCTGTTTTGGTTGTCTAGTCTTGTAAACTTGATTGTGGCCTCCTTCGCAGGTACTGTTGTGACAGGCTGTGTACAACGAGGCCGTGTTCAGCAGTAAGCAAACTCATAGAATTACAGTCCCCATGGGATTTACAACAGCTGATGTGCAAACGTACTTCGAAATACCATGTTATTAACACGTTAAGAGAGGACTTCAAGAATATTCAGACATTTTACTCTACTCCTTGGACTTCGCTCTTCGTTGTTCGCAATGTAAATGTTCACAAACGGCAATTTCTACTTTCTAAGGCCGTTCATTTGCAGTTCATACCAGACACAAAATGAGAACTGTAGTTTACTACGAAACAACATTTTTAGACACCGCTTTCAATTACTTGATATTAAGACCAATTGTTGGTTTCATTAAAGTGATTTTACCAGTAGATCCAGCAATAAGATATAAAAATACAATTCCAGTTTCAACCCAATAATTAAGATCTCTTGGAGTAACTGCAATTTTTACAACCATATTGTCATTATTACTAAAAAAATCCTACTGAATTCTTTTTAAGGGGTGGAATATCCTGCCAATAAGATTGACTTCTGACTTATCAGTTACATCTTTTTCACGCTTATTGTTACCTTCTTTTCTTAAATAAATAACAAACTGTAAATGTTTTACGTTTATTAAAGACAAAGACTTAGCATATACTGCCTTTATTTGTCACAACGATGATAAATTGACAAATGCGGAGGAAAAGTGTCTGAAGTCCGTTATTTTATTATTAAAACAATATTTCTCTCTTCCAACTACACATAAAAATACCGCAGTCCAAAATATGTGCCAACAACAAGAAAACGTACGTACATCATTATTACTATGGTGTTCAGTAATAGGACGTTCTTAATTGTCACTTACCTGGTTCTCCTGTAAACTTGATATGTGACGTGGGACACTTTGCTTCCGACAGGTACACAGAAATATGTAATTTCTAAAGACGTAACTCTCTCAATTTATAGAGTTTATGGTATGGTTTGAGTTTCTAACAATTTGTTCACCCTCACAGGTGCCTGCTGGTATTTTTTCATGTTTTAAGAATAATTATGGGTGGCGTGGATATCCTAAATGGCGCAGAAACTCTAACGTTCTTGTAACACGGGCGAAGAAAGCTTCGTGTAGAGTAGGGTGAGTGAGTGAAGAGGTTATGGCAGCACTTTACATCGAGGTCTTGAAAGCCGGTCAAGGTGAATCGAGGTACGTATGGAGCAGCACCGGAATGAAAGGGTGGGGGAAACGGGAGATCCCCGAGCAAACCCACCGACTAGAGGGATCGTCCGGCCCGATTCCCACTTGTGGAAATCCGGAGCGGACCGGCTTGGGATTGAACCCGGTTTGCCTTGGGGGGAGACTAGTTCGCTAACTGCTCAGCCACCGTGGCCCCTGGTGTAGAGTAGGCACATTTCTTCCCCGTGCCTGAAAGCTACAGAAAGTACGGAGTATATAGGGATTTATTTAAGGTTTAAGTTTCAGTGAGTTTTTTAATCGTAAGATAAAATTAGTTTCATAAAAAATATTTTGTTAAGTAAAAAAAATTTTAATTAAAATATTTGTATGCGGATGGTATGAGAGAATTTCAATGGAAACACGCCAAGCTGGAGTCAGACAAGTTGTTCCTGGTTCAAAACAGTTTGGTTGCGTTCGCCGATGCGAAGTTGAGGGTGAGGACCAGCTCCGGCAAAGCCTTTAGACAGCAGAACAAAGAAGTATTCGAAACTTCTGGAGAAGGCGCTTGGAGAGGGCGCTTTGACGCGGGTTTGGAACATAGGCGGCAGAGAGAATTTTTAAATTCACTTCGATCCGAGGCTTTGAGACGAGAAACCGCTCGGGCGCCGATTACGTGCGGACGGTGTAGAGTGGAATTCAATGCAAACTTCGGTTGTACTTGTTCGGAGATTCTCAGACACCGAGCACGAAACTGGGTTATATATTATGTGTAGTATTTGGATGACATTTGTGTACTTGATATCTTCAACAAATCGAATTGTGAGATATTTTTAATGCCATTCAGCGCAATGTAAAAACATTACAATAATAATGCGCACAAGAAAACTACACAAAAAAACAGAAAATATAAATTTATATTTTAAAATTTTTTATTGTAATGTTTACATTAACTGTTTTTTTGTAATGTACTTCTGCAAACCAATATTGTTTAAACGCTACATTTAGTCATTATGTCGCAGATTTTATATTTGTTAAAATATCAATTTTTGCAGATAAATTAATGATACAGATATTCTCTATTATAATACTCATTTAAGCCATACAGGTTTAATTTATTCTGTCTGATACAATATAATAGGCTAAAAAGGCTTTTAAAATACTTCAGTACTCGAAGATCTGGTAATGTTAATACGATCCCATTAGTGTTTTCGATAATGCTTTTTTAGGTTAGACCTGAGATTTCTGGAAACAGTTAAGCTGTCGGTCATTTATCCAGCCCATTTTCCTGGAATTCATAATGAAAAAAATTCATATATTATTCTGAAAATTCTTAATATTAGAAGCGAAATGTTGAATATAGTTGAATTAATATTATTTTCAATTTTTCATTTTTATTCAAGTATTTATATCGAAATACAGATACCAAAAAATACAATATATANAATTTTTCATTTTTATTCAAGTATTTATATCGAAATACAGATACCAAAAAATACAATATATTACTACAAGCAGAAATGCACACACCCTGATGAGAAAATTTAAGCGCAGGTATGAAATCAAGGAAAACATTNATATATTACTACAAGCAGAAATGCACACACCCTGATGAGAAAATTTAAGCGCAGGTATGAAATCAAGGAAAACATTGTTGATTCTGGGAACATTAATTATATGTAACATACATAATGAATAAGTTAATCTTCACTAGTGAATTTCATGTTTTGGATACCATTTCTGAACATAAAAAGAATATTTATGCGATATTAAATATGAACTTATAAATTTCAAATAATATTTTATAGACAACGATTTGATTAATTTGAAAATAATAACAGACCAATATTACAATATACATATTTCTTGGTTATTAATTTTAATGTTTCTTAAAAAATAATGCAAATGCTGCTATATATGTGTGATTATATATATGTGTGTGTGTGAAAAGGTTTCGTTGTCATTTGTGGCTATAAGCTGGTTTGTTCAAAATATTTCCTTTCTACATAAAATTGATTTTCTCAAGCAGTCGTACATTTAATGATGCCACTTTTTATAATAAGAATATTCTCCGCCTTCTAAACGTCGACAGTTCGGTAACAATATAACTGATTTTCATAAATAACTAGCTGAATTATCCGGCGTTTCATGGGTATAAGAGGGTAATGAGAGGTATACGATACCGTTTTAGGGGTTTTTGGCCGAATAGGTGACCGGAGCCCATTTTCGCCTACACGGTATTTTATATTGGGATCTGAAGTTCATCTCTGCCAAATTCATTCCATATCTGTTGAACGATATAGAAGTTGTTGAGTTGAGAGGTTTGGGCGGCTCTTAACATCGAGGTATTGAGAGCCAATGGTATGGAAGTGATTCACGATAATGGATTAGGGGTTTTCAGGGTTTCAAGCTAAATGAGAAGCCAGAGCCGGTCTTGGTCTACGAGGTGTTTCAAGCTGGATGCTGAAGAGTATCACTGCCGTATTTGGCGCAGACTCGTAGAACGGTATTTAACTGAGATACCAAACACCGTTTTAGTTTATTGGGAGGGTGTAGAGGATGGCAAATAGGGATCCGGAAACAATATTTTTAAGTTAACGGTATATTAAGCTGGGTGCTTAAAGGCATTTCTGTCAAGTTTTACACATACCATCGAGAGCAAACATTTTGTTGTCCTACTTACATATATGCAAACATTTGATTTTATACATATAGATAGTAATTTGATTTTTTAATTGTTGTGGATTGGTTTTTCCATTTAATGCATAATGATAACATATGTGGTCAATATTTGAACGAAGATGATACAGCAACCAACACCCTTAAAAACCTGCACCGAAACTGCATCTCATGTTACCAATTAAAATCCTTTATCTGATTTTCAACCAATGTATAAACAGTACATACTTTTCTGAGAGGTATATGGTACATTTTAATAACCACTTAAGTTCATATAGCTGCGGTTACTAGAAATTTTATTTTCTGGCCCAGAAATAGTGAGTCTCCCGGATAAAACTCCAAGTACCGTTTTGGAAAGCACGATTATGTTAAATATAAATGTATGTTACCTAAGATCAATTTACACTCACAAAATAAAGTCGTTGATTATAAATAATAATTATTGTAATTTGCTTTCCTTTTACAAAAAAAATTGCCGTGTTTGACAGGAGAATATCTTATAATATTTGTAAGAATAACTATCTTATATATTTTCATTATATATAAACATACAAGCCCTCAATTTATTGACGATCTACCAAAGTGTAGAAAAAACTAAAATATATTTAAAAATAATAAGATTTACTGTTTTTCACACAAAAAAAATTTATAAAATGTAAAATAACAAAACGTACACACTTACCAAGACACATATATGAATAAGTAATTGTTTCAAGAGATCAGTCAAGTTCGTGGGATTTAAAAAAAAAACCTGTCTAAAATTACCCATTTTCTTCATTGATCAAAAAAAATTCTACATTAATCTTTTTAGTTAAAGTGAAAATTTAGTCTTCACATGATAAATATTTTAATGCTGAGATGAAGTTTTGTAGCTATATTTATGAGGCCGTTAATATTTAATACTTTATTATATGCAATATAAATAGTGAAGGATGTAAGAGGAAAAAGATTTCAGAAGGAAAAATATTTACCATCATTTTCTACCAAACTCCCTGTAACTAACATAATGTTAATTACACTGAAGAGCCAAAAAAACTGGTATAGGCGTGCGTATGCAAATAACAGAGGTATGGAACCAATCAGAGNAGCCAAAAAAACTGGTATAGGCGTGCGTATGCAAATAACAGAGGTATGGAACCAATCAGAGTAACACTATGCGGTTGGCAGCTAGATCGGTTACTGCTGCTACAATGGCAAGTTGTCAAGATTTAAGTGAGTTTGAACGTGGTGTTTTAGTTGCCGCATGAGAGATGGGTGATAGAATTTCTGAGGTAGCGATAACATTTGGATGTTTACGTACGACCATTTCACGAGTGTACCGTGAATATCGGGAATCCAGTAAAACATCACATCTTCGACACCGCTGCGGCCAGAAAAAGATCGTGAAAAACGGGACAAACGACGACTGACGAGAATCATTAAACGTTACAGACGTGGAACCCTTTCTCATATTGGCGGAGATTGGATTTGTGGACTACTCTGCAGAATTCATGGTGTGAATTGCCTTCTGCATACCTTCAGACATTAGTCGAGTCCATGCCACGTTGTCTTGCGACACTTATGCGAGCTCCGGGGGAGGGGGGTGGTTGGAGGAGGGGGCTACACGATATTAGACAGGTGTACTAGTTTTTTTTGTTCTTCAGTGTATGTCTTATTGTAACAGTTACGATGTGTACGTAAGTTGTGACCGAAATATGTCCAACGACTGGTTAACATTTACACTGTTTTACAAACAGCCAAAAATAGCGTGTAACATTATAGCTTCGTCATGTTGGAATCAACCTTAGAAAGAATTTTTCTCTTCTAACTGAATGTATATTTTATATGCACATTGGCTGGTGTGCTTTTACCAAAGTTTGTCATTACATATTTTGGAAAAGAAGTTCCATAACTGAATGCAATGATTATTACATAGAAAATATAATTGTTTCACAGATTTTTTTTTTGTTTAGGAGTAACGTTTTAGGACTTAATTTACGTTCTTAATAATTCCAGTTAGACTTCCCGAAGGATGAATAAAGTCATCGGGTTCATCGCAAGGTAGGTTTTAAACATGGCGTAAGGTTGCACTAATAGATAGTAAAAAGTAGTTTNGTTCCCGAAGGATGAATAAAGTCATCGGGTTCATCGCAAGGGAGGTTTTAAACATGGCGTAAGGTTGCACTAATAGATAGTAAAAAGTAGTTTAGAAGCAGCGCTGTTAAATGTGTTANAGGTTTTAAACATGGCGTAAGGTTGCACTAATAGATAGTAAAAAGTAGTTTAGAAGCAGCGCTGTTAAATGTGTTAAATCGAACCTTTTATTATCTGTGAATACTACAGCAGACACGTTTTCCTGCGAAGGAAATACGTATATGACAAGAGCAGTATGCAACTAGGAGCACGGCCCAATGCATTCAGTTTCTGTCCTGTGAGTGACGTGATTTCTACAGCCCTGTTTTGTGAGCAGTTTTCCCCAAGATCTCTCCAGCTCCAAGCACGTATTTTCATTCTTTGCGTAAGTGAAGCAAGCGTTGAATCGGGTTAAGTATAGCATGAACCAAAATATTAATTTATTGCGACACATGAAACCACAAATGAATGAGTGGTTTACATCGTTAAAGGACTATCACACGCTGAAAATATCGTTTTCTGCTCAGCGTGGGATCGCAAATGACTTGGCACCC
Organism: Clitarchus hookeri; assembly: GCA_002778355.1. Lineage (NCBI taxonomy): Eukaryota > Metazoa > Arthropoda > Insecta > Phasmatodea > Phasmatidae > Clitarchus > Clitarchus hookeri. The sequence goes on from NQII01003306.1 coordinate 151,083, forward strand.
TCCTGCCTATATATAGGTCAAAAACCGCAACATTAAAGAAGATAACTTTTTCTCTCTTCCTCACAATCTCTATGTATTTCATCACGCTTCTCCCTCATTTTATGACGCTTTCCATTACTCTCCTCAAAGTTTTGCAATTGCCTTTTTAAATTATTGTTTTCCTCTAAACAATGGAAAAAAACACGAGGAAGACTTTTGTAAAGTTTGTACAGTTCTCCAATCCAACCAAATTCGATAACTACTAAACCAAAATTTGTAGAAAATATCGCCATGTATGCCAGAAACACATATATTTTGATTACTAACGAAAACAAGTTTCCTCATTAAGTAGAATGATAATTTTGCTACAGTGGCTGTGGAGTTAAAACAATCCGACTACTTGCCTCCTGCCAAGGCAATCCGTATTTGATGGCCGGCGGGGTTACCATAATATCNGAGTTAAAACAATCCGACTACTTGCCTCCTGCCAAGGCAATCCGTATTTGATGGCCGGCGGGGTTACCATAATATCAGCCTGCGAAAAATGTATCAGACGTTCTAACTAGCCAGCGGATTTTCTCGGGGTACCCCTGTTCCTTTCTCTCTACCCTCTCCAACGCTCCTCGATCTTCATCTCCTTTNGCCAGCGGATTTTCTCGGGGTACCCCTGTTCCTTTCTCTCTACCCTCTCCAACGCTCCTCGATCTTCATCTCCTTTCACCGTTACTGGTGCTCCAGACCCCTCTATTAAGCGCTGACCAACTGTTTCTCCACTAATGGTTATAATTACTCATTGAATTATTTTATACTGATAGATCTGTACGGAAGTATTATGCAAGATATTACACAAATTGCAAGAGTCTACACTGTACAATTTTAACAGTTCTGATAAATTCTCTTCATTAAGAAGGAGAGTTGTTTCCGATGAATCCCTGTCCCCGACTATTCAACATGTAGAACTCGATAAAATGTGGTACANTTAAGAAGGAGAGTTGTTTCCGATGAATCCCTGTCCCCGACTATTCAACATGTAGAACTCGATAAAATGTGGTACTTCTATGCCAACATTGCCATAACATAAGAATTGATGCCGCATGCAGAAGAAGAATGTATTTCATTTGTAACACTGTAACAATATTGAATTAAAATTTACTGTACAATTTCAGTTCAAAATTTACGATTAAGTGTATATATATACATATTTGTGTGTGATGAATATAGACAATATTTGCAGGCGTGCTCTTCAGTGCCCAGCTTGAAATACTGNTGTGTGATGAATATAGACAATATTTGCAGGCGTGCTCTTCAGTGCCCAGCTTGAAATACCGTGTAGGTCAAAATAAGCCGCAGCCTCCTATTGAGCTCGAAACCCAAAAACCCTTAAACAGGTGCATTCTATTCTACATCGCTCTGTGGATATGGATAAATTTGGCAGGGATGTCCTTTAGTACATGGTTTAAAATTCTGCACAGGATAAAATTAGTTTCGGTTCCCCAATGGAAAGGAAAACTCTAAAACCCAGTCGTGTGCCTCCGGACCGTCACTGGGCTCGAACAATTTAGAACAGAGCAGTACATCTCTCAATGCCCTCTTAAACTGGGAAACGTCAGGAATTTATACAAGTTTTCAATAAAAAATATTACCTTATTTCCACTGTAGATGTTTCAGAAAGCACGTTTTGTAATAAAATATCAGTACCGCTATGTGGAAAAAACTATTTCATAACAATGTAAAAAAATTTATGGTTTGTATTTAATTTTACATTCAGTCCCATTTTTTACAAATATGACGACACCTGTGGCTGAAATGGATGTGGATAAAATCAATTTCAATTTTATTTGTATACATTATTACTAATTTTATATTAAATATAAGAAGATTTATTATTATAACGGTCTTGTTATATTTATTTTTATAATATTTGCGTTTTGAAGTATACCGAATGGAAATGCAAAAAAAATTTTATTGAACAGACACTTTGTGTGATTCATAGTTTTATCTTACATTTAAATCAGTACATTCTAGAAAAATGTTTTAGAGTTGTTTAAAAATATATACATTAATCTTAATGTACATTAAAAGCGTACTTTTCTGACAATTTAAAAGTGTGCACTCTAAACCCAAAACAGTTGTAACTACTCCAAATCAGCCAGTTTGACTACCGATATGTTGTAACTGCTCTACTTGAATCAGTAAAATCCTATTATCATTTGAGTCGCTGTTCTTCTAATTCCAAGGGAGTCGCAGTGACCTGGCTATTACCCCTCAGCACATTTAACTAAGTTGCCAGTATAAAATAGTACATAACCTAAAGATTTAGTAAAATCATTCTACTACAGCCTATTTACGGTGTCTTCAGATTTATTTAATCGAATTTTATACAAGCTACACCGTGTATAACGTTTTGGGTGTTTCCTAAATATGACATGTATCACAAGACTTTCATACATTTGTTATCATAAATGTAACTTATATTTCGTTAAATCTAAATCTAATTTACATTTTTTGCATGAATTGATTATTCATTTATAATTAAAATAAATGAAACAGTTAGAACATAGGTGTGTTGGTAATGTCTAGTAAAAAATTGTTTTTATGCAAAATGCTATTACACTGAGTGCGCACGAATGCGGTGTGTTGTCCCTTTGGTGTTTTATTATAGACTCTTTTAACCTTTGTTTGCATATGCGGAGAANGAAGGAGCGACGCCTGGAACGCGCGGGTCACCGCTCCACAGGCGGCTGGCCGCATTCTCCTCAGAGGCGACCAGCAGGCCGCTCTCGGCGATCGATACCCGACGTCTCGGCCGCTCCTTCGCGCCTTCCCTGCCTCCCTCCACTAAACAATCTCGCTTTGCGGCTTTTCTGTTCAAGTCCCGCCCAAAACATTTTCCAAGTTTTATAACTGCACGAGTGAGCGAGTGAAGAGATTGGGGTGGCTCTTAACATCGAAGTCTTGAGAGCCGATGAAGGTGAAGCGGCGTGATTATGGAATGAAGTGAAGAGGAAACAACAGATCCCCGAGGAAAACACTCCTACCAGCGGCATCGTCCGTCTTGATTCCCGCATGCTAAAATCCGGGAGCGACCGCGCCGGTTCGCCTAAGTGGGAGGCGAATCAGCCAGTGCCATATACAGGTGGCTAGCAGAGCGGGATATGTCGTCGTGGCGTCTCTGTTGACGTCTACAATTATTACATGAGCTTTTCCGAGCACGCGTGACCTTCTGCCGGGAACGGGTAGCACGACAGCTTGCGGATTGGCGACGAAAGGTGTTCAGCGACGGTTCACAACCGCTGAATTCTAGTCTGGAGACGTCCTGGCCAGCCCCGGGATCCACGCTTCTTTGTAGAGCAGCAACACCACCCCGACGAGAGGTGTCATGGTGTGTGGGGCAATTTCCTACGATTAAACACACCACTGGTTGTGATTGAAGGAATCCTGAGGGTGTAGGTGACACGTCCCTGAAATTCTGCAACCTGGTGCAGCTTGACAACCCCATTTTCATGCAGTATAATGCCAGACTCTCAGAGAACGGGTATCTCTGGCCCGCTTTCGTAATGTCAACATGCTTCCTTGGCCAGCCNAGTATAATGCCAGACTCTCAGAGAACGGGTATCTCTGGCCCGCTTTCGTAATGTCAACATGCTTCCTTGGCCAGCCAGTTCCCTTAACCGCTCGCCCATCGAGTACGCGATAGACCAGATTGGATGGCAACCTTAGCCAGCCGCAACTGCGGCGAATTTGGAGGGTCAATTATGTCAGCCGTGGCAGGATTTTCATTAGCAGAACATCCCACTTCTCTGCCTCCATGCCCGACAGTATCTTTTAAAAAGTTGGGAAAGGATATAAATGGCTGATAGGAAGAAAAAGAACTATGACCTCAAAAGTGCCCACTTTGCTGTGAACAAACGATATGAAATAATAGTATCATAAAAGTATGCGAATATATATGCTGATCACGATAAACTGAGCTCTTTTGAGAGCTTTGCATAAGATATACTTGTAGGCACGTTGTTTATTATTCCAGCTTGTGTCAAATAATCATTACCATGGGCCTTACCACTTTATTCATGCGTCGGTAGAGTAAAGCTGTGAAATGATTAGAAAAGTAAATGTTTTAAAAATGTGCTGATCATTATATTTTTAAGCATTAAAAAAAACAGGAAACGAAAGAAATAATATCAATTTCCACAAATGCTTACCTGACACTTTCAATTCCAATTTTAGGCATGGAATTAATTTCCCTCCCTAGGTACCAACCCCACTTGCCGCATGCCACTCAGTGTGCCCGTTAAAATATATGCAGGTAGCAGCAGTGAAATTTTTCAGAAATTGATTTCAAAAGTGCTCACATTATCGAGAACAGCATTTAGAAAAGTGTCTTTTCAACCATTTAAATAAACGAATTGTTAGAATTACAAATTTGTACCATTTTTCGTACACAAATAATATTTGGACAAAATTAATAAATTAAGTTTTGCTCAAAATTATTTTTCATGTAATTAGAATGCCATTGTAAGAATTGTTTTAATGTACCATTCAATTCAACTGTATTTAAATTTTAAATTTCTGAAAAAATTTAATTTTAAATAGCTTGACGTAAAACCCTTATTGCAGGTAATCTAAAAATTAAATTTAAAAAAATGCATTATGATGCTTTTGCAACTTTGATAAACACTTAAGCTCAAAAAAATTGTTTAAATATAAGTTTTTAAAATTCGTACGAATCATTTTTTAATTAAAACTCTTGTATTTTCAATAAAAGCCGTGATAAATATTATATTTCTAATTGTGTATTATTTCAATCAATATGTCGTTAACGTCATGTCAAGTAACATCAAAATATACTCAAAATGTAGAAAGAAAAATTTTTTTTCCTGAACTTCTGTTTTCCATGTTTAAGGCTGAGAAACGTGTGCGCCATCGTCGCTACGTGCAAGGCTCTGGACTGGTGTGCAGTGATAATGTCTTGCGTGTGCTTGCTGGTCTTTAAGTGATTATTCTATTTTATTGGTGGAAAGTCAACAACAAGGTTTAATGCAGGTATCGCGAAAATAGCATGTATTCTACCAGAATAATTTGAGATAAAGTGCCTAGAATAAGCGGATTTTGCAATGTTAAAATGTTCTGAAATGGTGCTGGTAATATGAGTGTTTTCTTTAAAGTGGCGATTGTCAGTAGTGTGAGTTATTTTCGTAGATAAACAAATTTGCGTATATAGGCTACAAAATTTTTGTAAAAAAGAGTCCAAATGTTAAGTAAACAAGCCTATCAATCGTTAATTCGTTAAACGAAGGAAGCAGAATAATGTTCGGAGCGACAATTGTTAAAGTAAGCAAGGCGAACGGGGTTACAAGTGTGTGAGATAATATTTGACCATAGTTACGAATTTCTCTCAATTTATAATGTCACAGATGGAAAATCCCACAGCATCANTGTGAGATAATATTTGACCATAGTTACGAATTTCTCTCAATTTATAATGTCACAGATGGAAAATCCCACAGCATCAAAACAAAGAACTTTATTATAAGAAAAATCCGTCATATTTGCTAAATGTTTGCTAAACTGCCATAATGCTTCTCTACATTGGCTTCCAAAATTTGACTCTTACAATGATGCCGACGTTTTGTTACATCGTCGGGATTTAATTGCGTTGGATGGAGTTTACCGTAGCAATACGACGTCCGCATTCTTTGAAGACAAGAGTGGAGAAATAATGTTTCACCAGCAGTTACCTTAATGTTCTATGTTTCGTGTTATACATCAACAACATGCAAAGTGAAAATTACTTAAATGAGCAGGGTGGATTGTATATTATTCTATGTAGGCNGTGTTATACATCAACAACATGCAAAGTGAAAATTACTTAAATGAGCAGGGTGGATTGTATATTATTCTATGTAGGCAACAGCATTTTTTTGAGGCAATTTCAACTCTGTAATAAATTAGCAGAGAGCCGGCCAGTAATGAAGGTTTTTCATTTTAGTACGCGTGTTCAGTGTTGTGTGAATCAATGGAAGGTTTAAATGGGAATACACTCATACAGAGACCAACAGGAATGATGACAATGCAGTCGTGGATATAAATGACTCACGTATAGCAAGGGCAACCTGTTTTTACGAAACTATCTACGTGGAAGCTAAACTTCAGTATCCTATGTTCGCACTTGCAGTCTTTAATTGACTATTTTCCCGTTGTCTTTCTGCGAAGACAACATGTAAACAAGAGTGAACCAATCAGAATTAAGTTTCTCCGATACTGACCGTCCGTGATTCGTGGGCAGACAGAGAAGACAAGTAACAATTCAAATGATCCAAACACGAAAGTGGTTCTGACCTAAAGTGCGTTTCAAAACCACTGGTCGTTAAATCTTTACACTTTCTTATAGCTTGTTTTAAATTTATGTATTTGTACACCGAAATCAAATTGTTAATTAATGTTTAGCGTTAATCTAAGTCCCGCGTGCAATTGAGAATTTCTGCTGGAGGTAATGTGCGGCTGACGTCATACTGGAAACCACTACAAATATAAATCGCCCGTTCATGATACAGACGTATGTCCAAGAGACCGATAGAGAGAGATAGAGCGAGAGAGAGACTGGCGTGACTTTGGGAATATACTGTACCGGAGAAGTGACGGGTCTGGAACACCATTCTTGCAAATCCGCATCTCCTCAGGCAAATTCTTGGTTAATTGAACGTTTTTGGGTTCAACCTTCGAGCATTATTACTAGCCATAACTAAACATGTTTAAACATTAACGCTGATCGGCCTAGTTACCGTAATGTTGGCTGCGATTAAAAAAAATTTAGACTTTAAATTATTCACTTCCAAATTAAGAACTATAAAAGTTTTTCCTTCATTTGTACACAAGAATATTTTTCACGTGAAGTTAAATATTAGTTTTGTAATGTTTAACAAAATTAGTTGACAGATGCATCGCTACTAGTCATAAGCTGAGCGNTGAAGTTAAATATTAGTTTTGTAATGTTTAACAAAATTAGTTGACAGATGCATCGCTACTAGTCATAAGCTGAGCGGTGCCCTTAAGTAATACGCGTAGAGTGAGTGAAGATATTTGGGAGACTCTTTACATGGCGGTTTTGAGAGCCGATGAGGCCAATGAGAGTGAAGCAAAGTGAGTATGAAGCGGCACCAGAATGAAAGGGCGGAGTAGGCGGAAGATTCCAGAGAATACCCGTCGACTAACGGTATCTTCTGGCACAATTTCCACATGCAAAATTCCGGGAGCGACCCCGCCGAAAATTAAGCCCGGTTCGCCTAAGTGGGAGGTGAATANACAATTTCCACATGCAAAATTCCGGGAGCGACCCCGCCGAAAATTAAGCCCGGTTCGCCTAAGTGGGAGGTGAATTGTCTAACCACTACACTGCCTCGGCCCCAATAAGTGTAAAGGAACTAACAGTACTTATGATATAATGAAAACTAGTANACAATTTCCACATGCAAAATTCCGGGAGCGACCCCGCCGAAAATTAAGCCCGGTTCGCCTAAGTGGGAGGTGAATAGTCTAACCACTACACTGCCTCGGCCCCAATAAGTGTAAAGGAACTAACAGTACTTATGATATAATGGAAACTAGTANGTCTAACCACTACACTGCCTCGGCCCCAATAAGTGTAAAGGAACTAACAGTACTTATGATATAATGAAAACTAGTAGGGCTTTCAAAATTTTTCAAACGATGGACAAACAGAGTCCCTGAATGAGGCGATTCAAAGACGCCATGACGCCGTGTTTATATTTCATAGAGGAATACAAAATCATCTTGTTACTGACTTGTTACTCAGAAACTTTTGAGTAAGGCAAGGTTTGTAGTAGAAACGGCACCGATTCGGTGTCACCACCACTTGAGATTGACTGCCAACAGCAACACTTTACAGTTTACATTACTTGGAAAGACTGGTTTATAAGGCTGTTATCAGTGTGACTGTATTCATATGTATCTATGTCAACCTCCCTTTACCAATTTCACATATAACGAATGGAGTGCAAAGGAATTTTAATGCAGTCTTATCATTTTTAAGTATGGTCACAAACCAAAACCCTGTATTAATCAATCACCGTGTAATTTGTTTGTAGGGCAGTGTGAGATGCGATATTTCAGCACGCAATATTTCAATCACTTATCATAATTCTCGCAACATAATAATTTTTCAATCGTTCTGCACTCACTGTGTGGGGTAATATTTAAACAACTTGCCGGTTTTGTTTCTCCGGTAAGTAAATTTAATTCTATATTTAAACATATACTATGCAGTTGGCTGTAAACACAAAAAAATTTATTATTTATTATTTTTTACAAAGCATTGTTAACATTCATTAGAGACAAACACCAGTAACTGTGCCCAATTCTGAAAGAAAAAAAATTGGCATTGTTCATAATATTAATCTTCCGAAATTAAAAGTGTATAATAACAATTTCAAAGCCTCTACTGGCCTAGTGTTTGCAAACAGGAAATACCCAAACTGAAAATAATGAAATGGATTCTTGAAAAACTGATCTTGGCAAATCTGTATCTTTCGGTCTATTCTATCGCATACTTGGCGATTTGTTCGTATTAATATATCAGTATTTATAATTTTAAACGACATTTATAAATATAAAATACACATTTTAATATCTGAGTTATATAGTATAGTAGTAAGGTGTTTGCTTATAGTTATAAGGTTTAACAATGAATCTTAAGAGCTAAATATGAAACTATCATCCCTTATGACACCATTTTGATCAACCAATCTTCAACGCAGTCCATCGTCCAGAAAAGATAAGTTGGTATCGTGATAACGCTCAGCTCACTATAAACACTTAATAAATCAGCCGTACTTCGGTAAAACACGTTTTAACATATAAGTCGTGATCAATCGATTCCTTTGTCAATTTGTATTCCCAGTAAGACTAAGAATGTTGGTATTCCTCCAGTCCACAAAGACAGACAGTAAGTCGTGTCTAGCATCTTCAATAACGTCACAACACGAGACAGGCAGTTGTCACCCTTCGAGATATTCTACCAAATAAAACCAACATAAGAAATCACCTTTCTCTGAAAAGAACCGGGATAAACCCCACAGGAATTTTGCAGATTTCGATGCTGCTACCGATAGTAACTTTATTTTATAATTCATAACAGAACATCTGATAACACAAAATTTCAAACGTTGCACATTTAACAGCACATCACTTTTGACTATCACCACAGCAACGAACACGACGAACTCTTTACCATTATCTTCAACGAGAAATGCAAGTATTCATTACCAACTTATCAAACCAACCAGACCACTGAACTATCACGCACAGAGTCATATGCATAGACACTAAATTAGCATAAAAAAAACAGATACACTTTTGTAACAATACGAGTTAACAATATACAGTCGTAAACCCATCCAACACTTCCGTTCACCTTCCTCGCTATAAGTCGGCGCTAAGGATTCTACCAAGATACTACCAATTAGTATACTTATTGATAGCCCAATTATTCCCCCCAGCTTCTATGTTACCAATAGCGATATACCAACGTGCAATCTTCAAAACATCCCTATAATGTCACACCACAGTCTACTGCCACTGGCAGTTTTGCACAAATTATGCCCCCTGCTAACATACGTACGCTAAAATTCATAGGAAACGAGCACTAAAACCCGATAAATACGATAAATTATAAGATTCAGAATGACTGAGATGATATATTTCAAAATATACAAAGACTAAGTGTTAATATTNAAATACGATAAATTATAAGATTCAGAATGACTGAGATGATATATTTCAAAATATACAAAGACTAAGTGTTAATATTTAGTAGAAAATACTATAGAGGTAAAGAATAGGTAATGTGCAGTAGGTAATGTTGTATAAGAATCGTTAGGTTTCCGGTTTGAATCCAGATTGAATCTGCTTGCTTTTCCTAAGTTTCCCAAATTATTATTTAGCTTACTTTCCGAAGGATAGAAAAGCTTATGAAATCACTTTACTGCCTGTGTTTATGTGTGTAGGTGTGTGTCTGTCTGTGAGCTGCATTTCACCATACTCGGTACACATATAGTACTTAGANTTTCACCATACTCGGTACACATATAGTACTTAGAAATGACATCCGACTGTTATAGTTTTCAACCACGCCGGGTGCGTGCTTTCTAAATGGCGGCTATTTAATGTGTTGGGTGTTGTAATAATTTAGAAAACGTTAAACTTATTTAAGCAAAATTAAGTATGCTGGAATTGCATTACGGAATTATTAAATTTGAAAATGAATATTTTTGTTGATCCGTTATTTTGGAAGATAGCACCATTTGGTACAAATAAGCATTTACGTTATATATCGAACACCACTAAATCAATTCTTGCCAAATTTGGCAAGTAAGTAATACTGTGGTAGGTTATGTAAATTATAAAATTTAAATTTATTAGGCACTTACTTGCAAAATGACGGCTAAACCAATATTTTATTTTTATTGGCGTATCTATCATACTGTTCTACCAATTTCGACCAAAATTTTAATGCAAAAAAAAAAGTTAGAATGATCATACATGCCAACGCATAGCCACTTTTGTACGCCATTTTTTAATATAGCACCACACGAATAAATACAAGTTTTATGTTATATCTCGGGAAACAATTAACCTTTTCTTACAAAATTAGTGAACCAAGTAGTACTGCAACAGGTGACGTAAACTGGTAGATTTTAAGTATATCAGACACTTGTTTTCAAAATGACGGCTGTATAGCAATTTTACCTTTGTATCCCATATCATCGAAACTATGATATCACTTTTAACTTAACTTTGTATGCTGGCAGTAAATAAAATATATTAAATGTGTCCACCCAATGCCTCTTTTGTTCGCCATTTTGTAATATAGCGTCATGTGTAAAATTAAAAGTTTCATGTGATATATCCGGGTAACCCAACCGACTCCAGTAAACTTGGCAAACAAGAAACACTACGGTAGGCCATATAAATGGTTATGATTTGAGTGGATCAGAATTATATTTTCAAAATGATGGCCATATAGACATTAAACCTCAGTATTTTATACCTACGAAACTACGAAACAAATTTCAACTTAACTTTGTATGCTGGCGGTATCTATTATTAACAATTAAATTTGTCTACACACTGTCTCATTACTACGAAATTAATTAAAAGATGTGAAAATGAAAATTGTAGTTTTCATGTCATATTTAGGCAAACGATCAACCGATTCTCACCAAATTTGGAGTAAAAATTGTTCAATAGTAGGCCATTCTAATTTGTATGTTAAAAGTGTAACAGACACTAATTTTCAGAATGCTGGCTATACGAACACTTAAGAGAAGATATGTATTTGATTTTAACTTAGCTTTGTATACTGTATCTATGAAAATCATAGAATATGCTAATACGCGAACTTTTGGTCCTTCAGTTATGAAGATCGCCACATTAAAATATTGACATTTTATGCAATACTTCGAGGACCAATCTACCAATTCCCAGCAGATTTTACATGCAAGTAGTGCTACAGTGGGTTATGTAAACTAACATTTTTTAGGCGTGAATGGCCTTTTTTTTAATGGTTTTTATATAAATAACATTGGTTTTATGTTATACATGTTATACAATTCTACAAAATTTAACCAAATTCAGTACACTTACAGAATTCATTAGAAGCATCAGTTATTCACACAGAGATTCTCTTTATCTGCCTGTTTTTGCAAAGAGTGGCATGTGAATTCATTGGATATATTGACATATCTTGAAACAATTCATGTACTTTACACCAAATGTTGCATACCATTAGGACTATAGTAGGTCATGTAAACGCACGTAATTGAAGTGCGAGTTTACACTGTTTTTTTTTAATATGGCGGTAACCCAAATGTTTTGATAATTTTGTCTTATATATTACAGATTTCCACCAAATTCAACGAAACTTTTTGCGATAACAGAGTCTATTAGAAGCATCATATACAAAACCCATTTTTGACATATTTATAAGATGGCACCGCAAAAAAAAATTAAGATTTTACGCTTTATCTCAGGGACTAATAAACCGATTCCCACCAAATTCTACACAAAGCGGCGCTTTGATAGACTATGTAATCTTAGGTGTATTATTAACCTCAGAAACTTATTAACAAAATAAAGGACTTGTAAATATGCAATGTTAATAGACAGTAATCATTCAATATATTAGATTTATTAAATTTAAAGTTGGTGTTTGAATTCCGACGTCCGTAACGCAGATGATTGTTCGTTTGCTAATGGTAAGAGATTTTCTGGGTTCGATTCCCAGGCAAGATACACGTGTATATGTAATGGCCTCACTACTGTTGTACATGCTCCTGATGATATTGCTGTTAACGACACACCAATGCCTATATATTATCTACGCTTTTAAGAACTTCATTATGAATGTGTGTTGACAAAGAACTATTTGTATTTTGTCAAGAAAACGCTTTAATGTACTGTGCTGTGTCAGTACCAGAAATGCCGAAAAATTGTTTTACTCTAAAAATTTAAAATGAATATGTCTTGGTTAAGTCGTAATTTTGACTACTAAAAGCTGCAAGACATAAATATAACTCGTTCGTATATATGTGGTGGATTTAATATAATTTATGTCATTTTTAACGTATATAATTACGATTTCATACAAAGTTTTTTTATATACTAAATAATAATTATAGTGTGGCTTTCAATATTTATGAAAGTAAAAATATAAACATAAATTGAATAATTGTTCAGCTAATCTATTGATTTGGAACTCTACTCTGAAAAATCATATTATTATAATAGTCCCCTTAAAAACATACAGTGACCGCATCAGCTCTTCGTCCCACCACAACATGATAATATATGGCGGGTAGGCACATATAACTGGTGAGCGAACTGTAACAACAGTCATTCATTACGAAATTAAGAATAATGAAATTTATGATGTTAAAGGAAATCATTCTATGCTATTTTAATATTAACACAAGTGTACTGTGCAATCTGGCATTCTACATATGATAATTCTTCAATAACTATGTTATAGTATACAGGCTGTATCACGACAAAACCGACAAACTTCACCATCTTGTTCTAGAGTTCATAATAAACAAAAATATGTCATACACTCTAAATCCGAATCAGTGATATATATTAGTGAAATGATGTTCACTAAATGTCAGTTGATAAGCTACTGCTGTCCGGAGAATCAAACAAATTATCTGTAAACCAGTTCTGTACAGCAGTAACATTATTGATATTCAGTGGGAAATCACAAATAAATCAGTGAAATCCCACCACTNAAACCAGTTCTGTACAGCAGTAACATTATTGATATTCAGTGGGAAATCACAAATAAATCAGTGAAATCCCACCACTATATTAATTAATTATTTGACATTGATTATCAGTTTCTCAATTCTCACTGTTTTTAATTATTTGGCCGAATTCTCAATGATTCAAGTTGAGAGTGTACACATGTCGGATATGGAGCCCTGTTTCAGAGTTACAATGGCTGAAATGCAATATGCACAACATGTATAATTACTGAATATCTTTATTTACACCGACTAAACGTCGGAGTTTCCTCACAAGCTGTTCCAAATGTGTCCCATCTCACCGTAAGCAGGCTGCGACATGTAGTGCCATGGCATCCTGCCACTGAATGTCTGCGAGTTCGTATCGGAGTTGAACGGTCGCGTGAGTGTTTCGCCCGTATCAACTGTTCCCATGTGTCTGGTTTCCGTCCGCTGTACGCCATACGCCCCAGGGAGTCCCAGAAGGAATAGTCTATTGAGTATTGTGGAGGGGGGGTCAGGGGACTACGGCTGCCATTGGACTGGCCCACCTCATCCTATCCCACCTGCGCGGATACTCTGCATTCAAGAATTCAGTCGCAGCCCTACTGAAGTACGGGGGTGCCCCTTCCTGCGGCAACCACGTGTCACCTTGTACTGCTAACGGCACATCTTCCAACACGAGTCGTAAGTCGCATTCTAGGAATGTTCTGTACCAACGAGAATTGGGACACTCCTGTATGAAACGTGGCCCAAAGAAGTGATTGCGTCGTAATCCGCACCACACATTCTCTGTAAACTATTANGACACTCCTGTATGAAACGTGGCCCAAAGAAGTGATTGCGTCGTAATCCGCACCACACATTCTCTGTAAACTATTATTGGAAATTTGTTATAATGCGTTTCTATCACAGTAACTCTAAAAAGGAGCTTCACAGCCTACATGCATATATTACTNTTGGAAATTTGTTATAATGCGTTTCTATCACAGTAACTCTAAAAAGGAGCTTCACAGCCTACATGCATATATTACTTTTTTTGTTGTTAATGACCCCTAGAACACGCCAATGAAGTTTGTCGATTTCGCCACGGAATAGTCTGTATAAATTACCTAAGGCATGGGAAATCTCCAAGGGCAAGCACAACTAACTTTCAAAAAACTACGATAAATTTCCGTCACTAAAATCTACTTTCGTTATATTCGTAGAATATGTTTCTGCGAGTACTGAGAAAAAAATATAATTGACAAAAAGAGAACGATAGAAGAAACTGTTACTATCCACATAATTAGAAAAATAAAACTTTTTAATTCGAAAATTTGAAAATATCTCATAACAGACTTTCCATTAAAGCCATTCTTGGAATAATTATAATGGCGTGTGGGGAGTGCAACCAGGGAAAGGCAACACCCTCCGAGTGACGGTCTTTCCAGCTGGGATTCGTAAGTTACCGTCATCCCCAAGCATGACTGAAATGAAACCCTAGAATGGTGCGGCGCTGGAATGCAAGGGCGGAGGAAACGGGAGTACCCCGAGAAAACCCGCCGGCAAGCGGCATCGTCCAGCACGATTCCCACATTCGAAAATCCGGGAGAGAGCCCGCCGGGGATCGAACCGTGCTGGGAGGCGAGTGCCCTGGCCACTACGCCACCGCTGCCCCGCCATTCTTGGAAAGTGAAAGATGAATGAATAATTAACGAAAACAAGCTATTTTATTTGCTCTCTTATTTCACGGATATTTTGTATTAGCTGCGGCCTCAGCTATGTGAGTTATGCTATAGTTATATGAACTTCAGCTCAGCCTTTAGAACGATACTCCGTAACAGAGCTGGTATTCGAAAACAGCCTCTTTCGCTCCTTCCAGTCGCCAGGCCAGTGCGGTTGAACAGCACCCACACAGGCCGTTCGGTGGGAACTGCATAATGACAACAGGAAATTTAATTTTAGCGAGGTGTTTAATTTCGGGCCGGGCGGTGGTGCTCCGTTATTCCCGGCATAATTCCGAAAATCCATTTCCCCTTTCTTCTCGCGAGATGCCCAGGCTCCTTCTCCGTCCACCTCTGCAATTCGGGAGCTGCGGTGGTGTAGTGGCTAGACTACTTGCCTCCCACAAATGATGAACCGGTTTCGATTCCCGGCGGGGTCGCCCCCGGATTTTCGTATGTGGGAATCGTGCCAGATAATGCCGCTGGTTGGCGGGTTTTCTCGGTGATCTCCCGTTTTCACCGTCCTTGCACTCCGGTGCTACTCCATCCTCACCTCGCTTCACCATTATCGACTTTCAAGACGTATCTGAGCCGTCTATATCTCTTTATTCATTCACTCACTTACTCACTCACTCCGCAAGTCTGGTTCCCCCGGCGCGCGCACGCTGCTTCTGTTTTGGCCGGTTTATGGTGCGGGGAGTGGAGATTGTTGGCGGTTGGGGGGATACGTTGAGAGAACCTCCGGAATCACGAGAAGTGGCCAAGGAGAGTTGTTTGTTTGCGCTAGCTGGGCCGCCCTAATTGCGTTCATTTCGAACCGGACCTCTCAACTTGTCATTCATGTCACTACCGGTGGCCTCGCGGAGTCTCCCGTGGTCACGCAACTTTCCACTCGATCTTCCCTCCTCCCTCCGTTGCCACTTCCTCCTTTCACATGCGTTTAATGGGAATGTCTAATGAACATTCGTCGTGAATCTTCTGCAAGGGGAGAGGGCGGTATCCGCGGTTATTGCTCGGGCCCTCTGTCTCCGTAACCAAATAACCCCGGCGGCGCGTGGCACGTCGTCCGCTCGGTATGGGGGCTTTATCCCGCGACCTAAAGCGCCACTGTGCTGCCAGCCCTGCGTCGCTATTTATTGCCTTGCCCCGTGTGTGAGCCGTCCGCCGTTTATTATGTCCGCCGGCAATATTGCCCAATCGTCGGTGCTCCCGCTAATGGTTAAATTAGCCCTCTCATATTCACGTCACTTTTGTCGACTGCCCACTTCATTCCCCAATTCGCCTCCTGCCGAAATCAACTCTTCTGTGCAAGTTTACGAGTAATGAGATTTTCGAATGCTTTCCGCAGTTTTTCGTCAGTTTCAAAATGATACCTTTGTGGATAAAAACTTTTTACTTTTATATAGGCTTTTTTTATAATATTGTATCAGCATTTCTGTCCCATCACATCCATAGCGATTTATACGTAAAAAAATTTCTATTTACAGCGAATAAAATTTTTTTTATTGAATTTTATATTTTTTTTTTTCATTTTGTATTTGCAATTCTACTAACTGGCGTATATGTGTCAGAAAATTTAGAATTCGAAATGGGAAAAACCCAATGGCCAATTTCGGTTTTATCATACATTATACGTGATACAGGTTTCACGCTAATAAATGGCTCAAGTGTTTCATTAAAAACGTTGTGAAACTCAGGGCACAGAAATCGAACACTAATTTACAATCATTGACCAGCTTAAGTAATTCAGTGAGGCTTACATTCTTATGTTTTAAATCCCATTATTTATGACGTTGCTTAAATGTAACAAAACCGTCTTGCAGAAAATTACTTTACTTGTAACACAAAAAAAATTTTACTTGTTGAAAGAGTAAACAGCATAAAATTACGCAAAAAAAAAATCCTTCACCTGCCGTTACATATGCGTTATTTATATTAAAAAAAAAAACAAAAAAAAAATATATGGAACCTTAGGGACAAGCAATGAAAGTCTTCAGCTACACTAAAGACGTATTTCCAGGAACTTGAATGGTTCCACGCCAAATTTAAAGACTTACATGCTCCCCACCAAATAAGTGAAGATAATATCCAGTATTTCTGCAGTGTGTGCCGTCAGACGTAGTAACCTTTATAATTGATGGCTGACGTACTAACAGTTACATCACAGAAGCTCTCAAAGGAGTATAAATGAATGAGAAGGNACCTTTATAATTGATGGCTGACGTACTAACAGTTACATCACAGAAGCTCTCAAAGGAGTATAAATGAATGAGAAGGAAGGAGTAAGATACTGTCAGTTTTTTTTGTGACATGATGTGGTGTTAATCGTAAATCTAGGTAAAATATGTTTTTATTTAATACGTATAAGCGTTAGAAAAGAGGCATCCTAGGTTCTTTTGGATCTATTTCATTTTCTTCAGAAAATAGCTAATAAATATATTTATCGGGTGAATAAATATTAATGCAAACGATTAGGACGTAATTTATTTTAAGACAACATACATGCAAAATTAACCTAAACGTAACTACATATGAAGTAGTATCCTAAAACGTATCGAAGTTTTGTCTGAAATTCGAGTAAAAAGCGTCATAGACCTCAGGTAATGACTTTGCGACATTGGCCTTTGGAACCCGCCACTTTAGGTTGGTGCTGTGTTCACCGTACTTGCAAAAGTATACAAAATAATCTAACTCATTAAAAGTAGTGTCAGAAAAAAAANGTTGGTGCTGTGTTCACCGTACTTGCAAAAGTATACAAAATAATCTAACTCATTAAAAGTAGTGTCAGAAAAAAAATAACTTATTAAAGTTGGAATTTGAAATCTGCGCAAATTAACTGATCAATGTTAACGACATATCCAAATTAATTTATTATAGTTAAAACTTATAAAACCACAAAAATATTTGCTGTTAAATTAGTCTCCGTATATATGCCGGTTATGAGGCATGGCATCTTACATGTCGGATCCGGATCCGTCCGCCATCTTGGTAGGCGTCACACACGCGGTCGGTGGCAGGAGGCCTTGGATGGCCATGTTATTGGCAAAATTGCCTGTTTCACTATAAAAACAACTTCCGAAATTAATTGCTTTTCCCATAAATAACAAAAAGAATTTCCCCAAAAAAAATGTATAAATAGGGAAAGCGGATTTGAATAACCGCAAAGCAAGAGCCAAAAAATCCTCGTTCGAGCAAGAGGATAAGAGGTGTTTAGCGGAATGAGCCTCTTAATCCTCAGAGCATGAAAGGAGGATTCGAGACTCCGAGCAACGTCAAGCAGACTGAAGAGGATCAACAAAACTCGCCCCCTTTCCCGGACCATATCAGCACCTACCACGTCCACATCCCGCTAACTCCACTCCTCCCCTCGACAAACCACCCACGAACAACACCTCATCCCCTACTCAAGGCAATTATTATTTTTAATATCTTAAAATCTAAAAATTTACAAAAACAGAGAAACATATATTATTAAAACTGACACTTATCCCACCACTCCTAAATCACAATCTCCCCTCCACCACCCACTCAAAATCATAAAATAATAGAAAAAAATATTTTAAACATCGTGGAACATTCAGCTTTAACCTAACACTCATCACACCACCACCTCCCCCACCAAAGCTTTTAACATCACAAAATCATACATATATCAAGAAAAATAGAAAAAAAATTAAAATCCTTTAAAATATTCAGAAACNGACGAACATATTATGTTACTGACTCCGATCCGCATGATGAATGTTCGCGATCTTAACCTTGATCCCATTGACCTTTAACTCAAAAAACCTTGGGAAATATTTAAAAAAATAGAAGAAACATTATTAAATATCCACGAAAACAATACGTACTGATTTCGACCACGATTTTGAATATTAGCCAGCGTAAATTTTACCCTAATTAAATTGAAACCAGAAAAAAAAATAAAAAAAGTCACAAAAAAAAAAATATATAAAATAACTTCGAATATAAATTTTTGGTATTTTTACGAAACACCAATTTGCATGGGTGTGACACTAAAATTTTAATTCTCGTAAAGACGGCAGAGCACAGCCACTTCGTGGTACGGCAATCAGTAGACTTCTGAATCCCCACTTCTATATTTCATTCACTATATAGCCGGTCAATATTAAACACCCAAAGCGAATTATTGGCCTTATGTAGCACATATATCCCCACCTCCTATCCGCCTCCGACAAAACCCCTCTCGTTGCTCCATTTCCCTCACCATTTTCATACGATAGCTCAGTCACCATCAAAATATACGCATACCACCTTGCATTTAAATGCCACCTCCCCCCCTCTCTCAACAATCCACAAAAATAACTCGCGATAGCTCGTCCCCTCGCCATCAACCCTCGCCATCAACCAACCACACGATTCTCCACCCCCTCTAAATTTATCTACAATAAACCCCAACTGGTTCCTCAAGAGACATAACTCTAACCAAGACTGGTTCTTGCCAAGACCATTTTGTGCAAACATGGCAAGAACAGTGGTCAAAAGCAACCCACCGTACCACCCAGCTATACCAACAATCGATGACAACCAATCTCGAAGAAGTCGACTAATACGAATAAACAGGCCAACTAACAAGTTCCGAAACATGCATCAAAAATATTCCCCACTTCATTTGTTCGCCGTATAGACCTCAGGAGATTTTTTTATCAACCCGAGTGAGGCACAATACTTCAGATCCTACCAAGGCCTCATCTCCAGCACACACTCGCATAAATTTGATCTAAAACAGACTCTCGACAACGATTGGACACATCAATGACATAATAAGTCTTTCAGAGACACAAAAAGGTCTGAATAAGAAATTAAACTATCATTGTTTTGTACATACAAATTTATTTTATTTACTAATTATATACAATATATTTATCTAGTAATTTCATACATTCGATCTTTACATTTCTCAGATGTTTGCAGATCATGAGCAGTAGCCAACAGTCTCATCAGATATAACGCCGATCCTTCAGCTACCTTGATAGAATATATCTCGTTAATGTGACAGAAATNGCCAACAGTCTCATCAGATATAACGCCGATCCTTCAGCTACCTTGATAGAATATATCTCGTTAATGTGACAGAAAATTTCGTATTTTTGCAATGCGATTAAATATGTGAGTATATCAACAAGTTCATTCCTGTCTTCGGTAAACGTATAGTCAGTATTCTCAGCGTCTTCTGCCTTCTCCATTTTGCTCGTTGCAGTAAATTAACGAGCGTTCTTGACGACTTCTGCCTTCTCACACCACTTGTCAAAGGAAACTTGTTTGTGAAATGTGTGGAAACGTCGAGAGAATCATCATACTTTTGATCACATACTTCATCAACACTGTCTTCGTAGTCATTATCATCAATACTTTCTGCGTGAACGTCTTCACCTTATAATTATTCCTCAATATCAATTATAGTTTCCTTTGTAGGAGTCGCATTGTTATTCTCAGTATGAAGAGCCGACGACTGTTTATTTTGATGTTCGTCGACTTCACGCGAAAATCTTTCAAGTGTACATTCCCACAAACCGACTCTACTATACGCATTCCATATTTGGTACTAACTGCCTCATCAGTATCGCCTGAAGAATTAATACCAACCGATGCAGCATGGAGTATTGGCAACACACTTGCTGGTTCCCAGTAGACGAACCATTGCAGATCTAGATGCGTNTCGAGAGAATCATCATACTTTTGATCACATACTTCATCAACACTGTCTTCGTAGTCATTATCATCAATACTTTCTTCGTGAACGTCTTCACCTTATAATTATTCCTCAATATCAATTATAGTTTCCTTTGTAGGAGTCGCATTGTTATTCTCAGTATGAAGAGCCGTCGACTGTTTATTTTGATGTTCGTCGACTTCACGCGAAAATCTTTCAAGTGTACATTCCCACAAACCGACTCTACTATACGCATTCCATATTTGGTATTAACTGCCTCATCAGTATCGCCTGAAGAATTAATATCAACCGATGCAGCATGGAGTATTGGCAACACACTTGCTGGTTCCCAGTAGACGAACCATTGCAGATCTAGATGCGTNCAACCGATGCAGCATGGAGTATTGGCAACACACTTGCTGGTTCCCAGTAGACGAACCATTGCAGATCTAGATGCGTTCCTTCAATGTATCGCCTTGCATAAACTGCATTGTACCAATGTGGAATGCTTCATCGCCCGAAAAGCACTCTTCGTACAAGCGGTTCTCTCATGTCGGTAAGTATGGCAGTTTTTGTTAAAGATTTTTCTACAGAAGCAAAACTGTCATTCATTTAATTTTCCAGTAGTGGGAGAAGGGACAGCATTCATAGCGGTAAGATCTATAGTAGACATCGTGCATTCATTGGCTTTTATTATATTCATAAAAAACGGATTTTCTTTGTAAAGCAGCAACTTGTGTATCTACTTTGCATAGCTACTGCTCTATATATAAACTTACTAACATATTTAATCAGTGAGATTTAAGCATTTTTATTCATTCATTCAACCAGACATTTTATCTATTTCCTTGATCACATTACCCTGCAGTTACATTTTCAATAGTTTATTCCAGACAAGTTCTTGGCTCATCTTGAACACATGCTCCTCATGACCCATCCTGCGCCGAAAATTACCTCTAAATGACCCCTCTTGTTCCGCAAATGGCACCTCCTGCTCTGCAAATGACCCCTTACACTTCTAAACTGACCCTTCATGCTCCGAAACTGACCCCTCACGCTCCGAAAATTACCCCTCACACAATTTGAGCTTCGCATTCATGTAGTTGTTTCCGGTTTTTTTATGCGACGAAACTGAATATGGAAGCCTCGCCCCCATCTTCATCCATGAGGTGTAGTGTTATTTTTGGTGTTAAGGTAATTCCACGATGCCGATTTTTATGTAGGTATATCAATGTCTCCTTCTGAAGCGAACGAGTATATAGGTTTTCTAAGAGTGCACCCATATTTTTTAAATTTAAAATGTATAACAAGATGGCTTCTGTGAGCAGAGGCCGATCTCTTTACTGTAAAAAGAATGGGTTTTATATAAGAAAATGTTAGTTGTAGTTCTGGAACCATCGATTTTGGAAGGTTCTCTCGTCATACAACGAAGATGGCTTGTGAATACGAAGGCCTGCCTTTGACCTCAACGAACATGGAGCCACGAACTGCATCCACGAAACTTGATTGTACAACACAACCTTCGTCAGTGCTCTGCGAACCGAAGCCTAATACAAATTGTATTTTCCTGTAGTGATCTGCATTCAGGGGACTTGTTAAATAATATGTTTAATAGAATATGCTAATGACATGGAAAGCTGTTTGCTCGTTCCCGTGATAATTTTAATCTAATATGATAAACCAACATATTGTCAAGGTGGAAAAATACAGTGGTGTAAAATATAATATGTATCTGTGCTGCAGTTAAATGAAACCAGATCCCCGCGATAACGAATATAGCACTAGAGCCTTCAATGCCTAGAATGTATCTGTGTGTTTAATTTAGATGCAATAGAA
Source organism: Clitarchus hookeri (assembly GCA_002778355.1). Lineage (NCBI taxonomy): Eukaryota > Metazoa > Arthropoda > Insecta > Phasmatodea > Phasmatidae > Clitarchus > Clitarchus hookeri. The sequence continues at coordinate 173,573 of NQII01003306.1, forward strand.
AGCACTTTTGAATATAGTATACACTATCTGTGTCAAGAGGAAGAAAAATGGATCCCAACGGTTCGGGTTGGACCCTGGCTTCAGTACATCATCTAGAACTGAGAACATGTGAACTTAATCCACTTGGAAAATAGGCACGTACTAATTTCCCTCTAAATGACTACAGAGAATCACAACATGAAAAATCAGCAAACCACTACATGAATGCAAAGCCTTGATTGTGTGAGAGTTCAGTTGCGGAGTGTGAGGGGTCAATTGTGGAGCAGGATAGGTCATTTGCGGAGCAGGAGGGGTCATTTGCTGAGTAAAAGCGGCAATTTTCGGAGCAAGAGGGGTCATTTAGGGGTCATTTAATGAGGAGTGGTCATTTAGGCGTCATTTTGTGGAGCACGGTGGTTCATATGCTGAACATGAGTTCAAGCTGAGCAATGAACTTGTCTGGAAGAAACTGTTGACGATGTAACTCCATGGTAATGTGAACAAGGAAACAAACAAAAGATTGGTTGAATGAATGCATAAAAATGCTTAAATCTCAATGGTGAAATATGTTAATAAATTTACATATATAGCAGTAGCTCTGCAAATTAGATACACAAGTTGCAACTTTACAAAGAACGTGGTTTTTTTTCATGAATATAATGCAAGCCAACGATTGAAAGAAGTCAAACACAGAGCTTACATCTATGGATATACCTTTTCCCATGCTGGAAAATTTCATGGACAACAGTGCTACTAGTGTGGAAAGATATTCAGCAAAAGTTTCCATTCTTGGCAACATGAGAAAACCACCTATACGAAAACTCCTTTTCGCGCAATGAAGCATTACGATATTGGTACACTGCAGTTTATGCAAGGCCATACATTAAAGAAACGCATCGGCATCTCCAAAGTTTCGTCGACTGGGAGCCAGCAAGTATGTTGCCAATATTCCATGCTTCATCGGTGGCTACTGATTGGTCAGGCGAAAATGATGAGATAATTAATGCTAAATATGGAATGAGTGCAGTAGAGTAGATTTGTGTGGAATGTACACTTGCAAGATTTTCGCTTGAAGTTAACGAACTTTAAAATAAACAGTCGACGGATCTAAAAACTGGTGACAACTGTGCGACTCCTACAAATAAAAATAATCTTGACGTTGAGGATTAAACAGGAAGTGAGGACCATCATGAAGACCGCATTGACGATTATGACAATGAAGACACTATTGATGAATTATCCGATCAGAAGAACTATAATTTTCTTGATGTTCCCACACATTTCACCATAGAGTTTCTTTGGACAATTGGTGTGAGATGGCAGAAGACGTCAAGAACGCTCGTTCATTTGCTGCAACGAGCAAAATGGAGAAGGGAGAAGACGCTGAGAATACAGACTATATGTTTACGGAAGACCAGAATGAACTTGTTGATATACTCAGATGTTTGATCGCTTTGCAACAAGATTGAGATTTCTCGCACATTAACGAGATATCTTCTATCATTAATGTCCTGAATGATCGGCGTTATATTTTATGAGACTGTTGCCTACTATTCATGATCTGCAAACTTTTGAGAAATGTAAAGATCGTATGTAAGACATTTTTAGATAAATAAAAGGTGTATAATAAGTAAACATATTAAATTTATATAAACACAATAATGTGAGTTCAATAGCTTATTCAGACCGTCTTGCTGCTCTGAACGATGTCAGTGGTGTGTACAATCGATTGCGAGGGTCTGTTTCAGATCAAATTTATCCGAGTGTGTGCAGTAGGAAAGCCATGGTATGATCCGAAGTATTATCCTTTACTCAAACCAATTTAAAAAATTGGCTTAGTTCTATACGGTGAACGAATTAATTGGGGGGTATTTTTGATGAAAGTATCCCAACTGGTTAGTTGGCCTGGTTATTCGAATTAGTCGACTTCTTCGAGATTGGTTGTCATCGACTGTTGGTGTAGCTGAGTGGTACGGTGGGTTGCTCTTGACCATTGTTCCAGCCATGTTTGCAGGAACTGGTCTTGGCAAGAACAAGTTTTGGGTAAAGTTATGTCTCTTGAGGAATCGGTTGGGATTTCTTATAGATAAAGGGAGAGAAGTGGATAATCGTTTGGTTGGTTTATGGCGATGGTGAATGGTGAGGGGACGATCTATGTCAAGTTATTGTTGNATTTCTTATAGATAAAGGGAGAGAAGTGGATAATCGTTTGGTTGGTTTATGGCGATGGTGAATGGTGAGGGGACGATCTATGTCAAGTTATTGTTGGTGGATTTTGGGTGGAGGGGGTGTAGGATGCACGGTAACATGCGTAAATATTGATGGTGGCTGAGCTATCGTATGAATATTGAGAGGGAAATAGAGCANACTCAAACCAATTTAAAAAATTGGCTTAGTTCTATACGGTGAACGAATTAATTGGGGGGTATTTTTGATGAAAGTATCCCAACTGGTTAGTAGGCCTGGTTATTCGAATTAGTCGACTTCTTCGAGATTGGTTGTCATCGACTGTTGGTGTAGCTGAGTGGTACGGTGGGTTGTTCTTGACCATTGTTCCAGCCATGTTTGCAGGAACTGGTCTTGGCAAGAACAAGTTTTGGGTAAAGTTATGTCTCTTGAGGAATCGGTTGGGGTTTCTTATAGATAAAGGGAGAGAAGTGGATAATCGTTTGGTTGGTTTATGGCGATGGTGAATGGTGAGGGGACGATCTATGTCAAGTTATTGTTGGTGGATTTTGGGTGGAGGGGGCGTAGGATGCACGGTAACATGCGTAAATATTGATGGTGGCTGAGCTATCGTATGAATATTGAGAGGGAAATAGAGCAACGAGATGTGTTTTGTCGGAGGCGGTTAGGAGGTTGGGATATATGTGCTACTTAAAGTCAATAATTCGCTTTGTGTGTTTAATATTAATCGGCTATATAGTGAATGAAACATAGAAGTGGGGGTTCAGAAGTCTGCTGATCGCCGTACCATGAAGTGGCTGTGCTCTGCCGTCTTTACGAGAATTGAAATATTTGTGTCACACCCATGCATGTTGGTTTTTCGTGATAAGTATGAAAATTTGTCCTACCTGTTTTTTGATATATTTTTTTTGTAATTTTTCGCGATATTTTATTGTAATTTTAGAGTTCAAGGACATTTGGGTTATAATTATGCTCACCAACATTGAAGACGGCGTTCGGAGACAGTAACGTATTATTTTCGTAAATTTTTACAAATGTTTCTTCAATTTTTCACAAATCTTATCTTTTTTTTATTTTAATGTCAATAGGATTAAGGTTATGTTCACCCAATTTCAACATAGTTGCCGGAATCTGTAAAATAGTATGATCCTTAATTTTTATAAACTTTTTAGAATTTTTACAACTTTTACTAAATTATTTGTTTTAAAAAATACCAGGGTTAAGGTCAAGAATATCGTCATACAGCATGGCTGTCGGTGTCAGTGATGTAATATTTTTTTCCCATACTTATATTAGTTTTTTCGGTTCTTACGATCGTTATCGATTTTATCATTTTAGGAAGAGGGTTGTGTTTGGTGGGAGGGTGAGGTGACGGTAATGGGTTGAGTGTTAGTTTAATGTAATATATTCCGCATTTTTAGAATTTAAATTTTTTTTTGCTCTTTTCTTGATGTTTTTATGATTTGATGTAGAGGGGGAGGAGGTGATGTGGGGGTGGTGGGAAGACTGTGAGGTTAATGTTGAATGTTAGTCGATTTTATAGATATTTATCTTTGAATGTTTTCAATTTTTCTCGATTTTTGTATGATTGTGGGTGTCTGCGAAGGGAGAGGGAGTGAGGCGATGGTGGTGGGCAGAGTGTAACGTTAGCATTATTTTTTTATCGATATTTTAGAATTTTTTAAGATATTTAGCGGTTTTTTATAATAATCGCCTGGGGGGAGGTGTTGAAGTAATGTTGAAGAGCGGTTAGGTGAGCAGGTGAGAAGGAGGTTGTAGGATGTGGAAGTGGTAGGTGCATGACGTTTTTGGCGGTGGAGAGTGCCAGATCCACTATATCAGCTTTACCTGGCTCGGAGTCTCTAATCATCTATCCTACTCTGAGAATTAAGTCGCTCATTCTGCTAAGTATCCCTAATCCTCTTGCTCTGCTAAGGATTTTTCGTATCTTCCTTCGAGGAGCTTCAAATCCACTTTCCTCAAGTTTGCATTTTTTTGGTAATTTTTTAATGGAAAAAGTGATTTTTGGGCAAAATAATTAATTTCGGATGTGGGTTTTAGAATGAAACAGTCAATTTTGTTGACAACATGGTCGTCTCAGGCCACTGGCTGCCGTCTTCAGCTGTGACGTCTACCAAAATGGCGGACCCATCTGGATCCGACATGCTAGATGCCTTTCCAAAAAACCGGCATATATGCACTACTTGCCTCATAAAGTTTTTTCGTCTATGTTTATTGAAAATATAACGAAAATCACAGTTTACATTTCCAGAAAACTACAATTATCACAAATTTGTTGCTAATTACTGAATCAGATAGGCCTAGTATGCAAAATATTTATTCAATTTCAGCTGTAACTGCATTTAAAAAAAATTATTTTCCATTCTTCCTCGCCTGTTTGAAAAAAGAATGCCAGCAGCACTGAGGAGTATCTCACAACGTGCAGAATATGAAAGCACAAAAGTGTTTTGCCGCAGAAACAGTTTTTTTAAACACAGGTGACAACTGCGCAACCTCTCCAGTTACAGTTTCGAGTAAATATTTCACAGTATCGTATCGTTGTTGTGCAAAATCGGCAAGCTTTAAGAAAAAAAAAACAAATTATTTAGCAGAAAACATTTTTTGATAAACTTGGCCAGACCTCAGGTTAACTCTCCGCACTATTCAAGAAATTATGCATTACCTGTGCACAGAGAAATAACAATTATTCATTTAAATACAAATTATGAATTAATAATATTAAAAAAGGAACCATTTGAAATAAATCTTGTATAAAAATTATTATAACACTACTTAGCACGACACCAGACCAGTGCAGTTAATACAAAAAGTATCGAACTGTGCACGTTGCGCAAGGACCATCAAATGTGCTGTTTGTGCAACGTGAGGTTGCCTCGCGTACCTTACAATCGCGTGAGATTTAAGGATGATCTGTTGCTCAGCACATAGGTAACAGATGGCATCAGTGTATCAATTTGTATATCGTGGTGTGAACTCGTCGGTCATAAAATTTGTTGCGTATTTTTTAAGAAGCTTGTCAAAATATTCAAGACATTTGCTTTTCTTTCGTTGTCATAATCGGCTTCCAGGCCATTGCAAAGGTAACAAACATTAGTGTTCATCGTTAACCAGATAGTTTAGAGATTAAAAGTTTAAAGTCAATAACTTTTAAAATTATTAATAAGTTATAAATTACCGACTTTTAAAACAATNAGTATCGAACTGTGCACGTTGCGCAAGGACCATCAAATGTGCTGTTTGTGCAACGTGAGGTTGCCTCGCGTACCTCACAATCGCGTGAGATTTAAGGATGATCTGTTGCTCAGCACATAGGTAACAGATGGCATCAGTGTATCAATTTGTATATCGTGGTGTGAACTCGTCGGTCATAAAATTTGTCGCGTATTTTTTAAGAAGCTTGTCAAAATATTCAAGACATTTGCTTTTCTTTCGTTGTCATCATCGGCTTCCAGGCAATTGCAAAGGTAACAAACATTAGTGTTCATCGTTAACCAGATATTTTAGAGATTAAAAGTTTAAAGTCAATAACTTTTAAAATTATTAATAAGTTATAAATTACCGACTTTTAAAACAATTATATAAATCGATAATTTTGTTTGATCTTTAATCACAAGAATGGTGTTCAATGGTTTTATCTTGCAGCTAAAATTTCGATAATTATTTTTTTATTGGATGTAAAATTTTCTGTTAGTGATATTGTTTGTAATTTAAACGTTATTTCTTTCCTAAAAAGGTTTTTATGCACAATCAAAGAGTAGTTACAAATTGTGTTTACACATTTCCTGATATTTATTGTAATTGTTACTAGTACCAACGCCACAAATATATATCGCAAAAACCTTGCTTTTGCTCGCCGCCATTTTCAAATCTGGAATTATGCACAGTAAATAATAGTTTTTAGCCCATTTCATTTCGGCCCACGTTGGAACTTTATGTCTGTCTCCGTTTCATGATGTTATTTAATATTGTGCAATTCGGCAATAAAATATTGACTTTTTATAATAAGACTGTTCCTGAGCGTTGGGAAACTTTCGCAATCAGAGTTAAAAAAGATTATCTTTTAAATGCATTTTGTGGGAGAATCAAAAATGGCAGTATAACATTTAACTTATTGCCTCGCGTTAAGTAGATCTCTTTCTAATGTGATTTCACTAGTGAAGATTTTTAAGCTTATAAAATGCTGACATTCGTCTACACTATTGGTAGAAACCACATTGTTATCTTTCAGATAAAAATAAATTATGTTGGCATCTGTGTATAATATTTTGTTATAAATTTCGTACTTTCTTGGTAATGTCCTGACGCCTCTTGCCACACTTGTTGGTCATTCTGCTATCCTGAAATTGTTGTAGTGGTACACGAACAGTCAAACATGAACATACATTTACAAAAATACTCCCTCATTCCACTTTAGAATTATAAATATAAAATTTAACACAAACAGTCGTGATTTTGTATAATGGGTGTATCGCAGTGAAACTTTGACGAATATTTAAATATTATTAAATATTAGTTTTAGTTCTAAAAGTTTTAAAACATACCATATTTGGTCGCAATTTGATTATTCGTTAAAAATTATGTTTTAAATTTTAGATTAATAAAAGTGAGATTACTTATTCTTGATTTGAGACCTTCAGTTCGTATTAACCGTAGTTAATATTAAGTGGCTGTCCTTTACCAGCCATATTTTACGTTTCATTGTTGCGGACTTCTTTTCAGTTTGTATTCCTGAAGTGGTAAAGAATTGTGGAGGTCTTTGTGTTCGTCTTTGGGTGGTTATTCTTGTGCTAGCCTTCGAAGGTGTTGGGAGTCGGGTTTGAGTAACGACGACGCAAGATCGTCGTTATTAGAAATTCAGGAAAGTAGATGTGTCTAGGTTGAAGCAGTTGAAATATGCTGGTGGCGGGAAAATAACCTAGTAAGAGGAAACTTATTCCCTTTCAGCATTTAACAAAGGTCAGAAATGCAGTGCACAACTTTGTTTTCCCTAAAAACTAGAATTTGTGANTAGAAATTGTCAGGAAGGAGATGCAAATTGCTATAAGCTGATCAATATTAACTTCGCAATTTTAAACACCCAACTTAGGATAGACTTATTTCTGGTTTTCTATATTTCTGCAGTATAAAAACTTGTTATTCGTTTGGCCCTGATTATATAAAATTATGCGTCCCAAGTGAAACATCGGAAGTATTCTTAACCACATACTTCAAGAAATTCTAATTTCAGTTGCTATAAATTCAGAATATCACTTGACGTGTCGTAAAACTATGTTAATTGATTATCTGCCAAGTTTTCTTGGCAGTCCGCATGCCAGTTTTACTGTTGCATATGTAAAGTTAGGGACGTAATTTTTTTTTACGAAGGTTAGTATCAAACAGCATTTAGTAAGGTTTTATTAGCAAGGTGCTTAATTTTGTTTGTACATTTCTAGCAGTACGAGGGGTAGAGATCTGCAAAGCAGTATTTCTGTATTATTTAAATTTCGCGGATGGTTAACAAAAAATTGTAGCCAAGTAGCTGGTTTGTCCTAATAAATGCAATCTCTTATTTAAGCGTGAATGTATATATGCCTGCCTGCGTGAAGGTTCGCACAGGACGACTGCAGCCTGGCGCTATGAGCGCCCGCTCCCATACCTGAGAGACGGTACGACAGTTGCCTGCCAGAAGAATGGATTAGGTGAGATGAGATGAAGCCCCAGGGGTATTGAAGACGGAGTAGGAACCCCAGTCGCAATACGTAGGACCAATGCTTAGTATCAGGTTTGAAAGACTGGCTCTAAGTTGGGTTGGAACAGATAAATTGAAACAATGTTGGCCCAATGTAATGGGCCAACAAAAATTTCCTACAATGGAAATGTTATAATTATATTTAGCATCCACGAGAAAATAGCGATACTCAATTAGAAAATGCCACAATACATTGCAAGTGCAAAAATTTTTACACATTTAAATGGTTGGTTGATGGTTGGAAACAATTAGGTAAACACAATACTGGTAATTTGAATGTATTTTTCTTTTGAAAGAAAGTTGTGTAACCGACTTTTTATGTCATATTACGAAACAAACGATCTGTTTGTCAACAATTCATCTTTTATATTCGTATTTTAAAAACTATACGATGTTTTTAAAAAATCTAATATCCTTTACTTTTAAATATATTTAGATTGCTATATATAGTATGTTGGAAATACAAAAGTTGGTAATTATGGTTTATTGTTAAATTAGGACTACAACAGTGGGAATTACTGTACTTCTAATGTATTAAAATATACATTTTGCATGTGTTTTGACAGCTACGGTATTTAAGCACACATACTATGTCTTATTTAAAAATTTTCTTTGTTGGCAGGTGTTCGTTACTTGTAGGAAATCTTACTGTCGGCATTTGGTTTGTATATGTTATTTGGCCCAACACAGTAAAGCCATAATAATGACACTAATATCAAATGTTATATAAATAATTGAAATTAATATTTCCAGTATTTTAAGCCGTTCCAAAAGTATTTTCCTTTAAATATTTTTTTGTTGTTTATGTTTTGAAACAACAGTGTGAACAAAACATAGTTATTGGTGCCTTTTGTTTTGTTGGCTCAAAATTGAGTCACAATCATTATGTTTAGTTAGGATATTATTTAAATGTCATAAATAAAAATTTTCTATAAGCCTTTTATTTACTTGAATGTTTAGGTTTCTCTAGATCAGCGACACTTTAAAATAAACATTAGGCAATACAGTTTGTTGTTTGTTGGCTACTTNATGTTTAGGTTTCTCTAGATCAGCGACACTTTAAAATAAACATTAGGCAATACAGTTTGTTGTTTGTTGGCTACTTGTCGAAAATATACTGTTGAAATAATTTATATATAATTGTATATCGGGCAGATGCCCCCATCTATTGGGAGTCGGTAGGTAAGCTTGAAAGTATGTTGTATAAGAACAAAAATATTTGGCTAATATTTTGGAATAAAATTATAAATTGAACTTCGATCTATAATTATTATAGGCAAAATTTATATATGTTTATAATGTATTTCACAACTGCCATCGTATGCCTATTTTCAGTCAATTTAATATACGTANATGTTTAGGTTTCTCTAGATCAGCGACACTTTAAAATAAACATTAGGCAATACAGTTTGTTGTTTGTTGGCTACTAGTCGAAAATATACTGTTGAAATAATTTATATATAATTGTATATCGGGCAGATGCCCCCATCTGTTGGGAGTCGGTAGGTAAGCTTGAAAGTATGTTGTATAAGAACAAAAATATTTGGCTAATATTTTGGAATAAAATTATAAATTGAACTTCGATCTATAATTATTATATGCAAAATTTATATATGTTTATAATGTATTTCACAACTGCCATCGTATGCCTATTTTCAGTCAATTTAATATACGTANGCAAAATTTATATATGTTTATAATGTATTTCACAACTGCCATCGTATGCCTATTTTCAGTCAATTTAATATACGTATTTTATGTACAGTACGGGTTTTCTCTTTCAGCATGAACATTGAACATTGGTTTTTACTTCATCACTTCTGTATCCACGAGATTTCTACGTTATGAAAAATGTCTGCAGTTGGTTTTCCAGAACAAGACCACTCGTTAAATCCCTTGTGGGCTCATTGTAAAGGAGACGACATTACGACCATGGGTAGTATACAGTGCTACCCAATGTTAGGTGGCACGAGGTGTAAGGGTGTGTTTGCAGAGTCTTCGATAAGGAGGGAGAAGCCTTAAACGTTCTTGCCGTGCGTTCCTAGAAGATCAGAAACTTAGGTGTTTGTTGAAGCCCCGGGCGAACAGGGAGGGTGTTAAGGGTGACGACAAGAAGGGACCGTCCAGAACCTTAAAGATGATGCACCCACACTCCCTCCCAAGTTAAGTTCTGCACTTATCAACACTATCTCTGCGAGGGCCAAGCGATGCAGTGTGTGGACAAACGCCACGGCGCCACGGCCTGAGCGAGGCTGTATTTCCTGCTGACGGCAACGAGGGGCTGAAAAGCCGAGGTTCCATAATCGGTCCACGGAAGGACCCTGTGGCGAGAACTTGAAGACAGCACGTTGTTAAAAGTATCAAGTAAGAAATACTCCATCTCCTGCTGCTTATGGCATTTCCAGTTCATAACCTTTTGTGTGACCAGTAGGTGTTTATTGGGATTCGGATTATTTTGATCACCCAAACCATTTTGAGAACTCTACTTGCGAATATAAGTAGGTATTTAAGAAGGTTTTTCCAAAAGTCCCAGGAATAAACTTTCATTAATTGAGGCCGGATGGACTTAATTTTATTATGGTCAGATATTTATGACTTTTTGAATTGTAGTAACGTGTTCTTTTGTTTCACAAACCAACTAGGATTTTTAAATATGTTTTCGAAACACGTAGCTACTTAATCACTTTCAGTATGTAATAAAACCTCTTTATGTAGGAATAAAATATTACTGAAGTGTAATGCAATTTGAGATTGTAATTTAACATTGCGTTTACATTGCCGGTGTGAAAAAAAATTAAATTCCCAGTCTGTGCTGACTTATACGGAAAGTTGTAAAAACTAAGATAATGCGCGTATGTAATTTTATGTAAAAAAGGAGTGTTACCATATAACGTTAAATTGTATAGGCAATGTTCTTTGGCAGGGACACAAATTGGATAACAAGAAGCATGATAATCTCTTAACAAGTCTTAAAGTTGTTGCAGCCTAACAACAAAACTGCTAGTAAATGCCTCTCAAGTTTCCGAAACATTTTTGCCAACAAGTCGGGAGTCGCAGTGTCAATTTTCCCGCCGATTTTGCATATGGCGCCAAATTTCATTGGACGACTTACATTTGTTTATTATAAGTGACTATGCAAGTGCCAAGAGCGAAAGAAACCTTTGTTTTGAAATATGAAACCAGCCTTAAACCTTTCTCGAAATGAACAGAAAATTAATAATTGTTCTGTGTGTGTAATTTTCATAATATTGTATATTTGTTATCTCCATTAGATATAGATTAATAGGCTCTATCACACATTATACAGTAATTATTATTTTAGTTTCAAATTATAAGAGTCATGATCATTACTGAAAATATTTCTATATAGAATTATTAAATTTCATGGTTCTGTGCAAATATTTGTACCTGATTTCTAATGATTGTTCCCTTGTTGCCATTAAAAGGCGAGAATAAGTTAATACAAAACAGTTTTATTATGCTAATTGTTGAAATTACATATATATGCATTATAAGTTCATATGCAGGTGAGCNTTAATACAAAACAGTTTTATTATGCTAATTGTTGAAATTACATATATATGCATTATAAGTTCATATGCAGGTGAGTAAAAAAGAATACCACAATTTTGAAGGTATATAAAAACAAAACCAAACAACCTACAACCTTGATTGGCCAATAAAATGAACCGTAGAACCATGAAGTTTGTTTATCATACATTCATAAATGTTCAATGTGACCACAATGAGTGGCCAGAACGACNTTAATACAAAACAGTTTTATTATGCTAATTGTTGAAATTACATATATATGCATTATAAGTTCATATGCAGGTGAGCAAAAAAGAATACCACAATTTTGAAGGTATATAAAAACAAAACCAAACAACCTACAACCTTGATTGGCCAATAAAATGAACCGTAGAACCATGAAGTTTGTTTATCATACATTCATAAATGTTCAATGTGACCACAATGAGTGGCCAGAACGACATCTACACGATAGTAAAAATCGTTCCACACTCTTGTCAGCATGTCCAGCGTTACGGTTTGGATGGCGTTCGTAAATCTCGTTTTGAGGTCGTCAATGTCAGCCGGTAATGGTGGACGAAACACTTGATGCTTTATGTACCTCCGTAGAAAATAATCGCACGGGCTAAGATCCAGGCTTCTTCGGGACCAGCGATGAGGAGTCTAGTCACCAGCTGCTGCTCGATTAATCCAGCGTTGCAGCAACGTCTCTTTTAGGTATCTGCGAACAGCTAGGTGCCAATGGGGTGGCGCATTATAAAGGTAACATCTGACCATTCCCATCACATTGACGTGTCAAATTAGAGCTCGCTACTCCCTCACCACCTCAAACCGAGAGTTACGAACGCCATCGAAACCGTAACACCGGGCATGCTGACAAGAGCGTGGAACGAGTTTAATTACCGCGTAGATGTCGTTCGGACCACTCATGGTGGTTACAGTGAACATTTATGAATATATGGTAAACAAACTGCATGGTTTCGCGGTACAGTTGATTGGTCAATCAAGGTTGTAGGCAGTGGCGGATTTACTAGCAGGCTGAGTAGGCTGGAGCCTAGGGCGGCAGATTTTAGGGGTGGAAAATTTGGGGCTAAATTTTTTTTAATGCCTTACAGAAATTAAAAAGATTCATATTTATTTACCTAAATGTTATTAGGTCCACACAAACAATTCAACAAGTAATATGTTTCACCACTTAGATAAATTTTTGTCAATTTGCGTAGTCGCGTTTGATGGCGGCACGGGAACGATTGACATGACCGTTCGCTAAGGGTGTCTGGCCGAATTGACTGTACGAGCGCAGCGCGGCGCGGCCGCCGCGGGAGCCGAAGCGGGGTCGTGCTGTTGTAGGCATACGCCGTGTGGTGGCATTGAGTTCGAGATAGATAGATATAGAGCGGCGGCTGGCGATACAAACGGGCAAGTCCCGTCCCGTATTTACTTTTTCTGGTTGTGTGCTGTAATTTTTCAAAGTGTTTCGTGGATTGTAGGAATATTTTCATAGCATAATATCACCGATGCGTAGAAACTTATAGTAGGTAAGTTATCATAATATATTACAATAAATCATACGTAACGAATCGGTAAGACGTAATTTAACTTGATAAATAGCTGTTTCGGAAGTTATGCAAAAAATTTACGATTTTTTTGTTATATCATACTTAAATAAATTTCTTGTACTTATGTTAGGTAACTATTCAATGTCTGAAATCTGAACAACGGATGTACGAGAAATAAAACTCCCAATGTTATCTTTTTTATTTCAGTCCTTGGAATCCAAGAAATTAGAAGAATGAGTGATGGGAGAAAGCGACTTAGTGGAGCTGAGTATGAAAAGGAGGCCAAAATGAAAAAAGGAGAACAAGAACAGATTATCCGTAAAACAATAAAAATTGACAGTTTTTTTAGAAGTGGAAGTAGTGTTGGAAGACCAGGAACTTCAACAACATTCACTGACACAATACAATCTGGAAAAGATGAAACGGATTTGAACTCTGCGGTCCAACAACGACAGTCATCTGTTGAACCATCTACTTTTGAAAAAAAAAACGGATATTTATGTTTTTGACGTAGAGGCGGTAGAGGAGTCATCAATAAGTATAACAATTGAAGATGCGGATCAGAATCAGACGTTAAGTAATGACCAAGTGCAAACAACAGTAAATCTAAACAAAGATCCAGCTTTATGGGAAATCAACGATACCTTAAGGGAGATTATCGCAAGGTACGGCTTCGATCAAAACAAGTCTTGTGACTTCTCTAAAAGTGAAAAAATATATGCTGATCAGCGTCGTTTCTTGCCAGTGAGTTTCTTCCAAAGAAAAATGAAAAATAATGAAGTGAATGACCGAAATTGGCTGGTTTATTCTGAAAGATCTGTATATTGCGTGCCTTGTTTGGCATTCGGTCCATTGGAGAATAAGACTCAATTTGAGAACGGAGGATTTAATGACTGGAAAAATGCAGAACACCGAGTAGCTCAGTATGAAAACTCTGCGCGTCGTAAATCTAGTATCCTTAGTTTGAAAGTTAGAAGTGAGATTGATGGCTGACTCGATAATTTACTGCATATCGAGATTTATGAAGAAATTACTTATTGGAGAAACGTTCTGAAGAGGGTTGTTGCCGTAGTGAAGCGACCGTGTTCAAGACGCCTCGCTTTCAGAGGAAAAAAAAAAAGTTCGGTGATCCGCATAACGGAAATTATTGTATGATTTTGCAACTGTAAGCTGAATTCGATCCTTTTTTAGCCAGTCATATTGAACGATTTGGGAATCAAGGATCTGGAAGTACCAGTTACTTATCAAAGACCGTTTGCAATGAGTTTATTCTCTTGATGGGTCATAAAGTCTTAAAACACATTGGAGACGAGATAAGAAGGGCGAAATATTTTTCCTTAATCATCGATTCAACACCAGATATAGCACATGTGGACCAACTTACCCTCGTCATTAGATACGTTTTGGAAACAGGCGAACCGTGTGAAAGATTTCTCAAGTTTTTGCCCTCAGTGGGACATAAAGCTGAAGAAATGTTTTCTGCCATTATTTCGGAACTCAAAACACTGGGCATAAATATTGAAGACTGTCGTGGACAATCATATGATAATGCCGCGAACATGTCTGGTATGTACAATGGCTTTCAAGCTCAAATTCAAAGCCAAGCACCTTTTGCTTTTTTCGTTCCTTGCTCTGCCCACTCTTCAAATTTAGTGGCAACTGNTCAAATTCAAAGCCAAGCACCTTTTGCTTTTTTCGTTCCTTGCTCTGCCCACTCTTCAAATTTAGTGGCAACTGCAGCTGCTGAATCTTGCAAAGAAGCTTGTCGCTTCTTCATGTTGCTTCAAATAATCTACGTGTTTTTTGTAAGCTCAACACAGCGCTGGCAAAAATTAATGATTGAAATCGGGAAAGGGAAAACGCTAAAGAGAGTAAATCTGACACGTTGGTCAGCTAGAGCGGACGCATGTAGAAGTTTGAAATATCGTTGGCACGAAGTCCTTAAAACTTTGGAATCAATCAAGGATGATTGTACCGAAAAGCCTGTAACGCGAAACGAAGCGACGGGAATACTTTTGAAATTAGAAAAACTGGAAACGGCGGTAATGGTTGTTGTATGGAATGTTTTTTTTTTGGAAAGAATTAACAAAGTGAATGTTCAAATTCAGGGTTCTACCGTAGATTTGATCACTGTTGCCGATCTTTACGAACCCCTTTGCAAGTTTTTCGTAGCTGAACGAGAAAAGTTTAAGTATTTCGAAAAAAAGGCGATGGAATTAAGCGTGTCGAAGCAGTATACAAAATAAATGGAAAAAAGACAACCGAAAAGGAAAAAAAAAATATATGATGAAACACCCGATGAAGAAATGAGAATGACTGCGAGTGATACTTTCAGGGTTAACATATTTATCGTCCTCATTGATAGACTCGTATCCGAATTAGAAAAACGCAGGAGGCCTACATAAGGTTAAATGAAAAGTTTTCATTTCTGACCAAAATGAGTGAATTGTCATCATCAACCCTTACGGAAAACGCCCTTTTCTTGGAAGAAATGTATCCTAATGATTTAGAGACTGACTTAGTTTAAGAATGCATACATGTTCAATGCCACCTTTCTTCGGAAAGAATTTTGGCAAAACCAGATTCTGGATCATTGAAAAGCCTATCTTCGCTTCGGCGAAAACAGAATTTGCAAAACGTTGATTCAAACTTGGATATAGCAATTCGCATGGCTCTATGTACGCCAGTGACAAATTGTTCGGGGAGAGAGAAACTTTTCTTGCTTAAAACGGGTGAAAAATTATCTAAGATCTATCTTAAGCCAAGAAAAGCTAAACGCCTTACTTAGCTCTTTTGTGCATAGAGTCAGAACTAATGAACAAGATTTCATACGACGATATAGTTGATGATTTTGCCAATAGAAAATCGCGCAAAAAGGTATTGTAAAACTTTCATTACTTAATTAATTGAATTTTGTGGACATCATCAGCCAGATTGTTACCAGATAATTGAGTATATTGCTTTTAAACTGTAAGTAAGCGCAATAAAAATGATTTATTTAAGTTTACCTAATGTAAATTATTGTGTAAGTAGTATTGAGGCATACCTTACCCCGCCTTATTAGTAGTACATGATTGAGCATTTATTAGCTCAGAAATATACCCAAAAACTATTTCTTGTGCAATCTTAACTAAATCGCTGGGTTGAAAAAATAATCTAGAAACTGACACATCGATCCCCTAGTTCACAATCACACTAATTACGGGAAAAAGTGGTGTAATTAGGACGATAGTGTATAAATCATAGAGTTACGATTTAATTGACAAAAAAAATTGTAATTAATATGATTGTGAACTATGATATCCAATTGTAGAGGTCGGTAGGGGCGGCAAAATTTGAATAGCCTACTGGCGGCAAATGTGTAAATCCGCCACTGATTGTAGGTTGTTTGGTTTTGATATAATAGACCTTCAAAGTTGGGTATTATTTTATACTCAGCCTGTTTTATGTTGTGTTGATGGGTAAAGTAATCAGCTAAAATTTTATTGTTACATTTCTCAAAAAATGCTCCTGAATTTCAATCAGGAAGAAATAAATAAATAATTGAATATGGCGGGTGACACGGGCCCTTAAGAAGCATGACTGGTATAAATAAATCCGCTTGCTGCGTCTGTTAGAATATCGCAATTCTACGACACCGCATTGTCACAGAAAGTGGTAATAAAGTGAAGAAGACGGCAGTAATCATTATTCCGCTAGAATTAATAAAGAAAGAGAAGAAATATTATAATCACAGTGCAGCTGATAAGCATCGAATCTATCATCTCCTAAACCGAGACAGATATTATATTGGGTAAATAAATAATCTTCTTTCACATTAACGGACCGCGCATGCGCAGTATAATAATAAAACAATTATTTTCTGTGTGAATCAGGATTACATGGCAAGTGTAAATAAACAGATTTTCAAATAAGGCTATAAAAAATCTCGAATTTAAAAAATATGTTTTTCGGTAGGTAGGGCTTAACGCGACTCTTGGTGAAAGAATAATGTTTTATTTGTTAAATTCTTTCGGGAAAATTTCTTCCAACTTTTACAATATCGCTTTCAAACAAACTGAAACTCTTTTTCCATATTTGCCCGTACCGCATTTCTACAAAAAGTATTTTGTAAAATATTTATGCTGTGAAAATTATAATTTAATTAACACTTTTTGACTCATTGAACTTACAAAAAAATACAAGCTCCTAATAATGTATTCCTTCTTGCACTCTTCAAGCATGGTTCTTCTCTTAAAATTGTATAAAGCGTTTCTTGTTTAAAAGCGATATTGTGAAAGGTAGGCGAGACACACCTAAAAAATTTAACGTGTATAATCCTATGTTTCGGTTCAGCTGGTATCGCACCAAGCATCGTCCTTTACGTCTAGTCGACAGCGAGGTAATTAAAGACGGAGCGAGTTCCTTGGAGATGTAGGAACGGCAGTTTTCGGCAATGGCCTGTAATATGAACCCATACCAGTATTACCCTGCAGTAGTTTCGGGAAACCATGGGAAAACGAAGTCAGGATGGCTGGACGCGGAGTCGGACCCGTGTCATTCCAAACAGGAGTCCAGTGCCCTACGTCGCTCGGTGAAAGTGTTATCCGAACCACATAAATCCATGTTAATTCATGCTCATGCAGTACAATATTCTTTGCTTTTTCATTTCCGGAGATGCAACACACGTTTGGTATGCATTCATCTGTTTACAGTGGTTAACTAGTGGCAGTGCTCCACCATTAATGGCCTGTGGTACGTGGTTGAAATCTCGTTCCACTTTCATTTTCACGTTATTATTCAGTTTCTTTCGACATATTCTACAAACGAAAATATAAACAATATTGAGTAATTGTTTAACTACAGACCGCATACAGAATTATACCATTTTGAACGCAAAGTACAAATAAATATATTTAAACATAGTTCATAGTAATACAAGAGCAAACTTAAGTAGAAAAACACAGAAGAGTCTGTACGTGCATGCTTATACTCATATATTGATAAATGCATTTACACATTTCTACAAAACCATAAATATACATGCTTACGTACATTCACACACAAATATACACTCAAGTTTGTGAAAAATATAACAATGTGAAGTAATCATTTGAATGAAAGGACATTTGTTGTTAATATAATTAACAGTATAACAAACGATTGATTACTTATTCAAAGCAAGGCAACAACATCGCTTGCGAAATCTCATTATGTTGCAAAGCCTGCACGGGCTGCAGCAAGAGCTGCTCAATGCCGTGGCATACAATCGAACAGGCCTTGGATACGTTCCTTGGAAATCGCCTGCCAGCCTGCCTCTTCTTGAGTCTGCTGTTCATCGATATTCACTGTGAGATGAGAATGATGGGCTATTTTCCGAGTGACAATGTCTCAGACATGTTTAATACGTGATACATGGAGTGAACTTGCTGGCCAGAGACGAGGCTGTATCTGGCTTGCTTCGTAGATGGCCTGGACATTTCTGGCAACATGTGATCGGACGTTGCCTTAATGCAGTAAATATATACCAGTATGCTTAAGGACGGAAATAGTTCAGCCTCCACAGCATCCCTGTTACTATTGAGATTTCCACAATTCATAGCAGACGAGATTGTTTGTGGTACTCAATTACTTCCCAAACCATCAACCCCATTATTAATGCAGTATGGCGTTGGAGAATGCTTTTTGGAAGACGGCGCTCACCTTAATTAAGTCAAATGTTTTTCCGGTCATCATTGTAATCCAACATAAAGCGGGACCAATCTGAAAAACACGAAATGTGGGCATTTTGCTTGTCGAAATGTGTATTCATGAGCGCATTGTAACCTGAGGTATCGATGGTACATAAACAAGTGAATCTTCCGCAATGGAATTCATGGACGCAGTCTTCTGCAAAGTAGACGTCATCGAACCATGGAAGCAGACACTATCAAACCTGCTGCAGTGTTCCAATGTTCTGCTAATACTCTAGATAAAGCCTAACGGTTCACTGCCAAAGCGATGAAGTGCCTGTCATCTCCCGGTGTTGTTTCACTCCATGATCTAGATCTGGGTTTTCTTCTCGTTCTATTCCCTATCCTCTTCAGTCCACTCTTTCCACACTGGTTTCCCTGTCGTGACGCTATGTCCTGTGTGTAAGAAACAATTTTGTGGTTTGACAATCCTCCTTCACGCCAGACGATTATTTGACCCCGTTAAAACTCTGTAACGTGCTAAAATGTGCCCTTTTCTGCCCAACGATGATTTAGTTTACATCTCACTGATGATGAACAACCATATTTGCCTGAGTTTTCGGCAGTCCTCTATGTATATGCTTTTACACGTTAGTTCAGAGGATGCAACTGCGTCCTGGTTTGCGCAATAATTCTCAACTTTTTAATAATTTTATATAATATCTTGCTGTTGGTTTCCTTTGAGGGTTCCGTAATTTTGCGACATTTTTAAAACACAGGAATTAAAATATATTCGTACATAAGGCACACAGTAACATACATAAACGCATTTGTTTATAATCATGCACGTATACATATGTGTTCTGGAAAAATTAATGTTGTTAAAAATTGTTCCAAAACTGCTTTCATATTGCTGTTACTTTTCTATCTTGTGACGTGATTTATATGTTCTGATCATTCATTGTCATTTGGATTTCTGCAAATTTGTTATACTCCTATATGTAGTTTATGCTTGAAATCTTATTTTTGCGTCACTTGTCTACCGCCCACAGTTGATTCGTAAAACTCAATGTGAAAAATCTTAGAGCAAACATATTAAATTTTACGGTGTTTGTATTACAAAAATCCCAAATATAAAAAATAAAAAATTACGTAGAAGAATTTCTTGTTACCTGCACAGGATAGTGCATGTTTCCTCCATTCCGCCTTTGTGCGTATCTGACGTGGGAAGAAAACAGTGAACTAGGAGAAGGAAATATTCCGTTGCGGAACAACCGGAATCTTCGAGTGGTGTATATCTTGTGGGGAGGGGGGGAGTAAGAGCGTTGGGTTTGCTTCGGGACCGTCGCACCTTTTCAGCGGGGTTTGGTGGACACACTGGGTGTTTGCTTCCACCCCGCAGGGTACAAGCGGAACTGCTCGTATTACCTGGTTTCGGCCAACCCTAGGCTATTCATGTTAAAGTGTGCTCTTTTTAAGGCCCTCCAAGCCAGCAAAACAATCAAGATATAATTTTCATTTTGCTTGAGACGTTAACAATAGCTGGCCATAATTGTATCCACTGTGGTTATTAGTCACATGAAAATTTTATATGAGTAATTAGAGGAAAGAAAAAAATAAGCTGAAAGAAACTTTTAACCGTGGCTTTAAAAAGTGCACATATTTCCATGAATGCCTACACAGTCCATTTTAGGTTACCTATAACTTTTCAGAAACCCTGTTAAAGTTATACTTCAAGGATTTTCCTCCAACTCATGCAAACAAAACTAAACCGATTCTAGAAAATTCCACCAAAGGGGCAACGCACCGTATTCGTGTGCACTCATTAACTTTTTGTATGATAACTATTTAATTCTAGGTTTTACCACCACACCTATTTTCATCCTTTTTTTATTTATATCAATTTTAAATTACCGTCATAATTTATTAATAAAATATAGGTAAAATTTCAATAAAAAAAATAAGGCATTAAATTATATGAACACAAAAAAAACACCTGTCATATATTTCATATTTAGAACACAGCCATACATATCGTACATGAAGTGATTTTTCAAAGGTTTGATTCAAAAAGGTGAAGAGACTGAGAATAGACTGTAACAAGATAGTAGTTTCCTCCAAATTTCCAACGTTGCCATCGTTGCTTCTCGTTCAATATTTTAAAAATCTTTAGT
Organism: Clitarchus hookeri; assembly: GCA_002778355.1. Classification (NCBI taxonomy): domain Eukaryota; kingdom Metazoa; phylum Arthropoda; class Insecta; order Phasmatodea; family Phasmatidae; genus Clitarchus; species Clitarchus hookeri. The sequence continues at coordinate 194,403 of NQII01003306.1, forward strand.
TTAATTGGTTAAAGTACTTAAATGAACGGTGGTAATGGATTATTAAAAACAATTTTGTATTAACATATTATAAAAAAATAATATTGAATTTGATCTTGGAATCTATATTACGCGAAGTGGAGTAGCAATTGGCGGTATAGTAACACATTCCTATTTCAAGCAATTTCCAAGTATTATATTATTTGTTTAGACGTACTCATCTTTAAACTTATTAGATAAAAACGTATTTTACAATTGGATAGAATGGTTCACATAAAGAAGGAAGAATAGGCTATGTAAGCGGGGATTTTCGCAAGTGTCTGCTACCACAATATTGCCATTTACACCGTCGTGGTTTAACAAACTTATTTCATAAAATAGGCACATGTGTGTTGCCAAACTCGTTCCCACGTTATCTTAAATTTTGTGTGCTGGACACCAATTTTAATTTTTATTTGTATATTTACGGATAGTTAAGCATGCAAGATTTTCCTTGTGCGACTCTTACAGAATAGAGCAGGGGCAACAACAAATTATAATGAATACATTGAATCTTTCGTTTTCCTGGTCGTGTTCAAATACTCTATAGCGGAGTTTTCATATTTCTGCCGCGATAAACTAACATTATGTTAATTTAATAGTTACTGTTACTCTGTATTCCACTGAGAATATATCTCGCCTGGTTTCGGATAAAATGCCCGCACAAATTTTCCTTTATGATTCTGTTCCAGGAATGAAAAAATTTCATATACCTATATTCAGATAGGAGTTCAGTCGTCTCTTATAAAAATAAATTCAAGATATTTTTCTCTAAATTACGAAATCATATTGTTACATTTGTTTTCAGTCATTGCTGTGAAAGCACTAAATTTATTTTCGTAGGCTATGTTCGTTAAGATGTGTGCAGTTGGCAAAAAAAAAAAAAAAAAGGCTTACAAATCAGTTCATGTATCTACTCGAGTCTTCTGCTTATTCATTAGTTTCCACGACTTGCACATTCAGCACGAGTAGGATTCCGTGTCTTTTTGAGACGCCTGTAATTCAGTTTTTACGAATTCTGAAGACGTCGGCAGATGTTCGAAACGAAGGTGCATTGCTATGAAAGGAGCCGTTGTTGGCGTAGCATCTTCAGGTATAATAGGTATTTTGGTTGACTTAATGGGTGATACTTCCATAAATCTGCGCTTGATATTTGTAAAACTTAGCAAAAACACCGAGAGCTACTATTTTGGTGTAACATTATATTTAACACTTGTAAAAGAAGCATGATCCAGAGCTTTGTAATATAAATAAACCCCATACTGCAGATAACTTTAATGATTGTAAACCAGGCCTGTCGTTTAGCAGGACATTATGTTAAACTTGCATTAGTTATATAAAGACTTGAGGTGTAAAAATTATATTCGACTTTAATAATAAATCATAGGCCACGACCCAGTTAGTTAGGTTTTCGGGTTTTTGTTATTTGTGTTTTGAATTCTGTAAGATTTAATTGGAACACAACGACAGTCAGTTGTTAAGCATGCGTTGCTACTTATTAATGCACAACAAGACTTGATTGATTCAAGATAGATATAAAGTACGGGTGTTAAAAATATGTTTTCTTCAAACACTATATCATAAGTTCTAAATATAAATGACATATCCTCATATAACCAAGTTTTAATAATTGTTAAATATCTTACGTAATCGTAACAAATTAATAAAAGGATTATTATGTTACTGAATGGTAAGCAAATAAAAAAAATGTGCAAATTTATGAACATTTTGGCAAATTACTTTAGTGAGTATTTAATTCCTGGTGATACAACTTCATGTATTATAATAACGCAAGTTGTATGGGTATTTAATATTTAAAGTCAGCTAAACTAAGAGGACTGTGATTTGGTAATTTGTGGTTAGTAATTTGTAAGCTACAAAGTTGAAAGAACGAAAACTTCTCTTATACGTCATCGCTTTCACAGACAAAATCGATCAGATAACAATTTTGCTAACAAAAATACGGCAATACAGCCATAGTGTTTCAGAGGCACGAAATATTATTACTCTCAAAAGTTTGAAGTTTTAAGTAATTAACAGCAGTAGTTTTGATTCTTTAATGTAGCAGGCTATTCAAATTTGGAAAGTTGAAGTTTTCTATAATTGTGAAGTTATGCTCGACAGCGTCTTACGCTGTGGTATTTTACAAATCTGACAAACTCTTATAAGCGAAACAACGTAAAAACCATAACGAATGTCTCAACTTAAACATAAATTTAAGAATCTATGTGTCTAAACTTAGCGATTATTTTTACTTTTGCGAAAATGGTTCAAATTTATTTTTCTTCTTTCCTAAAGCTGCTCGCTACAAGTTAAAGCAGGTATCTATAAAGGCATCGATAAAAGTGGTTAGATGTAACCTCTAAGAGTACATTTTTTCTTGTGGCACTTCCATGTTGTGGCACCAGTTTTGCCTTCCCGTCTCATGCTTAAACGTTAGCTGACAAAATGCACCAAAAAGTTTAAAACTAGTAACTGCTCTATGCAATTACAGATAGTCATAAAGAATAATATTTTTCGGATTCAAGATAATGACATAGATTCTAAATATCTTGCCCCGTACATACCAAATGGTGTTTTTACTTTCTCAGCAGTAACAGAAATAATGAAATAAAATATTTTTAGGATCTTCTACACACAGTAAAAAATCATTTATTATATTACTTGAAGTTTATGAACGTTATAACTGGTGGAATAATGTATTTAATATTTATTTTCTTTGCATTTGAAACCACTACGTTAAATCCACATAAATAAGATAACTTTAACTGGAAAATATAAACTTGTAAAAAATGTAATTACTTTTTATTATTTTTATGTTATTCAGTAATTTGGAACTACGGCACATTAAAGGGAAATGGATAAATTATTTTAAGTTCCATTCTAGGAGAGATTTTCATATTGCCAGTTTTGTGACGTAAAGATAATTTTCGGTCCTAGTTAAGTTTTATTAGAGTAAAGGCCTTATTAAGTTTTTATTTAAATTACTATTTCAGAGATCAATGTTTAGCTACGAAGTTAACCTGTTTTTGTTAATGGCGGAAATAATTTTTATGTACAAATTCTGTGTGTTTATTGTAAGGTTTATATACTTCCAACATAAATAAGACTAATATTTCTCTTAACCATTATTTGTATTCAAAAGTCGGTAGAATGTATTAGCAAAGCCAGTTAAATGAAATAGATAATTCCGCGAATTAGCAAAAAGTATTACTTTCAACACGACTGAAATTATTGAAATTCGATCTATAAAACATTAAAAACCACAGTGTATTTTAATGCTTTCTGTTTTTGTGTGTATATAAATATATATATATATATATGTATGTATATATATATATACATATATATATATATATATATATGCACTTTACAGAATTGCTGAAACTTTTCTTATTGTAGAGATTTCATGATTACACTAAAACAAGTTAATATGGTTGGAATATGTTAAAAGTTAAAACACTTTTAAGGCGAACGATCGGGGTGGCAATAATTACTAGAAAGAATTATACAATTTCATTAATTGCAGGTTTAATAGGCCTCTGAGTTAAGCAGAATGTAACTAAACTGACAAAATTTTTAATTTTTCTAAATAAAATTTTTTTACGAGCTTAATGTGCTGCGATGTACAAAATATTTTTAGCAAACATAATTATAAAAACACCAATATTCTAAAAATATATTTAAAATTCAGAAGATATTGTTAAACCTTGCTAGTGGAATGAAGCGATTGGAAAAGAGCTTCACTTAAAAAAATAGTCTGTTATTGGATTTATACGGGCCGTTTTTAGCTGTTTACAAAGAATCATTGAAAATGTTCCAATTTAATTTGTATTCTTCTGTTATTTATTGATTCTTTAAGTAATGGTTTCAATTGGAGCTCATCAAGTGTACGTTGCATATAATTCTAACATTAAAACAGTGAAACTACAACCCGAAACATTTTGATTCGAAGGGGTCCTAGGTAACTTTTAAAAATATTTCATTTACTTTATTGATTAATCTTGAGTTTTGACTCTAGCATGAGGAAGTATTTCACTTAAACTGTCGAATTCATGAGTGCACAATATTTTTACAAATTCAGAGCTATGCATATATGGGATAAGGTTCAAAACCCGCTCACCGTAGGCTATAGTGCTGATATTATTTCAGTACGCTTTAGGTTTATAATGATTTTCCATAATGAAACTTAAATATTATATTTAAGGCTTTTAAAGCACATGTCATGAAATTAAGTAGACAACTAAGCTTTTGCTCCAGATAACCTTAAGTGAAAGAGCACCCAAGAGGGAAAAGTGGCCAGAAACCTAGCAGCGTCACTTCTAGCAGAAAGCTGGAATAATAAGCCACTATTATTTTCCAAATTCTCTACCAAGGTAGAAGCGTATTTAGGTTGCTTTTCTTCTGTTACTAGTATTTAATTCGGTCCCAAGCTGATGGGTGTAAATTAAACATCAAAGGGAGAAACTGTTAAATGCGAAGAACGTAAATGGCCAGTCAGTGGATAATTTACACGAACAAGCAGGACAAAGTGGCCATTTCGTAAACAAATATTTAAAATTCAATAAAAAAGCAATTATTCTCAATAATATAAAACTGTTACGTTCAGTTTTATCTACAGGTACTACAGTCAGGTTGTTCCGCCTAACGTGGACACCCCTAAAATTTCCGGAACGGTTGCAGATCACGAAATGCTGTTTTCGCTAAATGAAATAACATACGGGGGCCAGTTATTTGCCGCAATGTGACGCTTCGTAACACGTTTATGGAAATAAAACAATTAAGCCACTTATGATTTTTCCCTTGGAAAAATACATTTATATCAACGGAATCTGAAATTAAGCGCAAAGAGGAATTCAGTGATATAGCATATACAATGGAAAAATTAACACAGGAACGCGAAAAAATTATGAGCAAATATGATTGTGTTAGGTAAGCCGGTAGTATGAAGCAGAGGACCTGCACTCACAGCTGTAAGCAACCAATACGCGCCGTGACTCATCCTGGCGGGCTCACTTCCTAATAGCAACGCAACACCGATCCCCGTAATCCGTTATGCCAAGTGGAATTGCAGTGTCTGTCTGTACGTACGCAATGAAGTTCACGAATGAGCATAAGCTGGAAGCTCTAATCTTTTACTGTGAAATCGGTAGTAATGCAACCAAGCCGATTAAATGTGGGGTAAAATGTATCCTTATTTAACGACTATCTCACGGAAAACGATACGAATAATTTGCACACGTCTCTTGTCACGAGGTGATTGGAATTCTTCAACACGAGTGCGATGAAAGACTGCAACTGGCGAGATGCATCAACACGGAGTGTTGGCACGTGTCCATGCAAACATCCATAAAGGTAAGCGAGAACTTTCCAGGTTCATAGGAATAAGTAAAATAGGTGTGTTATGGACACTGCGCCAAGGGAAATTCCATCTATATNAGAACTTTCCAGGTTCATAGGAATAAGTAAAATAGGTGTGTTATGGACACTGCGCCAAGGGAAATTCCATCTATATCACGTGGCTCTTCATCAGGTATGACATGAAGGTGATTTCCAGCAGCGTGTTCAGTTTTGTAGGTTTGTTCTGATGTCTGACAGCAACTTTCTGAAGAACATAATATTAACCAATGAAGTGACCTTCACAAACCATGAGCTCGTAAATTTCCGAAATATGCATTTTTGGGCGACGGAGAGCCCGCGTTGGGTCCGACACATGGAGCACCAGCGACAGCGTAAAGTGAAAGTGTGATGTGGAATCGTTGGAGATTATGCCATACGGAAATACTTCATNAGAACTTTCCAGGTTCATAGGAATAAGTAAAATAGGTGTGTTATGGACACTGCGCCAAGGGAAATTCCATCTATACCACGTGGCTCTTCATCAGGTATGACATGAAGGTGATTTCCAGCAGCGTGTTCAGTTTTGTAGGTTTGTTCTGATGTCTGACAGCAACTTTCTGAAGAACATAATATTAACCAATGAAGTGATCTTCACAAACCATGAGCTCGTAAATTTCCGAAATATGAATTTTTGGGCGACGGAGAACCCGCGTTGGGTCCGACACGTGGAGCACCAGCGACAGCGTAAAGTGAAAGTGTGATGTGGAATCGTTGGAGATTATGCCATACGGAAATACTTCATNTGGAGCACCAGCGACAGCGTAAAGTGAAAGTGTGATGTGGAATCGTTGGAGATTATGCCATACGGAAATACTTCATTCAAGGGACAATGACCGGCTGCACGTACGCCCATTTCCTCAGAGAGACCTTATCAGCACTTCTGGATGACATACCGCTGGACATACGTCGTGATATGTGGTTTCAGCATGATGATTGTACTGCGCATTTTGCTTTGGTGTGCGAGACAAGTGTTGAATGAAACGTTTCCATACCGGTGGTTAAGGCGTCTTTGTTTTGTAAGATGGCCAGCTCTCTCCCGGCTCTTTGGCGTAATGCCTCTGCAAGCTGTCACAATGCGTTCCTGCATGTCTTCTGGCGTCGTAGGAACAGTGTTGTACACCCTATCTTCCAGTGTCTCTGTGACCTAAAGCTGAAGATTAGTGGAGTTTTTAGTCGCCTTCTGACAGGATGTGCTAGGAATGNTTCCAGTGTCTCTGTGACCTAAAGCTGAAGATTAGTGGAGTTTTTAGTCGCCTTCTGACAGGATGTGCTAGGAATGTTTGTTTTAGCTGGTAAAGTGAGAATATGACACACACGCAGCGAAAGATACTGGGCAATCCAGCATGACCATAACAATAAAGTAATTTTTTATAATCTTGGTGTAAACTCAACATACAGTGCCATAAATAGTGACCTCTGTTTCAACTGTACTATTAACAGAAGACTTGCAGAAAAAGACTTGCATTCTCGACGTCCCTATCGTTTCACAGTGGGACAGAGCAACTTAAAACGCGGTCGAAATCCCAAAAACTTGAGCAGTTTTATTATTTAAGTGTCATTTATACCGAGTATAGAGTAAAATAAAATGTATTTACTTTGCATAAATTGTCTACTCGCACTGCGTCGCGAAGCGTCGTAGATAAAGCTAAATGAGATGTTACATGTAGGAAATAGTTACTATCCAATAAAAAACACTAACGTGAGTTTAAAATCAAAAGTGTTTCCAAATCTACTATATAAAAATAAGTCGGGTTTTCCTTCCTGACGCTATAACTCCAGAACGCACGAACCGATTTCCNTTCCAGTGTCTCTGTGACCTAAAGCTGAAGATTAGTGGAGTTTTTAGTCGCCTTCTGACAGGATGTGCTAGGAATTTTTGTTTTAGCTGGTAAAGTGAGAATATGACACACACGCAGCGAAAGATACTGGGCAATCCAGCGTGACCATAACAATAAAGTAATTTTTAATAATCTTGGTGTAAACTCAACATACAGTGCCATAAATAGTGACCTCTGTTTCAACTGTACTATTAACAGAAGACTNATAATCTTGGTGTAAACTCAACATACAGTGCCATAAATAGTGACCTCTGTTTCAACTGTACTATTAACAGAAGACTTGCAGAAAAAGACTTGCATTCTCGACGTCCCTAACGTTTCACAGTGGGACAGAGCAACTTAAAACGCGGTCAAAATCCCAAAAACTTGAGCAGTTTTATTATTTAAGTGTCATTTATACCGAGTATAGAGTAAAATAAAATGTATTTACTTTGCATAAATTGTCTACTCNTTTTATTATTTAAGTGTCATTTATACCGAGTATAGAGTAAAATAAAATGTATTTACTTTGCATAAATTGTCTACTTGCACTGCGTAGCAAAGCGTCGTAGATAAAGCTGAATGAGATGTTACAAGTAGGAAATAGTTACTATCCAATAAAAAACACTAATGTGAGTTTAAAATCAAAAGTGTTTCCAAATTTTGCTATAATTATTACTTATGAAATATTTTAATGCATTGTTGTGGTAAATAAATCATATGTGTTTTATTTATAACCCACGGTTTCTTTGTCCTTAATTATAACTATGAATTTTCTCAATTATTTTCTACNACCCACGGTTTCTTTGTCCTTAATTATAACTATGAATTTTCTCAATTATTTTCTGCAGTGTAAGCCAAAGAAAAATATTCCTAAGAAGTCCCGCAATTATTTTGCACGGAAACACACTCCGTGATGTGTTATTGATGAAATATGCGGGAATTATTTGAGGTCATGAGAGGCCGCCAGAGAAAAGTAAAACAAAACCAGCGAGGAGTCAAAGCTGATGCACGTCCGCAGGCACTATAGTGCCCGGCCACCCGGCCACCCCATGTCCAGACCCAACATATCGTCCTACTGTACCTGACTTGTACTTCAGTCTATTATCCTGTCTACTAGAGAAAGCATGTCTTTTGCGATTTCCCACATTGAACTCTAGCAGCTGAAAAGTTATAGAACGCAAATGGAACAAAATTATATTAAAATTCAGTATGTAGTTGGTATTTTTCTTTTCGAATAAAACATCCAAAATATCCGAAAAACGTATTAAAAGATACAGTTTATATTTTTCATACACTCATGTGATTTTGCGGTTAATCCTGTGTCATATCGTAACTAAGGCATAGATACAACAAAACTACACGTTGAAAACCATGAGTGGTACTCGAAGCTATAATCATTATATAAAGTTATGAACCATGAATAAAATGTTATTCAGGGTGATTTGCTACCTACTTGAATATTTTGTGAGGAAGCCCAGGAATCTAGAAAAATAGATTCCAGACGATATCTAAACGGTATATGCAGGAAGGTGGATAGACTTGCTACAAATGAGGATATGCTGCATATTTTGTTGATATCGTCGGATTAAATTCTTTCTGCCGTATAGTCTGCATATTCAAAGAACACTTCCTTATTGAAACCAGAAAGGCTTGCTTTGCTAGAATATGACATTAGCAAACCATCCAAATTGACATTTGGGAAATTTGAGAGGAAATTGGAAATAGTGGCTAACCAGAGTTGATTCTTATTTTTAAATTAATATATTACGTTACCGTAGTTTTAACTCATCTCGTTTTGGGTTAATTGAATAGCATTGCACCCTACATCCGGGAGCTACTTTAACTTGAGGTAGGCCCCACAGTTGGGCGCGAAATTAACTCATCTCGCTTTGGTACACTGTTGAAGACATGGTGGCTTATATGGTCAGAGTTAATGTCCCCCAGGCACCGACTATAAAGTGCGTGGAGGTTGTGGGTATTGTAATGAGGTAGACTATTACTGTTGTATTTTGAAGTACGAATATATTGTCTCGTATATATTCACAAATACACAACATCAACACTTGAGAGGTGCGGTACTGTGCTAGTTCGGTTACTCGGATTTACTGGGCGAATTCTTGGTTGAGTGGGGCTTCTGTGACGGTGATTGTCATACTTAACTCAGTGGTGAGTGCTGTCAGCTATGGTGGGCAAGCTCCGGCGGTGTGGTTGGCCTTGGCAAGGCCGCAGTTGCTGTCAGCTCACTGTGGTGCTGTTCTAACGACGTGTGGCCGGGGGTCCGATTCCCCCCTCCCCCCCGGCCAAATGGCAGGGCTGACTTCTGTCTGCTCGAACTGACGTCTCTCGGCGGTGAAGATGAACTAACAACTGGCCCGATATGACTGTCTGACGTACCCGATATTACTGACTGACAGGCGGTAGTAATCGACTGACCCCCCTCCCCTCTTGGAAAGGGGTTTTTATACACGCCAGCCGCTGCCCTGAATCGGCGGCACGTGGCGCATTTTAGGGGAGAGAAGGAGGTGTGAGGGGGTGAGGTGGAAGAGCTCCGAACAAAGCCTTCCACCACACGTGTTCTCGCTTAATTGTCGGCACGTGGCGCCTTGTAGGGGTGGGAAGGAGGGGAGGGGCGGGGGTAATACCTCGGCACCAATACAGCTCGTCAGTATTTCTTCCGTGGTGCGTATTTTCTGCGTTCAGGCGAACTACACGTGATAATTTGCTGATAACTCGAAAAAGCCCTGCACTCCACAGATCTCACGGTGGGCGAGAGGTGTCCTTGGTGAAGGGGGTGAAGGGGGTAGGTCTACGCTTCAGCTCCACGTGTAACGGAATTTTCCACCTGCCTGTGGTCCCACGTGCCATCTCGTAGGCGCCAGCGAAGTGCGCTAGGCGGGGGTGGTGTGAGGGGGTGATGGATGTGAGCCAATATCGTGCTATAATCCCTAAACCGGCACGCGACAGTTTTATTGTACTAAATAAATTTATTCAAAATGTATATAAAATAAAAAGTTTTAGTTGTGTTTTGTATTTTACATTTAAAAGTTTGTTTTAAATTCTGGCATTTCATAGTCAGGCTTCTATCGAGTAATCGATATTGCCAAATCGCCACGGCAGTGCTCTGACTTCAGCATTTCTTCAAGCTCACCCTCCAATTCTCTTTTGTATTTTTATGCTTTCCCCACCTTTATCCCGGCGTGTGCATTCGCCCTCTCTTCGCCAGCCGACAGGTTGTTGTGTGTGCATCGGCCATTTCTTTTCGATACAGCACAGGGACATTTAGTTTCCATGTGAGTCCTTTTCCAATTTATCCTGTTGAATATAATTGTTCTTCGAAAATGCCTTTTCAGGGTTTGTAACTGCTGGTTTCATGGCTCTTGCTAACTCAAGCCCTGATATGTGTTATTGTGTTTTGGTTAAATCTTTTTCCCATTTGACTACCTTCGATGTTAATTCAAACAATATCTTTGTCAAAGTTGGTGTGAAGCTATCTGCGTTAATTAGTTTTATGGCGCGTCTTTTTTTAGGTAAGGTATGATAAAGTAATTAATTTGTGCGCCATTTGGTATTTCGGCTTTAAAATTTTGTAGTGCACTTGTGTATCTTTGTCGAGGTTGCATTTGGAAAATTTTCTCTTGGTGCTCTCTATTGGAAACTTCATTATAGCGTTTTTCGACTTTTCTCTTCGGCGAATTGCAACTATTAACTATACTGTTCAGTTATAGAATTTCAGGCAGCAATTTGTCTCAATATGTTATATCTAAATGTTGTTAGTATGAAGTAATGGTACAAGTTGTGACAGCGCCGGAAATATGTTTGCAGTTTTCTGGGTCTGTATTTAAACAATTATTTCTTGTAAGTTGGACCACCTGCGAGTGGTGTGTCATTCAACTGGGCTTAACTGTACGAATACCCATTTTGAAACAATTTATGTTAATTCTGTTCAACGCCCTTCGGGCTAAGTTTATCCACACAAAAAATTGTTATGCTTGTTATTATTTGCATACCTTTCAATTAAATGTAGTGTATAGCACTGTATTTAATTGTATGTTGTCCTCTTATCAGCTCTGTTCATTGCCCCTTAGGCCATCAACTTGAATGAACTTGCGATATTATTGGTTATGAGCAATTTCTATAACCTTGATAATTTATAATCCTTTTTTCCAAAATCACTGTGTTGTACCTCACTCAATTCTGTTCACTGCCTTAGGGCCATGCCTAACCTAAATGTGGGCAGTCGGAAATAAAAATCTTATGTTATTGGTTTGGCTATGGTGCTATGTTGTTTGATGATGGTATACTGCGTCTATTGTGCTCTTTTCATAAAATAATAAAAATAAAAATCAAGGTAATTATAAAGCATGGTATTTCCATGGGAACATGCACCTTTATTCAAAATTTTATATTTTGACTGGTCTATATAAATCTCATACTAGTTTACAACTCCTCACATAAAGGATATTATAATGAAAATGTTAAATTTTTTCCAAGACTTAGTTGTGTTCTTTACTAACTACAACGTGACACCTGAAAAAAATTAATGCACGTACATCAGTTATACACTATCCAGATGATTAGTGTATCAAACAAGTCATACTTATTATTACAATAATGCAAATATTGAGAACTGGAACGAAATTTGGGCGAAATTTGGGCGAAATTTTGCGAACGGAAATAACTCGCGAACCAATTTACAGATGTAGAAACACGTAATAAGTCTTTTTAATAACGTGTACAGGAAGTCAGCTAAACCGAAAAACAAGCATTTACGAAGTGTTAGTCGCAACCGGGTTTTAGGTCGTTATGCCTCACAGTGCGCCGTCTTCTATCGACACGCAGAACACGCTCACATTGTTTGCATTTATTTGTAATGTCGTAGTACGGACGTCAAAGTAACGATGTGCGTCACCCCAAGTGACGACTCCAGGTTTCGCCTGAATAGCGGCGACTGCCGCATTGCCAGGCACTGGGCAGCGCCAAATTCTTGACTTCATTGACTAGCAACACAGTACTTTAATTTCTGACGTCGTGGTGTGGGACGCAATATGGTACGATCCCCGGTCTTCCTTTGTAGTGATCAAAGTAACGCCCATGGCTCAGCAGTACTTTCATGTGATTCTGAAGCCTCACATCCTTTTATTCATCTCGTGGCTACAATGAGCAATTTTTCGTCATAAGGCTTCCCGTCCCCATTACAGCAAAAGGCTGCGAAGATCAAAAACATGCTAAAGGTAGATCGAAAGTCTGTCAGTTCTCTTCTGTAACTAACACATTATTTTCTTGTTGATGTAAAACGTTTTCCGCGACAAGTTTCATTCAATTTTTAAGATTCATTCTCGGGATGATTATTTCTATTGCAGTGACTGTATTTTTTAAATAAGCATTCATCGGCCTACATTTATGATCTCATATTACAGCCAGAAATTCCGTAGATCTGTTACCTTGTTGTCATTAATCTTTGAAAAGAGCAAAATTTTTCATCGTCAATTAAAACATTATTTAATGGACGGAAGTTAGTAAATATTTAAAAAAATCTTCTATTAAAGCATAAAAAACTCAACATTATTTTAGTGTTTGTCAATATTTTTGTCAATTTTAACATCAAATTATACGACTGCTTATTTTATATGCCTAATAATTGTTTTCAAGTTTTCAGAAACAAGGATGCAATTATTCCATATATTTTAAACCTTAACGTCTTATGTTTGTATTGTTTTCATTTCAGCAGCAAGGAATAACTGACTAACTTGGATCTCATAATTTGTTTGCTCGGCGAAANTGTTTGTATTGTTTTCATTTCAGCAGCAAGGAATAACTGACTAACTTGGATCTCATAATTTGTTTGCTCGGCGAAAGCCATTATGTGAGTTTATCAGGCTATCAAATATAGTAAATGCTTAACTTGTATTTATTACTTTGTTAAACTTAGTACAATATAAAATGTTGTTCCTGAAAACAGTTATGAGGACCCTTGCGTATAACGTTCCCCTAGTTGAAATTGGTTGTGAAGGTCNAAAATGTTGTTCCTGAAAACAGTTATGAGGACCCTTGCGTATAACGTTCCCCTAGTTGAAATTGGTTGTGAAGGTCAAATATTTTTATTTATGGTATTTGAAATAAAAATCACTATTACTGTGCAAAATAATAATTTACTTATGTCATTATTATCGTATTTTGTATGTACGATAAGTAGGCAGTTTTATATATTAAGGGCTATAGGAACAATGTATTTTAAATGGTACCGTTTTGGTTGCTGGATCGTTTACTTTGACACGCCTCGGAAGTACTCGGTGGTACCCGGCGTCCAAGCAGGTAGTAGATTGAGTACCTTGAGAAAGGGTTGCGTAAGACGTTTCATCACCTGCAGTCTTGATCTCATTTCGATTGAGAATATTATCGGTCCATTGGAGTTCTCAGTTTGAAAGGTTCTATGTATTCTATGGGGTATAAATCTTTTGGAATTCCCCATTTGCTTGGGAAAACACTATTCCCGAAATATCTACCTGATTTATTTTACTTAGTTTTTTCTATTGTTCCCAGTTGCGGCGAAAAATAAATTATTGCAATTTATTCGTGTAGGGACTCCTATTTACCTACTCTTAAGTATGCCTCTCCAATATTTCCCCATCACTTAGGAAAGTTAACGAATGTCTTGTGAATTTGGGATAAATAACTTTATGGTTTTAACTCTGCACGCTATTTTCTCCAAAACGAATTAATACATTTTTTTGTAAGTTTTATATGAATGTGACGTAGTTTGAAATTCACGTAGAGTTGGTTGGTAAATATTTTTCTAATCTCGGGTCATTACTCGAACAGCAAAAATCATACTCCACAGTGGCCTATACATTCATCGCCTAAAAATTGCTTTCATATTGTATTGTATGTGTTTCTGACCCAAATTACTTAATAGAAACTTTAGTCCTGGGACCAGTTATGGCAAGTCTTTGAGTTTTCGTTGTGTATGATATTTTAGGGCATAAATGCTTCCAAGTGATATGAGGGCTGCAGATCAATGACAGCGACACTAAGATCTGATGACCTAAGGTTAACTGCAGCCGTAAATAGCAAAAAAATTCAAAATACAAAAATGCTTAGAAAATTTCAATCACTGTTCATGTAAGGTTCACTAATAGTTACGTGAGTGATATGCCGTATTTATGTGGTCGAAACAAGTAGGTGGTTTTTAAATGTGTACCGAGTTTGACTATGGTAGGCAGATAAATGTATAATCACGAGAATGCCTAACAACAATCTGCAGACATGGATGGAAATGTGGAACTTACTAAGATGAAAGATTAAAAGACTGGATGCAAAGGAGATAAGGGAAGAGAAGACGATATATTACTTGTCGCATCAGACGAATAACTGAGAAATCGCGCGTTTTGTTCGCCTTATTTGCCAGCCTAGTGCTTAGGGACTCACGTCCTCAAGAAAGTTTGACGCGTTCGCGAACCACCCGCGGGGCGTCTGCCGCTCTCACCTGGAAGACACTTTGCACACCCAGCGGAATTGAAGTTCGAGGCCCGCACGGCCACGGCAAACACACAGCACAGCATTTGTACGGCTCACCCTTGACTGAGAACTTCAAGACAGCAGAAGTTGGCATTTCCTTATACCTGGCTTCTCCGTCTAATGTAATTCCTTTCAAAAATTTTCCTACCATAGTGAAGAGGACTTTAACCCGATCCATGTTCCTACTTCCACAAGATGAACCGTGCAACTCCCAGTCATCTACATAATCCACACGGATTCTAGGGAGATATGAGGTTATCTCGCTAGTTAACATTGGGGAGATATTACGAGTTGTTATCAGGCCTTAGCTGAGCAAACTGCCTGATTACACTTCCACATATTTATCCAGGACACGTGCCGTGATTGCTGAAATTAGTTATGAGATCACAAACCACAGAAACCACCTCCACCGGCCAGTAAACGGGTACAACGCAGCCGATATAATGCAGTGTAGCCTGTGGGTGGTGCCTTTTGTCGTCGAGCCATTGGAACGAGAAGACCACCGAATATGGGTGTGTCCAGCCGTTGACTTCTGCCATATTGATCAGCCTCCAGAATCATGAATAAGGTGGAGACTCTCCAATTTGACTTTACTTAGAATGTGGCTGGTAAAATTTTTGTAATGTACTNCCCCCCCCCTCTTCCTCTTGTTCCGAGCATACGTCATAGTAATTATATTGAAATAATATTACCATCTTTAATCTTAAATAAACCCCTCTTATATTGTTTTCATTACATAACTATTTTAAAAAACTTACTACGCCCCTATATCTCTTTTTTGGTTTGAAAGACTCATAACTCGTATCATAACAATATGCTCGGGTAGAAAGGCAGAGTGTAGGGGAGGATACAGTTTCGGTGGAGGAGGAAGGATTAGTATGAAGGGAGGTAAAATAAATAAGGTAAAATTGGTGTTCTTCAAAATAATTTGATTATAAAATTTTCTAAATGGTTAATTGATGTATTGCAAATGTATACATGCTAACGTATATGCATAACTTTATATTTTTGATTCAAGAGATTTTTTCTCTATTGTAAACACAAATATTTAATAATATTTGTAGTTATTATTTTTATCTGGTTAAGTGGTTTTTTATATAATTTGTTTTATTGTAATAAGCACTCATAAAGCATAAAACTTTTAATTTTTTTCCCTTTGTTGTTAGAGCAATCATATGGTTTTGTGTCATTCTCTTATATACCTGGAATTGTCACACATTAAAATATAATCTTAAAATCAGTATGACCGAAAGTGCAAGTTACAATTTTCAATGTGTATAATATTTTATTTTGGAACTATCGTAAACATATTAAAACACAAATTATGTTACCGTGCACTCACGACGTATAAAAGTTTGCTTATTTTTTTGTGTGTTTCATCACACACCATCCTGTGAATTGTAAAATTTTACTACACAATGATCATATGTGGGAATCGCATCGTCTTTAAAATGTCAATGTCAACTTTAGACAATCCACATCCGGTCGTTGAGAGTAATTAGTTAACATTTTATTACATTCCGTTTACCTGAAACCATGGAAATATATATTATAAAGGAAGTTCTCGAAGAAACATTTCAGTTATTAAACGTTGAACTATGATAGTACTGCTGAACAGAACCAGTTCAAAAGCGTATTTATATAAAATTTATTAAACCCTCAAACCTCAACTCCATTTGCCACCCCTTCATATTCTTGAGAAATATATACTTTCAACGAAGAGAAATTACATTACAATTCAAAACATCAATAGAGGGTTTGTGAAGTGGTTTTAACGACTGGAAAACTAGGTTCGAAAAATGATTGGAACATGAAAATAAAGACGGTGAAGCTTGATCATCGTACGAGTGCAAAGGATTACGTGTAAATTAATCATTATCTGCTATACATCCAATTATTATTTGCATGTGTGAGAATAAAGAACACACGTATTTTTATGTTGGTTTGCAAAGCATAACATGTTTATGTGTTCATATTTACAACCAGTTTAAGGAAATACGGTATTACTTTTTGAACCCTTCTGTAACTGGTATAATGTACACATTCAAAGTATTTTCCTTTTGGCTACACGAGGATAAAAGGGTAATTACAGATGTGTATATATTAAAAAAGCTTATAAATTATAACGGGATGATTCAGTTAAATTAATAAATTTGCAGTGAAAACAAGTAAACATTTAAGATTTGTCACTCCATTAATTAAAAAATTATTTTTTTTTTTTTTCGAAACAAATTACTGTCTGTTTTGACGAATCTTAGTGCTAGTTGAATATTTCACATTCAGAAATTTATTATTGTGTACCTCTTTAGAATGTTATTCTCTTATGGAATTGGAATACAATCACACAT
The DNA here is from genome assembly GCA_002778355.1 of Clitarchus hookeri. Taxonomy (NCBI): domain Eukaryota; kingdom Metazoa; phylum Arthropoda; class Insecta; order Phasmatodea; family Phasmatidae; genus Clitarchus; species Clitarchus hookeri. The sequence goes on from NQII01003306.1 coordinate 211,504, forward strand.
CTACCGTTGTGACTAGTTGGCACCATACTCTAAAGATAAAGTAGACCGATTATTTGTCTTCTGCGCATGTACCCAACATTGACCTACTCCAAAGAAACACAACTGTAAAAATCGAATTGTAAACAGTACTGTACGAATAATTTTTTTGTATCTGAATTTTAAAAAGACAAGCAATATTATATGAATACAATACCTTTGATAATTTAAATTTAGTTAAATTGCATTCCAATAGGTTAGTGGAAGTATAAAAATATCTCACATCACTTGTTTGCAAAACTGTGTTTAAACTTCAAACCCCATCCTCGCCGTTTTTGCTATACGTGTTGGCAGAAAGGCAGTTCAATGTTGAGACACGGAGACTGGTTGTGCACAGCCAGCGAGATCGATCTACCTCACCTATAGTCCATGGTTGGCACTGAGGAAGACCTTCTGACGTTACATACGGATGACGATAGAATTATTGTTCCGAAACCAATTAGTAGTGGGAAATTATATGCTTCAAGAACTCGGTCTTTAATTGGAGGCGAGAATGTTTGGTGTGTTTAGAATTGGTAACGCGTCTAATACTTTTACAAACGGCCGTGTGTGTTATGTCTGTGCCACGCAATATTCGTTGTAGGCAGAGGTTAAACTACACGGTGTGTTCACAAACACGGTTCATCAGTGCAATAACATCTAACTATCGTATGTAACCATGCTGCGTTCTTGCTAGTGAACTTCGTATAATCTTCACTCGTGTTCCGCCGAGATTGCATCTCGTAGCTGCAGCCGACAGTCGGATGCGAAGTTTCAAACAGGTTGTTAATTAACCAAAACTTCTAAGTGCTTACAAGAGTACACGGTTAACGGCAAATAGAAACAGAACCATGACCGGTTCAAGGGGGAAAAAAAAGTAGGGGATAGGAAACGTCTGACCTAGCCAGACCTGGGTTAATGTTTGCGCGTGCTACCAGAGGATTGGTGTTCCCTAATTAGGCCTACGTTTGTTCCTATTACCTGAGTATTTTTTAAGATTGAAATTCACTGATACACTGTGATATATGCAAACAAGTATCTTAAATATCCCGCCTGCCTGGAGCATTTTTCCACGTTTGAGGCCGAGAAGCGCGGGGGCGATAAGGGCGACACTGGCACGCGCAGCAAGTGCGCCATTGCCGCTAAGCTCACAGCTGTTATTGGCGCGCAGTGTTCTCGTTGTGCTGCGTGTACTTATGGGACTTTTAGCGGTGACCTTATTATTTTATTGGTTGAAAGTCTGTTGGAAGATTCGGTGCAACGCTCTTGAGTATTTTTGTATGTACATGATGCGTATATTTTAGCATACAGTGCTTTGAAAATACGTATTAGTCGTTTTGGACTACGTGATATTTTGAAAGTACTCAACAACCCTCGTCTGAAGAGTGTGTTTCTTTCGTATATCAGCACATTGGAAGCACGTTTTATAGTTTCGTGGAAAACCGCGTGTTTATACGATCCATGATAACAGTCACTTAAAAACGTTTTGCTGAATTGGGAATGCCTTCACTTTTACTGTAAATGATTTTATACATGGAAATAAGGTAATATGTTGGCAGATAAATATGGCGTTCATTATAAGTTCGTGAACTAGCCATTACCGATATGTGCAAATGCATGGGTGCGTGTGCTCAGATTTGGCAATAATTTTCAACATTATCTATGTACACAAATGTTATCTTATTATTTTCAGATGAATGCACGATTCGTGGCAGCTCCTGTAGTGGTTACGTGAAATGTATTTTTCCGGAGATAATAAAATGCTCATTTCGTTAAAGACTTTGAACAGAATACACTTCATACATGATTAAAGCCAGAACGAGAGCAGCGTATCTGCTAGTGCGAATTTCATTTTAGCAGTTGTGTTAACATTTTCAATTATCTTCATACGATCAACGACTGGGTCATTCCACGACTGCGAGATGTGGCTAACTTGGAGTATTTTGTCTCTATGCTATGGATCGCCAGTCAACTTTGCATTGGTTTTTCAAAACCGCACGAAATCATTTTAAGAGAATCGCTGAATCGGACGAGGATCACACAATTTTCAAATTCCCTTTCCCTGCCTCTCATAGGACAACACCAGTTAATAAAGCACTCTTGGATTTCATCAAAGATAAGTCGCAGAAAGGCTGCTTATCAACAATTAACTGAAAAAGCGCTATGAGCAACATTTTAGGGTACCCCAAGTTATGTTGATTAACACAGAGTTTGACAGTGCCCTGAGAATAGAGGGATTATGGAGACTTTGTCATATCGGGACCTGGATCATAAGCGTCTGAGCTGTTCGTGATCTTTAACCCAAAAAAATCCAACCAAATTGACAAAATTTAAAATATTACAAGAAAATTAAATTAAAAAAAAATTAAAACATGTTTAAGAATTATTTAAAAATTATTAATAAATGCACGTAAAAATTAAGTTTTAAAAAACTTTAATTTCCGGAGGTCTCCCGCACCCCATCCACCCATAATCATTCAACCATCTTAGTAGGTGCAGTCCACCATCTTGGTAGGCGTCACAGCCATCGTCCGCCATCTTATTTCTTTTCGTATATCGCTTGTTTATACATTACTGGAGTTTGTCTCTCACTTTCTTTAATACCAACACAAATAGGGCTCATCGACGCCCACACTAAATATTATAAGCGAGTACCCACCCTCCTCCTAGAACGTTCCACATTTTTCCATCAAGCCTGCCTACCCTTCATCATGTGGCTGCATGCCTGCGAATAAAAAAATTATATATATATTCAATTTTATTGCTAGGTAGGCAGGACCCTTACATAAGATTCCATTATTGTTTTTTTAAAAAAAAAAATATATATATATATATATATATATATATATACGTTTATGTTGCAGCTATGTTGCAGCTCTCGGGATGATCGGCTTGGATATGATGCCAGCGGAACTGCGCTGGCCATCAGCTTTAATTTCGTTCCGGGAGAAAAGCTAATCACGCATGATATCGGAAACTTAACTAGCAGCCAGGAAACTCGAATTGAACCCAACATTACAATATTTTGATACGCTTGCGGTGCGCGTGTGACAGATTACGTCCGAGCAGACGTGGAGAATTATTCCGCGCAAGCTTTTCCTGTTTACTTCGCCCGCTCAAAGTCCGTATACTTTCGGGACAAGGTTGTCCCTTGCTCCTTCGGCACTGCATGTTCCCGCAAGCCAATCTCCTTAAATAAAACTTTTAAAAAAATATCTTTTCTCAACACTTTATTTATTTGGCAAAAACATTTTACGTTATATTTGAAAAAGGAATGTTTGAAAATATAATTACACAGATAATTAATTTTTATACAAGTATATTTAAAATACACAAATGAAAAATTATAAATTGACGTAAAATTCTTCAAGAATCTTAAAAAATTTAATGTGCGAGCCAAAACATGTACGTAAAAAATTATTAGAAGTCTTTGACGTTAGATATGACGCAGTAGAGTGGGAATTTTCAAGTGCCTTCTTCCAAGTTAAAATCCGTCATGGACGAACCCATGTTAGCGGCAGCAGGTGACGTCACATGTGGACGTTTGCATGCGTACGCTTCACAATTGAGCGCAGGTTCCCCAAAAATGTTATGAATCTTGGTGTCAACACGTTGGCTGCGGCACGACTTTCGACGTTTAGTCGGGGCCGTTTAAGTTTAAAACTTACTGCTAATATTTTGCCGACGTACGCAGACCTGGGTGGAGCAGTCAGGGGCGTGAATTTTGGTGGTCGCAGGAGGGGTGTCGACATTGCCACTACTCGAGGTTGCTGCAAATTTAAGAATCTGGTCCAGTGTTACTGGAAGAGTCGTATCCCGTTTCACGTGACGAAAAACGCAATTCCCAGGAGTACAGCAAGTTACTAACTTTTGAGTAGGCTCGCAATATCCCGGAGTCACTGAATATAACCAGTGTTCCCATTCATCACATTTTTCTTCGTAGGTATGTAGTGATCCAGACTCCCAGAACGAAAAGTGTTTTTTGAGTCATCCGGATATAAAAAGACCATCAAGTTCTCCGGATGAAATGGCGTCATATTGATCACACGGTGACTCGTCCTCGACTGGGCGACTAATTTATTTCCGGGTTCTATCTATATTCATGATTTGTTTTCGCTTTGTGGAATGACATCTATACACGTGACTGTAACGTCATCAGGTATTTTCGTATTTCACACAGCTTAAAATCACGCATAGGACTTGCAGCAGGTGTTCGCAGTAACTATTGAAGATAATTTTGCATCTACACCAGCACTTAACCGCATTTTTTCAGACTCTGTTCGTGCAAAATCACGCCTGCAAGCCCTTCTCAAACGCTGGCTGTCATACCAAAAAAAATGTTTACTCTACGAGAAATATAACCTTGTTTATACCGTGAAATGAGCATTCTACTCGTTAAGTAACTGGGTGTTTTTCGAAGCACTCAACAAAAAATTGTGACCCGTTTATTTCCTCATTTGATGAAGGGAAGAACACCCATTATCGTTCTGTACATCGATTATTAAAAATTCATTTATGCAAAAATTACTCAGCCAATTTTTCTGCTCGGGCCTCGCCACATAAATCGATCCTTGTGGAAACTGCATCATCAACACGCTAAGCATGTTTCCCACCTGATCATGCGGAATCTTGACTTCGTCCCAGCACAGTCCGTGGTACTTCTTGATCAACCAGGCGTTTGTTTCCTTGCTCTTTTCGTCCAACCTTTTCAATGGATACAGAGGCAGGATGTTACGGGTTCGAGTTATGCCGTGGCAATCCGTAACTACGATTTCCTAGAGCACGAAGTCGTCTTGGCTCCATAAACCTTACAACATGTACATTTTTACGACTGAAACGTGATTCCCCATTCCATGCGTCATTACGTGCTTAATTAGGTGATAATTTTCACCGGGACGGAAAAAAAATTGTACTGGACGATCCTGTCGTAGAGTAGCAAGCAATAGTCTGCGGTATTCGAGGGAACGTTTTCCTTGGTGATTATTTCGATCCGGCAGTCGACCGTACCATTTTGCACGCGCTGGTTTGCTTCGATGTATAGAATATCAGCCAATGTGCCATGTCTCGGAAATTTTCGGGCCTCCGAATAGGATGCGCCTCGAGTCGGTAATACTATGATTGGAATTGCGAATACATATAATATGGCTAAGGAAAACCTTCTTGGTCGAACGTAGTGTTCAGGTCAATAAACGGGTAGCTTTCGCTATTCAAAAATATATTTATGTTTTCTACTTAGCAGTGGTCGAACGTAGACTTTTTGGCTCCGATACTATTCTGCTTGTTTCTCTGAAGCGCCAGAATGATGTAGCGCGGTTCTTCTGTCCTGGAAGATGTTTCTACGGCCGCAGTGATTTCGCGTGGCACGGACAGGGCCGGCCAAGTGACCAGGTTCCAACTTCTGAATGTTATTTCGATCACTTTTTCTTTCTTGGCATAATTCAACATCTTGGCACGTTTCCGTATGCTCAGGGTCACGCGAGGGACAAACCATTATATGGTGTTCAAAGTAAGAGAGACGGGCTGCTTGTTTTCTCCGACTCCCAACACAGCATTCAAATGTCTCGCACTTATTATTATTTTCTTATAATCTTCGGTGAATCCCAGTAGCAATAAGAGCGGAATGTATAGTTAGAAACTTTATTCGGCGTAAATGGGAACACTGTAGTGACCTTCGATTCTGTAGCCTGCCATCGTGGCGTGAGCGTTAGGTAATTTTTTTATCGACAAGGTTATGCCCACATCTCATGACTGGTCGACCGCGACGCCATTTATCTCGTACATTACGTGTTCGAAAAGGTGCAGAATCCCTTTCGAACCAACTTGGGTGGTAGTCGGATGGGTCTCTTCTGGCTTTGTTTGCTTACTTCTTATCCGCAAAAAGGACTGGCTAGGCAAGGTATAAATATCTTTTCGCTGTATATGTATTCGAAACTTCCTTTAGAGAGCGAAAGGCCTACAAGACTCGTAAGAGTGCAATTAGATTTTATCATATTTACCGTAGAATTCTAGGCATTGATCTACGTAAATGATTTCGTCCATCATGTCGGTTTAATAATAAACCGAGGAAATAGAGAAACTCTGCGTTTTCAGGTGTAGGCGTAACGAGTGCTCGGGGCTTACTGATCGCGGTTTCGGTGAACCGCATGCATTTATAAGTTTTTGGTTTTCCCAGCGAAAGTTAGTCCCATCGTTTCAGTTGCAGGCGCAAAGTGATTTCTTAGTTTCGGAAATGTATCCCTTTGTCATTTTGGTCCACGATCGAAACAGCTACTTAGTGGATGCTTTTTGCGACGATCGGAATGTAAATGAGAGATTTTTGGCATTTCTATAATTTTATACCCAGGACTTCTTATG
>NQII01003306.1:224601-258910 GCA_002778355.1 Clitarchus hookeri
GGCGCATACGTCGCGAGGGCTGCTCGGCGGGACTTTTAACCAACCCCTGCGATGCGGCGTGTGGAAACCGAAGTGGTGTCGCCCTCAAAACACTTCTTGCTCGGGAGGCAGTCCCGGATATCTTCGTCCTGCTGCAGGCAGGGCGGCAAATACTTAAAGACTGTCGAAAATTCGTAAGTTGCGTAGACCAGGAGAAATTATTTCGGCACGTACGGTAACTCGTTCCGTTTGTCCAAGGCACTAAGCGAGCACAGCCTTCCAAATGCCAAATTGGCCGAAAGGATTTTATTGCCGCTCAGACAAGACGCGTATATTTCTAAGAGTGAGAAAAATTACTGATTTCCTGAGGGGGCTCGAGGTGCTTCTCATAAAGAATTTTTAAGGGGAAAAATAGTCCAATCACGCTAATAAAATAGGCCACCGATTATTCGGGACGAATGTTTCCGAAAACACCCGAGTAATTATGAAATGAGAAACATTGGCGAAGCAATTAAATATATTGGAGTGTGGTGGAGGGAACCAACTAATTGGTCGAACGAAGGTTTCTGAAAACACCCGAGTAATTATCCAATGAGAAATATTGGCAGAGTTATTAAATATGTTTGAAGAGGGCGGGCAATTATCTAATGAGTATCGTGGGTGGGGCTATTGGTGTATTAAATATAATGGAAGGAGCAGTGGAGGAGGTCAGTCATCTGCTGGGCACAGTGCTGGGGACAGCACCAGCAATGTAAAACAAATGGCAAACGAAAAATTCAAGATGGTGGTCGAACGAATGTGACACAAACTCCAGTAATGTATAAACAAATGACGAACGAAAGAAACCAAGATGGCGGACGGTGGCGGTGACGTCTGCCAAGATATGGTAATGCACCATCCAAGATGGCGGATGGCTGAACCTACCAGCATGTCAGACTGCACCGACCAAAATGGCGGATGGTGACTGTGACGCCTACCAAGATGGTGAACTGAACCTCCCAAGATGGTTGAATGAGTATGAGTTGAGGGGATTTGGGAGACTCCAGAAATATATGGTTTTAAATAAATTTTTTAATCATTTTTATATGATTTTTAAATTTTTTGGAATGTTTCGGATTTTTTTATTTTATGAGTTTGCAAGGTTAAAGATCACAGGGCCAAGGTCAGGTTCAAGGTCACCTGGATACAAGATGGCCGCCCTCTGACCGGAATGACAGAGCATAATAAGCTCCGAGGTTCCGGGCCCATGTCTTTATGTGACAAAATTCCAATAATGCCTCTACTCCTGAGCTATGCAGCGATCGCTGTGGGATATATATGAATTGTTTGGATTCGTAAGAAGTATGTCTACATTTTACCTTTTTTTATGTAATATTTCCAGACGTATTCCAACAAAAAGTAACAATTACCTGGGTAGTGCAGAGTGGTGTAAATTAAGCACATTGTGATGAAGAAATAATGGCAAAACATACAATATGCAGGGATAAAACGTGAGCTGCAGTTAGGGTGATAATACGTGCCGGAACGCATTGCCCCGAAGTAATCCTATTATACTTGCACGAGATAGTGACGTGTTGAATTGCCAACATATTGTTTTCCGAGCTGATAGATAAGGACAATATGGATTTTATGATAATTCGATTTGACTTAATTATACACAAATGGATCCAGCTCTTGACTGTTTCGTAACTTGAAGTGTAAAATTTTACATTTAACAAACCTGGGTAAGCACGTAGAAACATTAGTGAACCGGGCACGTTGTACCCCTCCCCCTGCCATAACCAAATGTATAGCATACTACGAATACAGTATATCCACAATTGGCACAAATACTGTGGGGACGTGTCACCCTCGTTGTAACGAAGCTCGTTACTCGGGCTACATGAGAGTGAGCACACCAATGTTCAAAGAGGTAGTTTTTGAAAGTACTGACGCCGATCTGAGAACTATCATTCTTTCTGGCTATTGCACGCGAAATGAGAAAGAAACGTGAATGCATAGAACGTGTTACATGGGCAGTAACCATACCCTCATAGCTTCCTGTAGGTGATACAAAAATGAACTGCTGAAGGGTTTTTTGTGACACGTCTAGAGTTCTGCAAATGGATTTGTCAACCCTGTGATGGAGATAAAAACTTCCCAGCATGGAGAATGTTTTTAAAAATTACGCCACTTTCACGAGAGATATATTATTCAGCAGTTGAAACAGTCGCTATGAGATGCCAGAACAGCCGTGTATGGTCTGCCAAAACTCCACGCACCATGCCCACCGGAAACAATGAAGAGAGATTCTCTGTGAATGAGAGGGATGGAGTTGTAAGTGACCGCATAATTTGAACAAATTTCTTCGCTTACTGTCTCAGAGGTGCTACGGGCATCTGATTCCTGCAGAAGACTACAGCTGTACTTGAAGGACGTGCCGTTGATCACAAATCAGGCGACTTGATTATATCAGGACAAGGACACGTCTCATTTTACCATTGCAGATTTTCAACACTATGATGCACGGTACCCGAACCGGTGAATGCGTATAGGCAGTTGTATTGCGTGGTTACCACCATCCCCTTAGTTTCACAGTCGTGACTTCTACTTTTGATCCAACATTGAATCACTTGTGTAACATACAGAGTGAGTAAAAAAGTATACCCCAAATTTTAAGGTCTATAATATCAAAATCAAACAACCTACAACCTTGGTTGACCAATCAAATGAACCGTGGAACTGTGAAGTTTGTTTACCATATCTTCATAAATGTTCAATGTGACCATCACGAGCTGCCCGAACGACATCTACGAGCAAACAAAACTCGTTACACTCTTGTCAGCATTTCCGGTGCTACGATTTGGATGGCCACCGTAATTCTTGTTTCGAGGTCGTCAATGTTAGCCGGAAATGGTGGATGAAACACTTGATCCCTTACGTACCCTCATATAAAAATATCCCACGGGGTAAGATCCGGGTTTCTTGGGGGTCAGTGATGAAGAGCCTGGTCACCAGCTGCTCCTTGACCAATCCACCATTGCGGCAACATCTCGTTCAGGTATCCGTGTACAGCTAGGTACCCATGGGATGGCGCACCATCGTGCTGGATAATGAAGTTCTCCGCCGCCTATTCTAACTGAGGATAAAACCACTCTGTTAGCATGTCCAAATAAGGTATTCCAGTAACAGTGGGCTCGTGAAAAAAGAAAGGGCTCAAAACAGTGTCTTTGGATACAGCGCAAACACATACGCTTTGGTGGAAGCGAGCTCGTGTTCGGTGGTTTCATGTGGATGCTCCTGACCCCATATCCACACTTTGTGCCGGTTCACCTTACCATTTGTATGGAACGTCGCTTCATCGCTAAAAATCTGACGTCCATATTTGCGACGGAATTCACGTTGAACAGTCATAACCGATTCGCATTTAGCAAACTGAATAACATAGAACGCCTTCTGTTGTTCCGTCGCTACCGTGATGCGGTCTAACACACAACACACACTCCTTTTGCAACGTCAGATGCTCCCAGTGTCATCTCTCAGCACATAAAGGAAACATCAGACCGTCCCCTTCACATTGACGTGTCGAATGCGAGCTCACTTCCCTCTCATCACCTCAAGCCAAGCGTTACGAACTCCATCCAAACGTACAACCGGATATGCTGACAAGAGAGTGGAACGAGTTTTATTATCGTGTAGATGTCGTTCGGGCCGCTCATGGTGGTCAAACTGAACATTTATGAATCAATGGTAATCAAACTTCACGGTTCATTAATTCATTTCATTGGTCAATCAAGGTTATAAGTTGTTTGGTTGTGATATTATAGACCTCCAAAGTTGGGGTATTCTTTTATACTCAGCCTGTATTTTGTCACCAAGGTAGTACCAACCACTCTAATTTGGCGCATCATTAACACTACGACAGATACTTTCGAACGCGTTAGTCGCAAATTTTCGAAAGCAGAATGTTATTATACAACCTTCTGACCGTGTGCGTACAATTACAAAAAATAAATAGCTATGTGCTGGCACATTGTGTTGGATAAGTACCCAGGATAGGCTTCATAATTGCAAATGTACATTTTTAACGCCTGAAATCGTTAGATGAGATCTTATAATAATAACTGTTCTTATTTGAAAAATGCTCAGTTTGTGTCAATTTACCTTACTCCGTTGTTAGTTATAATAGGCTCTCATTCTTACCGGTAAAAGTTGTTATTGGAGCATAAAGATCTACTTGTGTATACGGACTGTACACATATTGTAAATATACGTTATGAATATTTCATGTCAATCGCGGTATTCATAAAGTACATTATTTGTAATTAGAAACTGTCCTGATATTACGTAATTTATTGTTAAACTGTAGACGAGAGTATTAATACATAATAATAAGCCTGTAACTATAACTGCCAGTTATGAAAAGTAAATACTGATAGGTTACGAAGAACTAACAAAATTTCCAATGATGTATTTTTTTCAATTTTAATGGCACTACATATAAAAAAATATTCATTTATCTGGAATGTTAATGGACATAAACATTTTGTCTGAAAAATTCGGAACAAAACGCATTAACCACAAGCTGGAAAAAAAATTCTAACATTAAAAATAATAAAACCAAAGAAATGGACAAAAATTATTTTCCTTAATTTCAGTTACATATCTATTTATATGTATCTTTATAGCAAAACTAATTGTCAAAAATATACAAATTAAATATTTAAGAAAATTGCAACGGAAAGGGAACATTCGTTCAGTTATGTTTTGAATGTAATTCGTATTTTTCTGTTCGCGACTCCATAGGACGTTTTTTTTGCCTTGTTTAAAAGACAACAATGTTGGAATGGAAATGGAATTTCAGATGTCTTCTTTCCTTGATCTTAGGGTTTAATTACCGTAAAGAAGCAATTTACTGGTGCTAACGTCAAATTGGCCACAAAGATACATAAAACTTAAAAGCAAAAGAAGAACTCCCGGTAACAAACCTAGAATTTCAATTATACCCAGGGGCGTTTCTCTTCCAGCATTGAGGCAACAGTTAAAGTGTGGCAATCGCCACTAAAAAGGGAAACGTGCACAGATCATCAACAAAACGAGAAGCAGAAACTTGAATGCCAACTAGATTTTATGTAACCCTGACAAATTAGTGATTCATTATATTAATAGTTAAGGATAATTATTCATATTTAGCAAAATTTATGCACTAGGGAAATAATAAGTCTCAAATATGAATATTATGAATAATTTTCAAGTGGAGCAGCAGTATGAAACAAAACCGAGCTGAAAGATAGCCGCCCGCAGTATAGCACCACATGACAATAGTCCTTGAAAAAAATTTCCCTAAATTGCTTTGAACAGGTATCATAAACTTCTCTTACAATTTGTAATATTACGTGGTCAATGTAAGTGGCAAATGACATTAAGATTGCAAGCTTCTGTGTTCGATTTATTGGAACGTGCATGTTGTATCCCGTTGATCGAAAGACACTCAAGAAGGAGCATTAACAATAACCATTCACATCACGTTTCTCTCTTTATTATACACGAATGCCTAGTAAACGCCTTTAGAATTAATAACGAATTTATATATATTTTTTGCTAAGACCTCGTTTTTATGACATGCTTATATGGTGTCTCATGAGATAAAATAATAACATTTAAGGTTTCATTTAAAATTTCCCAACTGTATTATTTTTTTATTGCTTAAGTTTTGCAAACCAGTGCACTCAGTACACTTTTAACATAGTAGTTTCCGACAATTTTAGATACTTGTTTTCAAAATTGTGTCCATTTAAAACTTCAATCTGCTATGTCATATTTTGGTAACTATCGAATTTTTCTGAACTAAAATTTGTGTAGTGAGAGGTCTCACTTCAACAATTGATTCCAATCAATGGCACATCTAATTCGCGATTTTGGAAACTATAGCAACCTGAATATGTAATTGTTCATTTAATATATTGGGAAATACAGTACTCAACCGATTTCCACAAAAATTGGTTTAACAACGAGGCTTTCGTAAGTCACGTAAACTTTTGTCATTTTATATTATAAGACGTTGGTTAACAAAACGGAAAAATTAAAAATATTTTAGGTTTGTATGTTATTTTTAAAGAACATTTAAACCAGCCTGAACTAAAAACTGGCGTGCTTAGAGTAACCGTTGTAAGCATTTAATAAGCTTATTTCAACGTCTCGGGTTTGCAAATTTGCGAAATATTAAACGTGAAAAATAAAGCTTTATAATACGTGTACCTCAAGAACATTTCAAAATGTTCCAATCAAATATGACATACAAGTAGAGAGAGCTTAGCGCAGGAGGTAATGCCCATTAGGATCCATTTATTGTATAACAAACTTATTTTCAGAATTGCAGCAATACAAATAGTTTTTAAGAAACACTGTACCGAAATCATTGATTTCATACATAATAACCAAATAAATTTAATGTTTTATTCGTAAAATGTCGTGGAGGCCGTTTGCATGAAAGTTCCGTCTGAAACATACAGTACATAACGTGCTCGTAATGAAAACAATATATGTGTTACACTGGATCAACATGTAATTCGAAGATGTGTTTACTGTAAATTGTAGTAAATTTATTCAGAAACAAAATAACAGTAAACATTTCATCGCGTAAGAATATTTCGGTCTTTAGATACAAAATCACATTTTGTATTGAAGCCACTTTACAAAAATGAACAGCTAACCTTATTTATATACGCAAAACTCATATAAGTTGACTTGCCGAATAAGGCAACATTATTATTTGGATAAATTTATTTTGATTACTTTCACTGATTACGTACGGATCACTTCATTTACTGAACCGTTCCAGTGATATTTATCCTACAGTTATAACATTTTTACTGAACCTCTAACAGGCCTACACAATATTTAGATGAACATTTCTGATGGTGCTATTCCAGCATGCTTGACTATTTGGTATCAAGCAAGCATGCGAATTACGTAAAATTACTTTAGAATTGTTTTTACTGTCATCCTATATCATTAGTGGTTCGTCAGTAAACCAAAGAGTATAGTGTAAAATAAATAAGTAGTTACGTAGATAAGTCTTAATGTTTTGTCCACAGTAGAGAATAAGGGAAGGTTTAATTTGTTCGTAGAAGCATGAGGGAGGAAGTTAAGGACACGGCGTGCATTAAGAAACTATAGTATATTTCACCTGGAGTTGTTGCGGGATACCATGCGAAACAAATCACGATGTCCAGAGTGTGAGATTAGTCCGAGTCCTCCTGAAGTGTTTTACCACTGCACCCCCTCGCGTGGTCTCTGGCGGCATCAGATACGCCATTATTCGATCTTTGTAAACAACAGCACATAGGGAGATAAGCTAAAAAATTAGCTGTTTGCACAGCGTCCCAAATATTTTTAGTAGCACGAACAAACTCTTTCGTTGATTAAACAAAACTTGAAGATCAACAAATTTAATTTTATTATTATAACCAAATACTTTCTTGAACTAACAAAGCCGCTGTATCACACCAAAATAAATTGGTCTGTCTGCAAATTATTTAATTTAATCAACTTTATACTTTNCTAACAAAGCCGCTGTATCACACCAAAATAAATTGGTCTGTCTGCAAATTATTTAATTTAATCAACTTTATACTTTGGTTTGGTCACTCATTTGTTGCGATCGCTAGAAAACAGAGCTCGAGAGTTTGTTTGTATTTTATGTGACAATTGGGATCTTAGCCACGTTTCTTGGTGTATTTATTAATTCTTTATACTAGAATAAACATCCTAATAATACAATTTCAACAGGAAATTAGAAAGTAAAGCAGTAAAACCTGAAATAATTATTTACGCATGTTGTTAAGTATTCGAATAGTATGTAGGCCCACTTAAATCAGTTTTATTTCACTAGAAGTATGTATTACATCTCAGGTTGCTGGAGCACAGCGCTCGGACGCAAACAATTTGAATTCGAATCTCGGTTATGATTCCAAAAACAACAGAAACCCATGTTGTTTTCCTTTATGTGACTGTATCTGCATTTGTGAATGAGGTTTCTACAGCTGAGATAACGGTCTCTTTAGAACACATTAGCCCGTTTACAGAACAACTTTAGAAGTATTTGGACTGCTGCCGCAACAAACATAATTGTAATAAACAAACAGAACATTCTGTTGCTGGTACAAAAGTTAAGTTGCTGCTACGACGAAGGTAGATTAAAATATTGTTCTGTGTCACTACTCCGCTGATTTTTTNGGTACAAAAGTTAAGTTGCTGCTACGACGAAGGTAGATTAAAATATTGTTCTGTGTCACTACTCCGCTGATTTTTTAGCGCTTCCGTCGCTTTTTTAAAAAGCTGATCGCATTACCACCAACATTCGTATCACAGAAAAAATAACGAAAATGTACCTTATGGTACTTCATATTACCGTCTAAAAGTCAGAACATTTCACGAAAATCAAGCGTACTTAGCCAAATAGTATAATACTTTACTTTATTTCGGAAAGTTACTCTGGCTGGCAGATTGCTGTCAGCTTCTAAGGTGGTGAACATCGTTACCAGTACGTAAAAAAATACACAAATAACATAAAGTTATGTNATTGCTGTCAGCTTCTAAGGTGGTGAACATCGTTACCAGTACGTAAAAAAATACACAAATAACATAAAGTTATGTAAGGGCACTCCACGCCTTTTCCTCTCGTGGCAGCAATCAGAAAAAAAAAATATCTGGCAGGAGTCTTGCTGCCTTGTTACGCGTGCGCGGCTGGCTCAGAATGCAGATGGCAACAGACAGCAGTNCAATTGTTTGATTTCTTGGTGCTCGAAGAAACAAGTATCAGTCAGTCTGTCGTCAACTGAGGCTGAGTATGTTGCGGTGAATATGGCAGGAAGCGAAGCCTGTTGGCTGATAAACTTGTTAAGTGATTTTGGTTACTCAAATGTATGTCCAGTAAGTATGTATTGTGACAACCAGTCAGCCATTTTTATTGCAGGCACAGACACTGTTAAGCGCCTCAAACATATTGATATACGATATCACTTCATAAAGGATTTGATTAAAGATAATAAGATCTGCCTTCATTATGTGAAAACTAGTGAACAACCAGCTGACATACTCACTAAGGCTTTAAGTCAAGAATTATTTGTAAGATGTTTAAATAAGTGTTGTATTCAAACTTAGAAATAAGATATAATTGTATCAGATAAGATATAAGATAGAACTGTATTACATTGAGAGGGGGTGTTAAAATATGGCAATGTAATAATTATTATTTGGTAACTTCAGTTTTAAGTTGTTGGCAACACTGTGTAGTGTTTTGTTTTTTTCTAGTTGATAAATATATAACGGTCAACATTGTTGTATCAGTTTTGCTGTTAAAGTATAGTAAAACATTTCGTTTATTAAAAGGCCTTTATTCATTAAACCTCAACACATTAAAAATAATAAAAACAAACAAATGGACAAAAATTATTTTCCTTAATTTCAGTTACATATCTATTTATATGTATCTTTATAGCAAACTAATAGTCAGAAATATACAAATTATATATTTAAAAAAATTGCAACGGAAAGGGAACATTCGTTCAGTTATGTTTTGAATGTAATTCATATTTTTCTGTTCACGACTCCATAGGACGTTTTTTTGCCTTGTTCAAAAGACAACAATGTTGGAATGGAAATGGAATTTCAGATGTCTTCTTTCCTTGATCTCAGGGTTTAGTTACCGTAAATAAGCAATTTACTGGTGCTAACGTCAAATTGGCCACAAAGATACATAAAACTTAAAAGCAAAAGAAGAACTCCCGGTAACAAACCTAGAATTTCAATTATACCCAGGGGCGTTTCTCTTCCAGCATTGAGGCAACAGTTAAAGTGTGGCAATCGCCACTAAAAAGGGAAACGTGCACAGATCATCAACAAATCGAGAAGCAGAAACTTGAATGTCAACTAGATTTTATGTAACCCTGACAAATTTGTGATTCATTATATATTAATAGTTGAGGATAATTATTCACATTTCGCATCATTTATGCACTAGGAAAATAATAAGTCTCAACTATGAATATTATGAATAATTTTCAAGTGGAGTAGCAGTATGAAACTAAACCGAGCTGAAAGATAGCCGCCCGCAGTATAGCACCACATGACAATAGTCCTTGAAAAAAATTTCTCTAAATTGCTTTGAACAGGTAATATAAACTTCTCTAACAATTTGTAATATTACGTGGTCAATGTAAATGGAAAATGACATTAAGATTGCAAGCTTCTGTGTTTGATTTATTGGAACGTACATGTTGTATCCCGTTGATCGAAAGACACTCAAGAAGGAGCATTAACAATAACCATTCACATCACGTTTCTCTCTTTATTATACACGAATGCCTAGTAAACGCCTTTAGAATTAATAACGAATTTTTATGTTTTTTTTTTTTTGCTAAGACCTCTTTTCTATGACATGCTTATATGGTGTCTCGGGAGATAAAATAATAACATTTAATGTTTTAATCGAAATATGCCAAATATTTTTTACTTTATTGCTAAAGTTTTGTGAACCTGTGCACTCAGTACACTTTTAACATAGTAGTTTCCGACAGTTGTAGATACTTGTTTTCAAAATTTTGTCCATTTGAAACTTCAATCTGCCATGTCATATTGTGGTAACTATCGAATTTTTCTGAACTAAAATTTGTGTAGTGAGAGGTCTCACTTTAAGAGTTGATTCCAGAAATTAATGGCACATCTAATTCGCGATTTTGGATATTATAGCAACCTGAATATGCAATTGTTCATTTAATATATTGGAAAATACAGTACTCAACCATTTCCAAAAAAAAAATGGTTTAACAACGAGGCTTTCGTAAGTCACGCAAACTTTTGTCATTTTATATGATCAGACGTTGGTTTTCAAAACGGAAAAATGAAAAATATTTTAGGTTAGTATGTTATTTTAAAGAACATTTAAACCAGACTGAACTAAAAACTTGCATGCTTACAGTAACCGTTGTAAGCATTTAATGAGCTTATTTAAAACGTCTCGGGTTCGCAAATTTGCGAAATAGTAAACGCGAAAAAATAAAGCTTTATAATACGTGTACCTCAAGAACATTTCAAAATGTTCCAATCAAATATGACATACAAGTAGAGAGAGCTTAGCATAGGAGGTAATGCACATTGGAATCCATTATTGTATAACAAACTTATTATCAGAATTGCAGCAATACAAATAATTTTTAAGAAACACTGTATCGAAATCATTGCTATCATACATAATAACCAAATAAATTTAATGTTTTATTCGTAAAATGTCGTGGAGGCCGTTTGGATCAAAGTTCCGCTTGAAACATACAGTACATAACGTGCTCGTAATGCAAACAATATATGTGTTATACTGTATCAACATGTAATTCGAAGATGTGCTTACTGTAAATTGTAGTAAATGTACACAGCAAAAAAATAACAGTAAAAATTTCACCGCGTAAGAATTTTTCTGTCTTTAGATACAAAAGCACATTTTGTATTGAAGCCACTTTACAAAAATTAACCGCTTGTCTTATTTATATACGGAAAACTCATATAATTTGACTTGCCGAATAAGGCAACATTATTATTTGGATAACTTTATTTTGGTTACTTTCACTGATTACATACGGATCACTTCATTTACTGAACCGTTCCAGTGATTTTTATCCTACAGTTATAACATTTTTACTGAACCTCTAACAGGCCTACACAATATTTAGATGAACATTTCTGATGGTGCTATTCCAGCATGCTTTGACTATTTGGTATCAAGCGAGCATGCGAATTACGTAAAATTACTTTAGAATTGTTTTTACTGTCGTCCTATATTATTAGTGGTTCGTCAGTAAACCAAAGAGTATAGTGTAAAATAAATAAGTAGTTACGTAGATAAGTCTTAATGTTTTGTCCACAGTAGAGAATAAGGGAAGGTTTAATTTGTTCGTAGAAGCATGAGGGAGGAAGTTAAGGACACGGCGTGCATTAAGAAACTAAAGTATATTTCACCTGGAGTTGTTGCGGGATACCATGCGAAACAAATCACGATGTCCAGAGCGTGAGATTAGTCCGAGTCCTCCTGAAGTGTTTTACCACTGCACCCCCTCGCGTGGTCTCTGGCGGCATCAGATACGCCATTATTCGATCTTTGTAAACAACAGCACATAGGGAGATAAGCTAAAAAGTTAGCTGTTTGCACAGCGTCCCAAATATATTTAGTAGCTCGAACAAACTCTTTCGTTGATTAAACAAAACTTGAAGATCAACAAATTTAAATTTATTATTATAACAAAATACTTTCTTGATCTAACAAAGCCGCTGTATCACACCAAAATAAATTGGTCTGTCTGCAAATTATTTAATTTAATCAACTTTATACTTTGGTTTGGTCACTCATTTGTTGCGATCGCTAGAAAACAGAGCTCGAGAGTTTGTTTGTATTTTATGTGACAATTGGGATCTTAGCCACGTTTCTTGGTGTATTTATTAATTCTTTATACTAGAATAAACATCCTAATAATACAATTTCAACAGGAAATTAGAAAGTAAAGCAGTAAAACCTGAAATAATTATTTACGCATGTTGTTAAGTATTCGAATAGTATGTAGGCCCACTTAAATCAGTTTTATTTCACTAGAAGTATGTATTACATCTCAGGTTGCTGGAGCACAGCGCTCGGACGCAAACAATTTGAATTCGAATCTCGGTTATGATTCCAAAAACAACAGAAACCCATGTTGTTTTCCTTTATGTGACTGTATCTGCATTTGTGAATGAGGTTTCTACAGCTGAGATAACGGTCTCTTTAGAACACATTAGCCCGTTTACAGAACAACTTTAGAAGTATTTGGACTGCTGCCGCAACAAACATAATTGTAATAAACAAACAGAACATTCTGTTGCTGGTACAAAAGTTAAGTTGCTGCTACGACGAAGGTAGATTAAAATATTGTTCTGTGTCACTACTCCGCTGATTTTTTAGCGCTTCCGTCGCTTTTTTAAAAAGCTGATCGCATTGCCACCAACATTCGTATCACAGAAAAAATAACGAAAATGTACCTTATGGTACTTCATATTACCGTCTAAAAGTTAGAACACTTCACGAAAATCAAGCGTACTTAGCCAAATAGTATAATACTTTACTTTATTTCGGAAAGTTACTCTGGCTGACAGATTGCAGGACGGTTTACACATGTCGTTTTCTTACTCACTTTCCGGCAAATAACAATGCAACATTTTTCAGACGATTTTCTCCAAATTTTTCATCATCACTCTTCCCTTCATGCATTCACAGAACAACAAAATGCTTGTTACACTGCACAGTTAAGATCATTATAACAGCCAGCGTGTAAATATTATTTTATGGTTTTATCTATCGTCGATACTACTCCCAAGGGCACCGAAACAGTCCGATTTATATTTTGACTAAAAATGAACGCTGTAAAACCTACATACAAACAACTAAATCACATGATATAAAGGTCTCATGACATAGGCCTAAGTTAAAATATAACATTTTATATGCACCTCATATTAAGATAATCAATTACATTTTGGCCTTTATTTCTTCGTTTGTTGTTTATATTGATTTAATTTGTGTATTTGTATTAGATTCTGGGGATCCTTGTACTGCCGATTATGCTTTTCTTGTAAGGATTCTGTTAATATTAAATTTGTTAGTTATTATCAAGTTTTGTTTCTAATAACGTATGTTTCAGTGTATAATCTCATGTGTGCGTACAATATTGAGTAAAATGTATATTGAAGTTCTGCTGTCAGCTTATAAGGTGGTGAACATCGTTACCAGTACGTAAAAAAATACACAAATAACATAAAGTTATGTGAGGGCACTCCACGCCTTTTCCTCTCGTGGCAGCAATCGGAAAAAAAAAATAATATCTGGCAGGAGTCTTGCTGCCTTGTTACGCGTGCGCGGCTGGCTCAGAATGCAGATGGCAACAGACAGCAGTAAAGCGTGAAAATAAGTTGCTTGTCGAGTCTGGGGCGCGCCTGCTTGTGTACATAACGAACTGTTGCTGCGCGACAGCTTGCGAGGAGAGAGGGAGAGAGAGAGAGAGAGCAGCGGAACTACAGTAGCTTGCCCGCCTCGTTAACGGCCGAACCTGGTTATTCATGCGGTCTCCCATCCAAGGCACGCTGCGCCATTCGAATTAGAGAAACGCGTAATGACTTCATTACGTTCATCGGGTTTGCGTGCAATCAGTCGCCGATAACTGCGAAACTCGCATGGGAGGGAGCACCGCGATGCACCGGGTGAGTGCTCGTCATGCATTATTCATAGCGCCAAGAGTTTGCTCCCTGGACTCGTAAGTGCTGATACGGACTGCTTACGTCGACAAGTTTGGTTACTCCGTAGCGAAGGAATACCCGCCATACACGTTCAAATTGCGGTGTGGGATGAGATTCCCCGCTTATAATCTCACTTAATGTCTGATACGTGTAACTGTTTTCATCCACATCGTAAAAATACTATTATCTCACTGAAATTTATAGACAAACACAGAGATTGAAAACACGTAATAAAATTAGGACTAAACTTATCACGTACGTTTAAATATAAATATAAAAAACAATTTACGTTTTACCCGTTATACCTACATATAGGCAGAAGTTACATCACTAATTTCCACGAAAATAATAAATAACATTAAGTATTTATATAACGTTCGCGATATTCTACGCAATCAACTACGATGCAAGTACTTCACTGAAAAATCCGTCAAATTAACTTTCAGTATACACGAAAAGAGCGTTCAGATTTAGGNCACCGCGATGCACCGGGTGAGTGCTCGTCATGCATTATTCATAGCGCCAAGAGTTTGCTCCCTGGACTCGTAAGTGCTGATACGGACTGCTTACGTCGACAAGTTTGGTTACTCCGTAGCGAAGGAATACCCGCCATACACGTTCAAATTGCGGTGTGGGATGAGATTCCCCTCTTATAATCTCACTTAATGTCTGATACGTGTAACTGTTTTCATCCACATCGTAAAAATACTATTATCTCACTGAAATTTATAGACAAACACAGAGATTGAAAACACGTAATAAAATTAGGACTAAACTTATCACGTACGTTTAAATATAAATACAAAAAACAATTTACGTTTTACCCGTTATACCTACATATAGGCAGAAGTTACATCACTAATCTCCACGAAAATAATAAATAACATTAAGTATTTATATAACGTTCGCGATATTCTACGCAATCAACTACGATGCAAGTNTCCACGAAAATAATAAATAACATTAAGTATTTATATAACGTTCGCGATATTCTACGCAATCAACTACGATGCAAGTACTTCACTGAAAAATCCGTCAAATTAACTTTCAGTATACACGAAAAGAGCGTTCAGATTTAGGTACAAAAATATACTTATCATGTTCATTTTTCAGATATCAAAAAATTTTCATCTCATGCAATGTTTAACAAGATTGCCTTCTAAAATCAAATACATTATCATGAATGTTTCTAGTTTACTTATTTTCATCGTTTTCCCGCAAAGATTTTGCAGTCTTTTACAAGTGGGCTTGGAAATAAAAGTAGCCATTATGCTAATTATATTTTAGGTTATGCCGTGAGTGATTTTCGTGCTTATACCTGTTAAACGTTGCTTTAACACAGGCATTCCACCTTTCAAAATAATACAGCTAGGTAACACTGCCACACAATACAAATAGCACACCACCAAGAAACCATGCGGCAGTCACGAAACTATGGAATAGCGAGAGTACGGATGGTATTCACATGTTGGTGTGTTTGCATTTGACCGCATACAGCAGTGGTGCTTCAAGCATCGACCAGCAGTCGTAGACACAGGCGTACAGTCGACGCCGCATTAACGCGCGAAACACCAGTCAACACCAACCAAGAGCACAGAGTGAAGAAGAATGCCGTGAAAAAATCAAATACGTCGCTTTGCACAATTGAAGGACTCATAATCGGGCTGTAAACCGTAAGGTAGTCATATCGTTGTATAGCCCACTATGTGGATCGTTTAGACCACACTTTCCGATGCTGTTGGGAGCAATGGATCCAATAAGGTACCCACGCATCAAGGACTGGCTCAGGACGGACGAGGTCGACTACCCATCGAGAGGATCTGCGAATCGTGCTCTACGCGCGGAGGTATTCTATGGTGACGTGGTCCACGACACAGGCAAGTGTTGGGGCTCCTATGTGCCCACGAAACTCTCCCTGACGCCTTGCAGAGGAAAAAATGTGATCTTACCATCTATTACGCGAGCTGTCATTAACCCTGAAACAGTTGCGGCTCTTTTTGCAGTAGTGGCAGGCCAGAGTAATGTGGTATTCAGTGATGAGTGCCGCTTCGTTATGGGGGTTCATGATCATGACAGTCGGGTAAGGAGGGCCGGCCCCTGGTGAACACCACAATCCCAATCTTACTGTCGGGCAGCACACTTCCCCCACAGTAGGCCGTATGGTCTCGGGAGCCATAGCCTACGATAGCCGATCTGCTCTCATCGTGTTGCGTGGAAGATTGATGGCTTAGCCGTATGCAGGTTAGATCCTGCGACCCCATGTACTCTCATTTCGGGCCAAAACTACTGGTGCTATATTCCAGCAGAATAACGCCCGACCCCACATGGTAATGGTTTCCCAGGACCGCCTCCGTCATGTACAGGCACTATTATAACCTACTCGTTCCCCTGACATGTTCCCAATCGAGCGTGCGTGGGAGCGTTCAAACGCCAGCTGCCGCCGTGTGGCAGTATCGAGGATTAGGAACACACCGTCCAACAACTGTGGGCCCCGTCAGCCTCAGAATAGCAGCCAGCATCTGCTATTTTAATGCCAGACCAAGTTTAAATGTGTTTCGCAGTACAAGGGGTGTGACGCGCCATTGAAGAGCACCATATGGAGTATCGCAGATACACATGTAACTATATGGCTGCTCAGTTTTTGTGATCATGAGTATTTCCTATCCGTATAACTATCTCTATAAATATTCAATGCCAACCTATGCATAGTTTTGTGTGTGCTATTTTTATTGTTCGGCAATATAATTCACCATATAATTTTCACATGAAGTGCCCACTTAAAACTCTTACTGAATATAATTTTATGGTTATTTAGGTCGGCATTTATTACAAAATTAAATTTCACCCAGAGGAAATAGTTGTAAAATTGAAATTTTGAAAGTAGCAACAGCAAGTATAAAAAAACTCACTTTAAGGCAATTTTAATATAATATTTTATTAATTTCGCATTTTAAAATATTGATTGAGCTAAACGGGTTCGGAGTGGGATTGTTGACATTTTATATTAACAAGTAATTGCAAATAAATGTATACCCCATTTAGCTACATACCAGAGACCTGTTTACAAAAACTTCAACTAGACTTACGTGAGAAGAGAAGTCTGGGTAATTTTAACGTTATCGGTCGTTGCTACGATGAAACGTACAGCATTTCGCGATGGAGTGTCTGACTTGCAGCAACAGCTAAGTTTCTAGCTGAGCTTCTTGACTACACGGCCGTGTGGTGAATCCATTTACCCCCACCGCTCTCCGACACTGCTGCGGGTTCTTAGCCAAGAGGAGAAGTGCAAAGCTAGACGAAGTAGTCGAAGAGGGGTGGCGGAACTGGGGAAGGAAACAGCTGCGTCGAACGAGAATACGGATACCGTCTAATCGACATTCTATGTCTTTTAGGACTGTGCTTCACAAATTTACTTTGATTATGCCGTTTCAATACAACCTAGTTTTGCATTACACAGATGTACTTAAAAAAATTTAGAAGGTAATACGTATATGAGGTTACAATTAAATTATACTTTTTTCGCATATGACATCATTTTTTTCTGTAAAATGAAATGATAGTCCCTAAAAAAAGTATGATAATGGAAGAAAATTGCTTTTTACAGACAGTAAAACAAGTAATAGGAACTTTTTAATTTGTACCCTTTGCTTTCGTACAAACCACAGAATGGAAGAAAATCAATACGTTTAGTTAGCACTTAAATAATTTTTGATGTTATTAGAGGAGAAAAATGTTTTTCGAATATTTGTTTTGCGGTTCTTCCGTATTTCAGTTTTCACTTTTTANTGATGTTATTAGAGGAGAAAAATGTTTTTCGAATATTTGTTTTGCGGTTCTTCCGTATTTCAGTTTTCACTTTTTATATTAATTTAGACATAATAGCCAAAAGTTATAAATTGTACAAAAATATATATTGAAAATGATAACGTTTCACGTCTTTAAATTAAAACTGTTATATTAATGCTTCCAAAATTATTTGGTTTTTTTTTTAACCTGATACCATCTACACCATGACAGGAAAGGTAACATATCATCAAAATCAAAGAAAAAATATTTTGCATCTGAACTGGTTTAATTTGGAAGGCCAGCGGAGGCATTTCGTAACGCACGCAATATTATAGTAAGAAATACAACAGCGGTTCGGGTGGTTTCTTGCTGACCCCGAGACCCTCTTGCAAGAGTACGATACTCCTTAATTACAAGATACATTTTACTTGCTTATAAGTAGCAAGCAATGGAATATTTTTATAGTTAGTTGGTTCGTTAACGTTTTGGGTTATTGTGACTACTTTATGGTCGGCTCAACTATCCCGTTACTTCTATTTCTTCTGTGCTCCATAAAATCCACCAATTTTGTGGATCTGAAGACTTATTCCATTAATCGGCCTGACGAAAATAAATTATTTTTTATGCGTAAATAAACAATTGTTTTTACTTCATTTATACTTGTAGTATTTATAAAACTAAAATAAACGTACGTCACTGGTCGTTTAATATAAACTCCCCGTATTTAANTATTGTGACTACTTTATGGTCGGCTCAACTATCCCGTTACTTCTATTTCTTCTGTGCTCCATAAAATCCACCAATTTTGTGGATCTGAAGACTTATTCCATTAATCGGCCTGACGAAAATAAATTATTTTTTATGCGTAAATAAACAATTGTTTTTACTTAATTTATACTTGTAGTATTTATAAAACTAAAATAAACGTACGTCACTGGTCGTTTAATATAAACTCCCCGTATTTAANATTTATACTTGTAGTATTTATAAAACTAAAATAAACGTACGTCACTGGTCGTTTAATATAAACTCCCCGTATTTAATAAGAAATGAATTGTACATTTCATGAGTAGCTTCTATTACCACCGTATTTACATCACTCAGTGCTTTCGTAAAAATGTTTTCGTTTATCGACAGGATTTCTTTTCCCATCTGTTCATTAAGCAAACGTCCAGACATTTGTTTACCACTTCACGTGGGCGGCAGAGTCGCCTCTGATACCGGAGACTGTCAATTGCGCGGGAGATCAGTCGCGGATTCTGAACTGCAGCCTGAAGCGCTGCCCTCCTTTAGACAAATTACTCCACTAAACACCTTGAATTTATTTAGTCATCAAAGGAACTATTTGTATTTTAGAAACGTTTTTATATTACTCTGCTCATTTTTTCAATTAAATATTTATTGTTTATTTTTGGAGTAACATAATATTTTTGAATAAGAAAATGAGCAGCAATTTAATTTTTTTGTATGAGTGTTTGAAGTATTTATAAACAATAGAGTTACTTGTCGGTATTTTTTAAATGTTTTACACTACTTTGCTTGTTTTCCAGTTAAATATGTATCGTACATTGAGCTACCCAATACTTTAAAAGAGCAATTTAATCTATTTGTATGAGTATTTAAATCGATTATTTTTGCGTTGTAAGTCTACGGTGTTTACAATTTTACATGTCATGTTTTTGTAAATTTTCAATGCAAATTTTTTATTCTAAGATGTTGCTAACTTGTTAAATATTCTGAAATTACAGAGCTGAAAAGTGATATCGTCTTTGTATTATTTGTGCCACGGCACAGCGTGTTTACGAGTTTACTGTAAAAGGCTAAAGTTTTATTACGACTTTTTTTCTTCATCTTTAAATTATGGAATTGTTTGTTTAAGTATTTTGCATATGATCGCCACAGATAGTGTGATAGACACGCGTCACTCTAACAAATAAACTGGTAGATAACTGCGGCATGTTATTGGCTGATTGAATATGTAGGCAGCGCTGAAGTCATGTTTTTGTGAGGTGTTCATGGTTCGCATCTCACCATCTTTGCATTACATACTGCGTGTGTTTAAGGGTCGGCCAGGTTCGTGTGGTAGTTGCATATTTTTACAAGACTTGTTGCGTAGTATTTGGCAAAAGGAGTGGTAAACGTAAGAAAGCATATTTTCAGAATTTGGCAAAGAGTACACCGAAAAATTTCTGTGTTTATTAAAGTATTACAAAGGAGAGAAGTTCGCGTTTTGCTTTGTTTGTAGGTGCAATATAAACACTACTCATTGCGGTAGAAAATATGTTTTCAACCACGTAAAGTGCGGAAAACACATTGAAAATGTGAAAGGTGGTGTTAATAATTTGAAATTGGACAGTTTTTCTGTCAAAAGTTGCAATATGGTTAACGTTACAAGAGCGGAGTGCTATTTTACGTCTTGTCAAGTCCAACACAACTTTTCAAAAAGTGTAGCGGACGATGCCAGGCCTGTGGTCAAAAAGATGTTACCCGATTCGGAATATTTTAAAAGTATATGATGGCCAGTTAACAGTATTAATAAGGATTTAATTTGAACTGTTGTTTTAAGGTTTGTTGTTTTAAGTAATACGTGTGAGACGTAGTGTTGTTAATAGCATGTAACACAACATNAACTGTTGTTTTAAGGTTTGTTGTTTTAAGTAATACGTGTGAGACGTAGTGTTGTTAATAGCATGTAACACAACAGTTACAGTGTTAACGTTAACTGTTCATAACTGAAGTTGATTGAAAGGAAAGTTGCTATGAAGGTAAGGCTTGTAATGTGTAAATTTTTACTGTTTTACATTATATTATTATTACTTCTTACTATTCACTAAGCTGTAAAGTTTTTCAAAATTTAAAGAAAAAAAAATTATTTCAAAGTATTTCAGTAAATAATTGTACAATATATTCTAACTTTTTTTTTGCAAATAAATATTCTTTGAACTTACGGTTTGAGTAGACCCATTATCGCAGAGTTTACCTACAATTGTGAAAACTGCATTTTCGGCTAGTTTAAAGAAGTATTAACCTAAAGCATCTTTAACTTCTACTTGGTATTTATTTTGTAATTTACAGTTAAAGTATTTAATTAACATGTATGAAATAGGTCTTTGCGGAAGAAATTGTTCTTTAAAATACTGTATGTAGGTTATTGAAAAAATTACGCTTTCAGTTTACGTTAAAATTGAAATTTCCAAATGTTTTATTGATTGAGGATTTGAAACGACGGCAGGTATGCAGTCTTTTTCCCTGAAAAGAAAAGCAGACCAGTTTCCGGCACGAAGTCACTGCACTCTCCAGCCTNAACTGTTGTTTTAAGGTTTGTTGTTTTAAGTAATATGTGTGAGACGTAGTGTTGTTAATAGCATGTAACACAACATTTACAGTGTTAACGTTAACTGTTCATAACTGAACTTGATTGAAAGGAAAGTTGCTATGAAGGTAAGGCTTGTAATGTGTAAATTTTTACTGTTTTACATTATATTATTATTACTTCTTACTATTCACTAAGCTGTAAAGTTTTTCAAAATTTAAAGAAAACAAATTATTTAAAGGTATTTCAGTAAATAATTGTACAATATATTCTGACTTTTTTTTTGCAAATAAATATTCTTTGAACTTACGGTTTGAGTACACCCATTATCGCAGAGTTTACCTACAATTGTGAAAACTGCATTTTCGGCTAGTTTAAAGAAGTATTAACCTAAAGCATCTTTAACTTCTACTTGGTATTTATTTTGTAATTTACAGTTAAACTATTTAATTAACATGTATGAAATAGGTCTTTGCGGAAGAAATTGTTCATTAAAATACTGTATGTAGGTTATTGAAAAAATTACGCTTTCAGTTTACGTTAAAATTGAAATTTCCAAATGTTTTATTGATTGAGGATTTGAAACGATGGCAGGTATGCAGTCTTTTTCCCTGAAAAGAAAAGCAGACCAGTTTCCGGCACGAAGTCACTGCACTCTCCAGCCTTAACTACATCGAATATTTTACCACATTCTAAAAAAATTGTCTAAATTTGTATTGTCAAGTATAAGATAGTGTCGCTTAAAAAGTAAATGTTCATTCCACATTCACTACCAATCAGAAACAGTATAGTATTTTGCAACATCATTGAAATTGCTCTTATTAAAAAAATTAAAATTTCACCCTTATAAATTATGTAAATATTTGGTTCCCTGTTGGTGCATTATACAAAAATCTATGCATTGGAACACAATATTCCGATTCGAGATTACAGGTTACTGATTACTTTCCAAGTTCGTAGGAATAAGTGAAACAGGTGTGTTAGATACCGCGCCAACGAAAATATTCCATCCATACAACGTGGCTCTTCATGAGGTATTACACGAATATGATTTCCAGCAACATGTTAAGTTTCGTAGGNTTAAAAAGTAAACGTTCATTCCACATTCACTACCAATCAGAAACAGTATAGTATTTTGCAACATCATTGAAATTGATCTTATTAAAAAAATTAAAATTTCACCCTTATAAATTATGTAAATATTTTGTTCCTTGTTGGTGCATTATACAAAAATCTATGCATTGGAACACAATATTCCGATTCGAGATTACAGGTTACTGATTACTTTCCAAGTTCGTAGGAATAAGTGAAACAGGTGTGTTAGATACCGCGCCAACGAAAATTCCATCCATACAACGTGGCTCTTCATGAGGTATTACACGAATATGATTTCCAGCAACATGTTAAGTTTCGTAGGNATTCCATCCATACAACGTGGCTCTTCATGAGGTATTACACGAATATGATTTCCAGCAACATGTTAAGTTTCGTAGGTTCGTTCTGATGACTGTAATGTATGATAGCAACTTTTTGAAGAACAAAATATTAATCAACGAAGTGACCTTCACAAACCATAGGGCTGGGGGGGAAATTTATGAAATATGCACTACTGGGCGATGGAGAATCCGCGTTGTGTCCGGCACGTGGAGCACCAGCGAAAGTGGAAAGTGAACATGTGTTGTGAAATCTGGAGAGACTTATTCATTAGGCCATACTTCATTCAAGGGACAACGACTGGCTGTACGTATGCCCATTTCCTCATATAGACCTTAACGGCAATTTTGGAAGACATACNATTCAAGGGACAACGACTGGCTGTACGTATGCCCATTTCCTCATATAGACCTTAACGGCAATTTTGGAAGACATAATATTTGGTTTCATCATGACGATTGTCCTGCGTTTTTAGCTTTGTTGGCGAGGCAAGTGTTCTATGAGATGATTTCAAACCGGTGGTTAGGGCATGGTGTTTTTGAAAGATGGCCACCTCGCTCCATTGACCTCCCACCTCTCGATTTTTCCTGTGGGGAAGACTGAAAGAGCGTGTGCGTTTACACATAGATATTACTGACGATGTTAAACACATCAAGCACATGCTGTGAATATACCTACTTTCAATTNATTCAAGGGACAACGACTGGCTGTACGTATGCCCATTTCCTCATATAGACCTTAACGGCAATTTTGGAAGACATACCGCTTTACATACGTCATAATATTTGGTTTCATCATGATGATTGTCCTGCGTTTTTAGCTTTGTTGGCGAGGCAAGTGTTAAATGAGATGATTTCAAACCGGTGGTTAGGGCATGGTGTTTTTGTAAGGTGGCCACCTCGCTCCATTGACCTCCCACCTCTCGATTTTTCCTGTGGGGAAGACTGAAAGAGCATGTGCGTTTACACATAGATATTACTGACGATGTTAAACACATCAAGCACATGCTGTGAATATACCTACTTTCAATTGTTTCAACTATAACTGTGCAATTTGTAGTATGCATGCGGATGCAATTGCATTTCGCTGTAGGTAGGTTTGTTTTATTTTTGTAGTGAATCTATACGCTCTCGTTACTCAGTACAGTTATGACTAGGAAACGTTTCTTCTGAATTAAGTTTGTATCTGAATAAAAAGTTAATGTATTGATATCAGACTCGCACTGAAATTTCCGGTCTTCCTTACACTATGGTGCTCTTCTTTGTCCAATATCACATTCTGTACGACTTACTTTATTATGCTAAGCGCTACGCTGATATAAGGAAGCGGTCCTACAAGTCATGGCACATGTTACTTGCTTACAGCTATGGGTACAGGTCCACTGCCCCATGTCACCGGCCCAATTAAATAAATCATATTTGCACATTATTTCCTGACGATTTTGTGTTGCTTTCCATTGGATATGCTATGTAATTGAATTACTCTTTGCACATACTTTCAGGTGCCATTGAAATAAATTTATGTTTCCGGGGGGAAATCATTTGGTTTAATTATTTCTGTCTATACACGTGTTACGAGTAGTCACTTTGTGGTAAATTACTGGCCCCCTACGTAATTTCATTTAGCGAAAACCGCATTTCGTGATGTGCAACCGTTCCGGAAATTTTAGCGGTGTGCACGTTAGGCGAACTAACCTGTATATTGCCTTGGTTGTGTGTTTGTTTCTCATTTTATTTTGTATAAGATAGCTTGTTAAATCTCTTGACTGAATTCCATGTGGGATTGTTTCATGGTTCAAATTTTTCTTCACAACATCTACTCTTGCCTTAATTTCGTATAAGTTTTTTAATGCCAATATCTGTTTTCATTGGCAACATAGCTCTTTCAATGATGTTTGTCCGAAGCAATATTTCAGTTAATTATCCCTAAAATATTCTGTGGTCGTTGGGTGTTCTGGCATGATCATGTGTTCGATATGTCAGTTTTGAAGTTCATCTAAAGCTCACGTTTGTCCATAACCAGGCATACAAGCTTGTAAACGTTCTTTAATACCATGAAGTCTAAACACAGAAACACAGCAGAATACAATTCAGCTGAGCAACTGTTGGTATGCACTATTCTATATAATGAATTAATGATTTCAATCAGTATAATTATTATACTGCATTTTCAGTTAGTGAGCTGTTATCTAATTACGAATCAGTGGAAAGCAATACGGCTTTACTGCCAGATAATTACATTTCAGTATGAATCAGTAGAAATCACAGTTTGATCGGTGAATACCAGCAACTGAAATAATAATTAGAAATTACTGTTTTAAGTGGAGCAGTTCTTACAGATCTGCTGTGAAATTCACTTAGTTCCATTTATTTTACCTTAATCGATTTTAAAGAGTATAAATTCTACACAGAAGTCGATTACTGAGTTTTCTAACATCATCGGACTCTTGATTATAACAGGTGTTTTACTTTAAGAGTGTGTGTGTTATGCCGAAATGACTCTTTCAGTGCACTTTTTCAAAGCAATCTTTTTTATTGTTATTATTTACCTTTTTTGTTATTTAAAATTCCACATGTGGAAGAAATAGATTTTTCTTCCTAAGTTAAGCTACTTTTCAAATTAATATTTAATTTCGTGCTAAAACTGTATTTGGTATAAAATATCATTTTTTCGAGACTTTTACACTTATCATTTTAATATTTTCAGAATTTTGCTACATCAAAAATGAAACTTTTGAGTTCTGTCCTACTCCATATACATTTTCACCGAAATTAAAAGAAAATTATTAAAATCAGAGGTGTCAAATTTAATTGTTAGGAAACGTGGCTTATCTTAGCAAAGAGAGAAACGCGAATAAGTAAATATGGTCATGCGACCTATTTTATGGATGTTAGCTACCGAGAAAACTTGAGAAGTCCGCACGTGAGCGATAAATACTCCTTCGTTCACCACAACTTGGGGCGGGATTTGACTATGAACTAGTAAATAGCTGAGCTAGTGAGCAAACATGTTGGATTGTAAATGAGGTCGGTGTTTGAGGAGGGGAAGGAACGCCCGGGGAGGGGGCGTGTAGAGGTATGTGACCATTAGAANCAAAGAGAGAAACGCGAATAAGTAAATATGGTCATGCGACCTATTTTATGGATGTTAGCTACCGAGAAAACTTGACAAGTCCGCACGTGAGCGATAAATACTCCTTCGTTCACCACAACTTGGGGCGGGATTTGACTATGATCTAGTAAATAGCAGAGCTAGTGAGCAAACATGTTGGATTGTAAATGAGGTCGGTGTTTGAGGAGGGGAAGGAACGCCCGGGGAGGGGGCGTGTAGAGGTATGTGACCATTAGAACTTAGAGGCGACGAGTCAGTTCGTAAATGTGATACAATCAATACCTGGATCTCTTCTCGAGTGAGGTGTTAATTTGTGAAATCCTGCAATGAAGTTCATGAATTCTATGGTAAGGTCAAACATTGCATCATTGGACTAAGGTTTTCCAAAAAGCTTTATAAAAGGAATAGAATCGACCTATTAGGATAATAATTATCTTGGCAATATTTTTTATTTCAAAATACAAATATTTCAAGTATATTATATATAATATTTGAAAATAAAATTATTTAATTAAATGGTTTCAGTATAAAGGCACTGCCGTGTATGACACCCAAATAGGGAGTAAAATATAGAATAATTATAAATTTCAATAATTTGCTTCTATAGCTTGGTTAGATAAACTGGTTAATATCAAATCTTAAATCCCCAAAACCTTAATCTTATTCCAGAGTATAAATTACTACGCAGTTTACAATACACGTTTTAATATGATGAAAATTTGCATATTTACATCAATTAGATATTAATACTAAATATAGGTATGAAACATTTCATTAAATTCCATTTTCCTCTCAGGAAACTACAAATTTGTAGCCTTTTAAGTCATGTTTTTTTCTTTCGAATCGTAAAAGACTGCTCTCTCTGCATTGAATCAGCAGTACATTTATGAGACACTCATACACTGGAGAGCCAAAAAAACTGGTATAGGCGTGCGTATGCAAATAACAGAGGTATGGAACCAATCAGAGTAACGCGATGCGGTCGGCAGCTGCTGTATAAGACAACAAGTGTCTGGCCAATTTGCTAGATCGGTTACTGCTGCTACAATTGCAGGTTATCAAGATTTAAATGAGTTTGAACGTGGTGTTATAGTCAGCGCACGAGAGATGGGATATAGCATCTCCGAGGCAGCGATAAAATTAGGATTTTCGGGTACGACGATTTCACGAGTGTACCGTGAATATCGGGAATCTGGTAAAACATCAAATCTTCGAAATCGCTGCGGCTGGAAAAAGATCGTGAACGAACGGGACAAACGACGACTGACGACAATCATTAAACGTGACAGACGTGCAACCCTTTCTCAAATTGGCGTAGATTTATATTCTGGGGCATCAAAAAGTGCCAGCGTGCGAACTATTCAACGGACCATCATTGATATGGACTTTTGGAGCCGAAGGTCCACTCGTGTACCGTTTTTTACTGCACGACACAAAGCTTTACACCTCGACTGGGCCCGCCAACACCGCCATTGGACTGTTGATCACTGGAAACATGTTGCCTGGTCTGACGAGTCTCGTTTCCAATTGTATCTGGCGGATGGACGTGTACGGGTAAGAAGACATCCTCATGAATCCATGGACCCTACATCTCAATTGGGGGACTGTTCAAGCTGGTGGAGGATCTGTCATGGTATGGGGCGTGTGCAGTTGGCGTGAAATGGGATCCTTGATACGTCTAGATATGATTCTGACAGGTGACAGATACGTAAGCATCCTTTACGATCACCTGCACCCATTCATATTCATGTCCATTGTGCATTCCGACGGACGTGGACAATTCCAGCCTGAAAGTGCGACACCTTATACGTCGAGAGTTGCTACCGAGTAGATCCAGGAACACTCTTCTGACTTTAGACACTTCCATTGGCCACCTAAATCNGAGGATCTGTCATGGTATGGGGCGTGTGCAGTTGGCGTGAAATGGGATCCTTGATACGTCTAGATATGATTCTGAAAGGTGACAGATACGTAAGCATCCTTTACGATCACCTGCACCCATTCATATTCATGTCCATTGTGCATTCCGACGGACGTGGACAATTCCCGCCTGAAAGTGCGACACCCCATACGTCGAGAGTTGCTACCGAGTAGATCCAGGAACACTCTTCTGACTTTAGACACTTCCATTGGCCACCTAAATCACCACACATGAACATTATTGAGCATATCTGGGACGCCTTGCAATGTGCTGTTCAGAAGAGATCTCCACCGCCTCACACTCCTATTGATTTGTGGACTGCCCTGCAGGATTCATGGTGTGTATTGCCTCCTGCATACCGTCAGACATTAGTCGAGTCCATGCCACGTCGTCTTGCTGCACTTCTGCGTGGGGTGCCCTACATGAAAGTAGGCCGGTGTACCAGTTTGTTTGGCTCTTCAGTGTATAATACATTAGATAAGAATGCAAAATCTAAATGGCGCGGCGGTTCCTATTGCTAGCTTCCTCGACAGCTAATTGGCTGCATGAAGGTGTGGAACAGACCATGTGTCCAACTGGTTAAGTATGTCGCGAAACATTTTTGAATATCAGGCTGCTTCCAGATCAGTTAGTCTCCAGGCTATTATGGACGAGAGACGTTACCCAATGTTGCTTGAAATGAGGAATTGTTGAAGTTCATGCGTATGGATTTCTCTAAACATGTTGCTACACCTATTCTGTATTCTAAGGTATTCTGTGCTAATATCGTAGCTTTCACGCTATAATTCATTAAGCCACTGCTTTTTCCAGTGACTGGCGGTACAAAGGAAGCAACTCACTGTTTACATATATCGTTTCCTGAAAATATTTTAATCTATAGCACTTATTTTCTGTACCTACTGTACACTGTTAATTTTTTCCTAAAAATATGTGGGGATAGACATGTTCTTAAAGTGATGGATGACTTAATTAAACAAAGAGTTAATTATAATTTCCTTATTTAACTATAAACTATCTGAAATAATCAGTTCAAAATTAATACCATACAAATAATGGTGATCACTTTTTATTAAAATCAAATTTAATTATAATCGTCCATCACCTAACAGAAATTAACACAAAAAATTTTTAAAATCTGTCTATAAACTGTATAGGCATTTTTAAATATTTTAGTCTCTTAATTCCACTGGAACTTCCCGTTACTGTAAACCAATTCGCCTGAGCTACCAACTGCCACATCGCCGCTTAACAAGCTTAAAGAGCAGACACACGAACCTCGCAGTAAAATACTGCGGCTCCGTTGCTTGCGCACAGCTGCCTCGAATAGCCTCCCAGATGGTGTGTATAGACTTCCCAGAGCTTTCATCTTCCCGATCTGAAAAAACGGAGCCAGACAAATTTTTTCTTCTGGGAAATGGAACCAGCAAATGTTTTCATAACTCTGGAGTTTGTGTCAATACACCCAGTGAATTACTCTACACACGTCATGCCACGTGCTCATAAATTACATACCACTCTTTGTACAGACTGCATAATATTCATGGGCTCGGGCGTAGCATGTTGATCGATTGTACAGACCATGGTGATAGATAGGGTCCAAACATATANAGACCATGGTGATATATAGGGTCCAAACATATATTAACTATACTTGTAATATTCATTTCATTTTCTGCAGCGATGTACTCAGTTTAGAACTATGGTCATTCGTTTAATGGAAATGCACACGCGTTTGATTGAAACTGCTATGTAAAACTTTATTAGAAAACTGCCCCCATGCAGGCGGCCTGGATTGAAAACGCGATCTCTCGCCTGCGACTTACGAATGCTTCAGCATTATATAGGTAAGATTAGGATACATATTGTAAAGGACTATGTAGTAATAAAATAAGGCATGCACGAAGAGACATTGTTTGTACTGGCAAATGTGTAGTGGTCACAACTAAATAGTTTTGTGTTCGCTTCAAAGAAAATTGTGTAAACGAAACCTTTTGAGAATGCAACAAGATGTATTTTTTGTGTGTTTAGCACAACGTAGCACATCTATCTACCTAAAAATTTAATTAGTACAGTACATCTATATCTGATTTACACCAGAAATCAGCGAAAGTATTTATGGTTATAAAATTTATTTTCCCGTCGACATATTTTACATTCGTTTGTACAATAATCTCACTAGTCGAAGATGACCGTTATTGCTTAATTGTTACCGTCACAAAATCAAGTTAAGTAAAATTGTCTCCAGATAACCACAACTTAAAGGTTTTCCCGTTTCTGTGTTTAAGCGATGAAAACAGTTTAGTTAAAGGGTAAAATATTTAATTTTTGGGCGAGATGGTCACGTCATTAACAAAAATATGGTGCGAATCTTTACGCACAGTAATTTTCTGCTTTTGAAGTATTTAAATTGGCAAATCTATTTAGTTACTTATATAAAATAAAAATAAAAATATGTCGTCACACTTAATAACTCATTTTCATTTCATGAGTAACAAGTATGAAATTCCATGTAGGTATTTTTATTGAGATTTGTTACCAACTACTTCTTGGGTTGTGCCGCTGATACTATAAAAGTTTAAGTAATACCGAATATAATCCTAGGGTAGCCTGACTGTTAATAAACATATATTAAAAATGTACCGTTGCTTAATTTGTTTTTCTATTTTCTTACATTTGTGGTCACACAAAAACAAATTTTTTAATTTCAGCTGTACAGATCTTTAGCGTTAGTTCGTTGTACAAGCAGAATCTATGTAACGAAGTTAATAAACTAAAATAGCCCTTTTAAAGAAACTGTTATATAAAGAGAAAATTAATGTTCAATAAGTGATTCATTGTAAATGGTTTTCTATAACCAGTTATATTTACCACATTCTTCGTGATCTGTGTGAAGATGTCTTCCAACTGCCACTTTTAAATAACAATAATGTATTACAGGACCATGGTAAACATGATTTCTGTCCTTACAATGACCAGTTTTTGTTGTTTAAAATAGATCCATCATTTCTGGGCTCTGGCGTAAGACATTAACACTGTAGTTAAATTGTATGGTTTTTTTTTTGTGTTTTATTTTCTAGTAAAATGGCATATGTGCTCTACCTTTTACCCTGGAAACTGACACCCATCAACATGATTCCTAGCCATATTTCGTCTTTACAGAAAATCACATAAAAATATGTACCCACTAAAATTCGCACGATGAACTTAAAATGGTTTTTATTACATATTAATTATTTTTAAGTCTTCAGGATTCTCGTTTTTCATATACTCGCAAAATATATGTTCTTTAGTCATCTAAGGCTTTTCTTATACGTGCAGAAATATTTTACAGTAAAATATGTAAAAAAATCATACATATAAGTGTGATTCAAGTACATAGGACTGTGCAGTATTATTTTTCAGATTTTGAATAGAGCGTGTATTTTGTCAAGCGCATTTGATTTTGTAACAAAAATCCTACCACTACTTATTAACGCAGTTGCACTTTCAACCTCAGAGTTAGTTAACTCATTTTCATTTGCAAAATATATATACAACTTATTTGGTTATTTATCAAGTGTGCCCCTTAATCACTTACTACGCGCTGATCGCTCCAGAAGGCTTTGCCGAGGATAACACATAAGTGGAGGTTTCAACGTAAAGGCAGCCGGCTGCCCCAACTGACAAAATTGTTGCTCCAGCCCGCAGGAGTAATGGATAATATCAAGCCGTGTGGTAAGGGAGAGGTGACGCTAATAATGAAAAGGAAAACTGGAGTTCCTCGAGAAAATCCAGATACCAGTATTGTGTGCACGTTTCCTACATTGTAATTAATGTCTGGTACCATCCCTGCCGTCTTTTGAACCGTAACTAGTTAAATTGAATCTACAAGTACCCATTTTTAATTAAACTTTAATAATTATTATATGTGTTAAATTGTTGTTCTTGTTGACTTTGACCGCTAACATTTAATAGATATAGCTAATTATCTTGCATTTCCGTTAAATGTAAAACATGGAGCAGTAATAAAATTCTCAGATGTGATGCAGAACTCAAAAAATATTAGCTGACAAATTTGACAAAATTGTTTACCTACCGCTGTTGCTTCCTATTTTTTTTTTTTCTATATTCGGTTTAAATAGTATGCGCACTTCTAGTAAAGGCATTTTAAAGCTCTCGTTGTGTTTAAATTTCCAAAATATAACATCAATACCTGAATTTAAACACACCTGCTTTTTTTTTTCTCGCTAATATTTGTTTTATTGACCATGTATTTGATGAACCGAAACCACTGCATAGAGCAAATGTTTTCCAATATAAAAGTTTTGTTTATTTTTCGAAAAATAACGCATATAAATAATACAATTATTGAAGTATATATAAAAAATTATTTTCATTTGATAAAAATTTTATATTCATTCTTAATAACAAAAAGAAAAATTCTTAATTTTTGACAAGTTTCGTATTCTTGATAGTACCTGGAATGAAATTTTGTTAAAGCGGGCTTTTTTCTTTACCATGTACTTATAATGTTCAGTATAAAAATGATGTTATTGTAAGATAATTATTTTGTCATATTTACTTACTGT
This sequence comes from Clitarchus hookeri, assembly GCA_002778355.1. Lineage (NCBI taxonomy): Eukaryota > Metazoa > Arthropoda > Insecta > Phasmatodea > Phasmatidae > Clitarchus > Clitarchus hookeri. The sequence goes on from NQII01003306.1 coordinate 257,006, forward strand.
GTGGTTTATATCCATAACGTTTCGCAAAATTATGGCATATTTTATATCCAATACTATAAAATGTGTCAATTATTTTTTTATGTTATAGTTATCGGCATACAAACATCTTGTCAATCAATCTAACACTATCACAATATATTTAGTAGTAACAACGCTATTCTTGAATTTAAGTTTCGTGAAATTGCAGCCTGCAAGACCTTTGCACAGTCCTTAAAGCGTCTAGCATTTAGTTATCAGTCGCAATTGTAAGTTTTTCAGTTTTTCCAAGAGTATAGTTTAAATTAAAGCACGTTAACTTTATAGTCCATCCCTGGTTACTTAAACATTTTCTGAAGCCCTGCTGATGATCTGCTTTCAAGCAACTCCTCTGTCTCATGCAAAATAAAATTATCACGTAGGTAATAATTATTCTACTCAGGTTGGGAAGCTCAATGTTTTTATTTTGGCAACTGGAAAACTTAGCCTCCAGGGTGCACTGGTGTCAAATATGTACCGGATTTTTCCGTTTTTGTATGCTAATTAATGGGATAAGTGCAATTTTCATAGTAAAAATACAATTGTGTAAAATCTTTTGATATGCATTGTGTTAGAATCTAGATAAAGAACAAACTTATCCTTTGCATTAGACAGGAAATATAACGGAATAAGTCCACATGCTTTTTAACATTCTGTCGTAAAACTGGGCCTACCAAATGTTCGCTTGTGCAATTATTTAATTTAAATAATGCATCTAAAATAAAAACTATTTTAAAATGATTAAAAATTTCATTTTTAGGACTTTCCAACGCCGTTTTTTTTGGGTCAGAGGATAAAATTCAAAGTTTTCTTTTGAGGACAGCTTGCACTAAAATTGTTAATGTTTTCCCATTGAAATAAGCTTGCTTATAAAAATACCCATTGCCAAGTAGTTGATTTTTGACTGTTTTTTCTTGTAAATACTATTGAGTTGGAGTGAATAATAGTCACGAAATAAAATTAATACTTAACATTTAGGCTCGGGAAAGCAAACATCACAGTTCCAGCCAAACATCAACTGTTACTCCCAAATAAATATAATTTGTCCAATTAGCACCTCTTGGGAACACCAGCGCACCTTGCAGCGCAAATTTTCCCGATAACAAACTCTCCAAGGAGAAATGTTGCTGTATTCTTAACCAGAGTAGAATAGAATTCTAGATACGTACCCTATTCGTGCGCACACTGTTTAATAATATTTCGTATGGGAACTATTTCTTACTAAGCATTACAAACACACCTATTTTCTTAGTGAGTTAGTGAAGAGATTTAGGCGGTTATTAACAGAAAGGTCTTGACAGTGAAACGAGGTGAGTATGGAGCGGTGTTATAATGCATGGGCGGGGGGGAAGCGGGAGATCCCCAAGAGTCAGCCGGCACAATTCCTACTTGCCAAAATCCAGGGTCGACCCCGCCGGGAATCGAACCCGGTTTGTCTATGTAGGAGGCTTTTAGCCTAACCACTACACCACCGCGGCCCATCTATATGCTCTGTGTTTTTATTCATATTTATGAACGAAATACTGAAATTTAAAGATGCATTTATAGTTATGAATAAAATCAGTTGAAAATTACGTGTGATTGTAATGCCTAGTAATAAATACATAGTTACCATGCACAATATTATTAAATAGAGTGTCCACGAATGCGGTGAGTTGTATGTATGGAATGCTTGTGAAACACGTCATATTAAAGAGACAAGTACGTCAAACATGGGGTGAATTTTCAGAGGTGTTATTCAAAACGTGTTAAGATACCGCGCGAATTGATTATAACGTGTGTTAGTTGTACAAGAGCGCGGGGTATAGTAAACGGGTTTGTGGAAGTTTGGAACGCACGCCGAGTCGTGAAGAGAAGCGGGCGCACGTGGAACGAGCTGTAATGCAGTCG
>NQII01003306.1:259076-276076 GCA_002778355.1 Clitarchus hookeri
CTTCTCCCCAACCCACCACCCCTCGACTACTTCCCTTCCATTCTCATAGCTGGCAGCTCGCGGTTTGCACCAGATGACGGGATATATTTCTCGCAAGGGGGACACCGCCGATTCGACAGATCTTATGTTAATGCAAATACGTAGTGGTGTTCAAAATTCCAGTCCTCTGTGTTTCTTGCTGTTAGGTTTTAATTTTTATTTCGGGCATATGATATAACAAAAATAATTTCTGTAAACACATGCCCAAAGCCATGTTCCTTCAGTAACAACTCAACAACTATAAACTGTATGTTGAGAGCAGGTTTTTCTACAATAAAATTTATGCGTATATACCTTCACATATTTGATTAATTCCATGTTATTTCTAGGAATATCATATATGTTTTTGTGTATTGCCTAGAAAAGAATGTTTTAAGATTATTTGTAATTTAAAATAATATTAGCTAGCAAAATTCTACCAACATCTTTCTTATAATTTAAGGTAGCATTGAAAAATGAAGTTTATTATTCTCAGTAAGATATCAAAAAGTAGTAAGTATAAGTCGCGAGATAGAGCAATCTTTTTTTGCTTCACAGTAATAAATGGTAAATGCCGAAATGAGAAATAATCGAATATCTAATATTTACGGTTTGTTAAATAGTTTTAAACCTTGAAAATAACTATAGGCCTTGAGCATTAAGCTATATGTATACATATCACGACATAATTAAATCATTTATGGTTAAAAACTGTTATTATTTTGTTATAGAATAAAATTTAATGTAAATATTTATTACAGTTGTATTTAATATAATAAAAAATTAAGGGGGGCGAGGTTAACTGTATGTTTTCCTTTATGAATGAGAAGTAGAATGTATTTCCTCTTAAGTGGCATTTAATAATGTTCGCTTTATTCTGTGTAAAAATAATTTTTGCGCTAAAAGACGTACTACTTCAGATTTAGTTACACCACTGCTATTTATCAGTACACACAAGAAAACATACCAGCCGAAATATTCGCGTAAGTGGACGAATCAGCGAATATTTAGGCATGTAGAATAAATTATTTTATTTCCATCAATAAGTTTTTTGGCATGATATGAATTTTTTTTGTGATTTTCCAGACACTGCTGTCCTTTAAGTCCGGATTTATTCGCCTTGTCATAATAATACGAGAAATAGTGCTTGCATGTGTAAATTTTCTCAGTGTGGGCCGTCAGCTGAGATTTTATTAAACGCTCGAAATTTTTTACAAAGCAATAGTGGGCGTTCCCATCTTCGGCCGTCACCAGCAATAGGTCAAAATGATCTGGCTTCTCTTTTTACTCACATGTACGGGGAAAATCTTCTCTTTCGATTCCATGGCGTAAATATTCACAGATACTGGCAAGTAATTTTTTTAAAATATTTAATTTGGTTTAAAGGTGTAGGGAACTCCAGACTTGGAAAATTAAATTTTGATTCCAGTTTGAATTAGCTGTTGTCGACTCGGTCAGAATGTTAATATTCCATGTAACGTGCCAAAATGGCCCATTTAAAGCACACGTGGTCGTTTATATTTTGTGGGTTTATGATAGGATACCTATTCTTTATGGAAGCGGGCAGGTCGGTGTACGACGATACGCGAAGAGATTTCAGCTTGTTATGCACAACTGTAGGTGATAATCTTTTACAGTGTCCACCCGGAACCGCGTTCTTTGTATTCCGTCTCTTCGGTGCAAAGTTTTTCTAAGCTATTTTGCAGAGCCTCCTTAATATCGTTGATTTAATGATTGGTATAATTTTAATCTTAAATGCTCTTTTGTCTGTACCTTAATCGAACGGATTTGTTTTCGCATAATCACACTCGAGCTTAATACTAGATTTTATTGAGTCATTTTCTGTCACTTCGTCCATCAGCTGGTTGATTATATTTTGCCAAATGTTTGCCAAATAATTAAAATTTTATTTTGCGCCCTCACTTGTGTTTTTGGCCACGTACATATTTTAATTGGTTCTGAATGCAGTTTCTGCCTCGATGAACCCATCAGAGCTTGTCTGGCCAACACCGACAACGATTCGTGGTCGCAAAGATAGAGCAGTGACCTGAACCTGTAGGGCGACGGGCTGTTGGGGAGCAACGTCAAGTCACGTGCGTTTAGCGGGAGGAGGGGCTGTTCCACTACACATCGCCATATGTGTGCTAAGTGTATCTGGCCCAGTAATCGTTTTGCCGCATTCTTTGCAAGTGAATATACGTTTTTCGGGGTTAAAGCGGCAACTAGTTTCATGACGACATGCCTCGATGATTGGCTTAAAAATCACATTAAAGAATTTACAGTTCAAAGTTTCTACCTGCCTGATCTCGCCCGTGCAGCTGCAAAGGTGCTTATGAATATCGTCCTTAAGGCTTATTTGTACCCCAAATTTCTCGCAAATCTAATAGTCGGCACTGAAGAGATTGTGTACACAACTATCCTCGTCTCGGAGACAATTTCTACGGAGGGTGGAGTATTTATCACAAAACCCGCAGGAAAACCAAACTGGAGGTAACACTCATAATTATTACCCCAGCAGGTGTTGGAACGACGGATGCAACACGAACGTTCGCCTCACACGTGAAGAACCCACGTAGCAACCTGCAACATGAATAAAATTGCATTAGTTTTTTTTTGTGTAATAAAAATTATATTCAGTTTCATACAGTGTCCTTCCTAGCCAGGGAACAATTTATTTGAAATTCTCGAGTTGACATAATTTGATAAAAAATTATATTTATTAACCACGAGATATATTTCTGCATAGCCACCTGTAATATCTCTTTAATGTATTTATATTTTTTTAATACCATATAATATGCCCTACACTTTTACAAATACAGAATCTTTATTTTTTGGAAGGTAGTGTAGACAATTAAATGAATAGTGCCGATGAGTGCCCCCTTTCCCAGAAAATAAGCACGCCAACGTTAGAAAATCCTGGACTTTACCCACCGGGAATCAAACCACAACTCGTCTTAGCAGCAAGCAGCCACACTACTCTGCTCTCTCACTGGGGTCGCCAGGAGCTGTAATCTCCCGCTTGTGCACGTGACGAAAAGAGGCTGGGGATTAGTGTATACTCAGACACGCTTCAAATACTATGAGAGTGTTAGACATACGCACACGTGTATGAACATACCATCCCACCTGATTAACAAAATTTCTTTAGATTCGATAGAAATTATGAAAGGGGAAAAAACTAAATTTTTAATACAAATATACATATTAAAACAACTTGACGTCAACCTCATTCTTACTAGCGGGTGGCGAGATTTATTTTTTTTGGCTGTACATACATTTTCATAGTATTTTATATTCTTCGTGTTATGAAAACGCGAAACTAAATTTTGAAATCACAGGCCTAATCTTAATATTTTACGATCTGACGTTTCGTAAAAAAAATNCAAACACATTATGAAAACGCGAAACTAAATTTTGAAATCACAGGCCTAATCTTAATATTTTACGATCTGACGTTTCGTAAAAAAAATTTCACGCTACTGATTAATGCATTTACGTCTAAGGAATTATAATATTNAAATTTCACGCTACTGATTAATGCATTTACGTCTAAGGAATTATAATATTTCATATTTTAAGAAAGACAGAACTGGGTGAGTAAAAGTTCAGCTCCAATAAAATAATGAGCAGCTCGTGTAAGTAATATAATTTGTGAAATGTGACGATAGAAAATTAACGCATCTCAGTGTAAATAAATTAATCTCTACTCACCTAATGTGCTGACGAAACTATCTGCGACATGAGAAAGACTCGACAGCAGTTCGACAGAAGCTTGAGCCCACGAGGTTTGACGACTAGAAAAAAAGGAATAATATTCATTACAAATCTGAACGGTAAAGGAGAAAATGGCAGTAACGACACGGGTAGATTTTTTTTTNAAAAGGAATAATATTCATTACAAATCTGAACGGTAAAGGAGAAAATGGCAGTAACGACACGGGTAGATTTTTTTTTTAAAATTACGTGCAAACGAAATATGCAGTATGAAGCAGGACCTCGACAAAGACAACTCACACGTGGTTCTCAAGCCGAGTGGATCACANCAAACGAAATATGCAGTATGAAGCAGGACCTCGACAAAGACAACTCACACGTGGTTCTCAAGCCGAGTGGATCACACCAAAACGGTAGCTCTACGCTGGGCGAAAACACAGTTGGCGATATCTGCGAACAGATTATAACAAATTATAGGGAGCCTGTGCAGTTAAGCGTTTTCGCATACACCCCACCGCGAATCGAACCTGGCTCACTTATATGGGAGGTGAGCAATCAANCAGCCGATGAAAACGTGATGGTGGGCGTCGTGCTCGCGAGAACGGGCCAGCCGGCCGCGCGTCCGGGCTCCTGTCGCTGTAATATCGGGCGGCAGACGTTCCCGGACCTCCAGTGTCGTACCACACGAATAATTCTAGCAAAGCAAATGATTGGTTCGTGACCGATATTTATGTGAATAATCTTAAGTTGCTCGCCTACCTACGATTATTTCTGACACACTTAAGAATGCCGGTGAACTCTAGCCATGCTGGCTGAAACTTCTATACTTGTGTTTGATGACAAATGCATGCCACTTATTTGCCATGCGTATTTTGAAATACATCGTTTTTATGCGGGATGCGATGGAAATCAAGCGGCTGAAAGTAACTTTTCTTTGTAAAGAAATCTGAAAGTCTAGCGCGTTCTCTAATGGTTTTAATGTGAGCATACTATTTAAGTCTGTCTTTACATTTAATCTGAAATATTCGTGTGAGATTACAGCGCCGCTAAATAAAGGAGCATGTATGCTAGATGCTACTTGCACACAAAAAAGGGAAACTATTTTCAATTCTCTCTGGCGTAATATTTTCAGTAACATAAAAAAGTACGACTGTTTATACAAGAAACATATTTTACTAATACTTTTGCGAAAAGAAGAGTTCCTTTTTTACGCTCGTCAAACAAATTAACATAACGTGACGGGAAGTAATTAATTTTTTTTGCAAAAAAAGTATTTCGTTAATTGAGCTGAGATAAGGCGAGCGTTTCTCCGTTAAAGAATAATTTGAAAAATAATACGAATTTCCCAGCTCCATTATTAAAAAGAAAAGCATTAATTATTTCTGAACAGGGAGCACGATGCATGTGAGCTGCGGTTGACGGCCTTGGTGCGAGCGCCCGCCTGGCTGGGTGTGCCTGTCAAAACTCTCTTTTCTCCTCACCTGCATTACGATAAGCACGTACACCGCAGCTACACGTCCATTCACTCCTACGAATGTGGAAGGAATAAATGCAGTTATATATATTTTTATATTGAAGAAACATGACAAACTATTCATCACTCGCAACATTAAAGGATTTTGGCCAGTAACTTTATTTATAACACTTGTTTTAAAGCATTAATTTCAACAGCCAATTTAAATAAACGGGACAGACTCTTGAAATCATCGGCAAAAAAATTTCAAGTCCCAAAAAATTTTTGCAATTTTATGTAAGGTACTTATTTACCTCCGAACTGATGTAAGGTTGATGAAANTTTCAAGTCCCAAAAAATTTTTGCAATTTTATGTAAGGTACTTATTTACCTCCGAACTGATGTAAGGTTGATGAAAGTAAAAAAAGTCTCTAATAGCTGGAGAAGGCTTAGAAACGCACGTAGCTGACTCACAAGACAGAATAGGAGGAAACAGGCTTGTTTTCAGCATATATTGATTATCAGTGCTATATTGATGTATTCTTCTGCGGATGAGATGAGGGTGTCGTTTCCCCTCACTACGTTTTTTCGTCAGCGAAAAGAAAATAGTCCGGATTCATGATTGTTTAAAATAAAACTACAATTTTTTTCATATAAAAATGAAAACCTATTAAATCAATTAATTAATGGTTTCCTTCATTACATAAATTTTGTAATTTTTCCGATATATTGTTTTTGTTAAAAATGTATATTTACATCGAAAAATCGTAATACCACCATCGCTGATGAGAGGCATCTCCTGTAGGCGTGTTAATGCATGCGACGAAAGGTGAGGATGGTTTCACCTCTCGCACGTTTTCATATTTTTCAGTTCCCTTCGCGAGACTAGACATGCATTGTAAATTATGGGAACTGACGACTGTAAAGTATCTCAGATTGTGCGAGTGAGATGAAATGATAATCTTCTGAGTCTCATGACATATCTTTGAAAATTTGAAGCACCTCTCTGTAATTGTACAGTATGTTTTGATTATGGAAGAAATGTAGAAAAAAAAAGGTTAAATTTATTTTCAGTCTCTCACGACATCATCTTGGAAATTGTATGCACCTCAGATATGAGACTAGATTTATCCGGGAATTCTAACCCCTCCCCTCGTTAATTTCTCCTCAAATCCAACACTCCGACTTTTCACAACGAATAGGAAACTGGCGTGTGGGTGAGTACAAAGTACAATTCCCTTCGTGGTCAATGGGAGATCAGCTTGTGGGGGGAGTGCAAAGGGCAAATCCATTTGCGGCTAATGGGACATCAGCGCGTTGGGGGAGTGCAAAATGCAATTCCCTTCGCGACTTATGGGAAATCAGCGTGTTGCGGGGGAGGGGGGAGTGCAAAATGCAGTTATTTTCGAGGGTAATGGGAAATCGGCGCATCGGAGGAGTGTAACGTGCAATTCCCTTAGCGGCCAATGGGAGATCGACGCGTAAGGGGGAGTGCATAAAGCGATTCCCTTCGTGGCCAACGGGAGATCGGGGCGTGGAGGGAGTGCAAAGTGTAATTCCCTTCGTGACTAATGGGAGATCGGTGCGTGAGGGAAGTGCAAAGTGCTATTCCCTTCCCGGCCAATGGGAATGGGATTTGTTCTTGGTAAAAGATTCCGTCTCCTTCGTAGCCAATGGGAATTAGATTTGGGTTGACGCCAATAGGAATGGGATTTGGTGAAGCAAGATATGTATCAGAAAATAGGCCAATTTACCCTCAAAATACTGCACATAGAACGACATTTTTCCTGATTGCCGGGGCACATTCCAAAGAAAAGCCCTACTAAGATTTTTAACTAGGTACAGATTACCTAAACAGTGCAGAGCCAATATAAACGGAACATTCAATGTTAATCAGTCAAAATAATATTTTCAATAAAAAATTACAATAAAACCGAAGACAAGTACGTAAAACTGGTATACTCGTATTTTCCATACCTTAAGATGTACACGTATTTAGCAAAAAAAACATTTCTACCGGCCACAGTCCCATTAGAAGTAAAACTCACGATATTAGACTTGATCTGTGTAGCATTCAGCAAAAGTTGACACTTTTTTATTATCATGTGTTATACGTACATTTTATCAGAAGTATATTTAAATCACGGTTTACATATTGTGATAAATACGCTCGTTTTCAAAGCTATAGATAAGACCGAAAATTATAAATTTTTTTCTTTAAAGTTAAGAACGTCTTAATTTTTTCTTCAGGTTTTAGTGAGCCATGCATGCATCGGAATTACGTTGAGGAAAGTATACATTGTCCAAGGCTGTAAGTTTCAAATATGCTTTTCAATTACAACAAACACCAAATAACATTATCTACGAAATATAATTTTTTCCACGTGTTTTCTAATATAAAAATTATACTTATCGAAACAAAAATCCTCAAATTTATATTTTTTTTTTCACCATACCTAATTTTACCATTTAACCATGTTTGTTTCTTATAACGAGCGATTTAGCACAAATTGTTTTTATAGGAAGTGCATTAGCACGTAAAAGGTTATGAATCAAAGGTGCAGAGACTTCTGTATATCATAATTTTTTCTCGTGCACTGGCTTTAATTTAAAAAAAAAATTACGTTTTATAAGAAATAAAGGTGTTAGGAATGTGTGTGAAGAGTGTTATATTTTTTAAGGAATGTTCTGTGTTGGTCCCCTTTAGTATGTTGTATTTTTTTTTTTCATCAATCAGTAGGCTGACGCGTATATTTTTCCCAAGTGTCAAACATGGACCACCTGCCAGTGTGCCCTTGTGTATTTTAGAATGTGTGTTTATTTTTTTTATTAACGTTTGTTTAATAATATAAACATGCATTAGTGACTTATTTTTGCAACTTATTAAAGTTTACTTTATAAAATAACATGCAATACATCTCTGTTGGAATAATACATCTAACGTAACTTGTAAGCCACTGTGGTCGGCCAAGCTGGTCGCGCTAATCCCAGGCTCCAGGTGGTCGCGCGCACCGACCACTGATTGCACTGCAGGAAGAGCAAAGTACAATGTATGCATGGCTGCCAACTCGCTAACACTGCACGTGGTAACAACCTCAACTACAGTCGTCTCTGCTACTGCATGGCAATTCCAAAGATAATTTTCAAGGCCGCTTTCATTTTCCAAGTATTTTACCCTATTGCTTAATTTATATTTAAATAAATAAAAACGCTAGTACATGGAAAATATATACGTGATTTTGGGGACAGCTAGACACTCATTGAATATAAAATTTTTTGAAGATTTTTTTTCTTTAAATTATAATAAAACTAATAAATTAATTGTTTCCTTGCTAACAGTCTTTTAACTCACTTACGTGAGCAGGAAATAAATAAAAAAAATATTTTTTTTAATTTTTCAAGGCAGTTATTTATGCACAAACCACAATATTATTTTTCTGCATAGCAACACAATACAAGGGATACTTTTTTTCACAAGTTTCTTCTCTGAATGATAGCATTACACACAATTTTTTTTTAATGCACTATGGGTTCCCATAGTTTTAGGGCTTCGGAATTGCACGGAGCACAGACATTTCTTTGATGTTTGCACTCGTGAAGTCTTACGGCGTATGTCTCGACGAGCTGTCAAAACGTTGGGCAGGAGCGCTGCTCGTGATGGTCTATGACGTTCGTTCCGATGAGGCACGCATTGCGAATCTCCGATTCTTGGCGTCTTCCAATGAGAAACACTGGGTACTCGCAAATGATTGCTTCCTCCAATACGTTGGGAATTCTGTCGTATGGAATATTTCCCTTGTCCCACCTGTATCCGTGTTCTTCGTACGTATGCAAGCGGTACGCCTGTTGCGTGGTGCGGTTGGGGTGCTGCCATGGATACGGCGGTAAAAAGTGATAACTTTAATTTTCTCGCCTCCGTCACTATACGAGATGGCAATCTGCTTGATTGTGTACGAGTCCAACGAGCAAAAACCTTGAAGGTTGCAAAATACTTTTCACAAAATTTTTTTTTGTTACATAATAAATTTTATTTTCCATGCACACTGAGAATTTTTTTTTCAGAAATGTTTTACAAATTCATCTGAGACTTGGTTGCGGTCCGTACACATCGGGTACCTGGGTTCTGAGTTGGTTTCCTCGCCAGGTAGTACTTGCGAGTAAATTTCTTGAAGAGGGCCATCTTTCCCATTACAGATTGCGAGTAAATGACTTCCACGGGGGCCTATTCCATGGGCGCATCCTCAACGTCGTTGAATTTCACAGGCGCGGACATCGGGAACCGAGCTGATGCAGCCCTCAAAATACTCCTTGCACGGGAGGCAGTCCCGTATGTCTTCGTCTTGCTGTAGGAAGGCCAGCAAATAATTGAATACAGAAGAAATTTCGTGATGTTTGTAGACGAGGAGAAATTATTTCGGTAGGTATGGCACCTCGTCCCGTTTATCCAAGGCTCTGAGCGAGCGCGCTCTTCCAAATGCCAAAACGGTCAAAAATATTTTATGGCTGCTCGGATAACACGCGTGCATAATTTTTGTTTAAGAGCGAGGAAATTACTGCATTTCCGAGGGGCCAAGGGGTGTACCCTATAAAGTGTTTAGGGGGAAAAAGTAGCCCCCACTTTCAACTAAATTAGGCTCTGATTGGTTGGAAGGACGGTTTCCGAAAACCCAAGAGTAATTAGCCAATGAAAGAGATTGTCACGTGACGCTGTTATCCAATGGGAATCGTTGGAGGGGATGGAGTAATTGGTGGAGCATTTAAATATATTGGAAGGGATGGAGGCTTGCTTCTGATTGGTCGAACGAAGGTGAGTAATTAGCAAATGAGAAACATTAGTGGTGGGGGTGGAGGCCTGCCGACTATTTAACTAATGATAATCATTGGTGTGGCAGGGGCGAACGCATCTAATTGATCGAAAGAATTTTAGTAATTAGCTAATGGGAATCGTTGGAGGGGATGGAACGAAGATCAGTAATTGATGGGGCGAACGCGATTAATTGATTGAGCAAAGGATTCCTAAAACACAGGAGAAATAAACCAATGAGCATCAAGGATGGAGGTGGAGTGGTTGGGGGAATTGGGCAATTAAATATATTGGAAGGGGATGGAAATGAGGTGTGTAATAAACCAATAATAATAATGGATGATGATGGACGAGGCATGGCAATTGGGCCATTAAATATATAGGAATAGGCGAGTGGTGGGGGTAGGGGTCTGCCGACTAAACCTCTAATAGCAGTTGGCAAGGGTCAGTCGTCTGCTTGGCAAGGTGCTGGGAAGGAGGCGGATCTCATTAAATATAAGTTTATCTAATAAATTTTCAATAATTTTTTTAAATATTTTGTATTAATAACAATTTTATAAATTGTTTTATAAATTGTTAGGATTTTTTGGGTTTTCAATGAGAAATGTCACCCGGACCAAGTTCAAAGGTCAGAGGTCAAGGTTACCGACAATAAAAAATTTCCGAAAATATATCCGCCGGAGAACCGGAATGAGAGAGCATGAATTTCTCCGAGATTCGACGCCAGATGCCGATGTCCCAAACTTACTAAATCATTCTACTCTCTAGGTATCTGGCTACATGCATAATTCTTCAAAGGCACTCGTCTGCTATTATAATTATTTGCAGAAAATTTTGTGTCATTTATTTATCAAAATTTCTTCAGTTGCGATTAATATTTAAAATATATTCCGGACAATGCATTTATAATATATTCCAGGTGAAAAATAAGTGTGAACACCATTTAGGGTTTAGAAGTCAGGGTACTTTAATATTGTAAGCATAAATACTTACGTGGATACTCATTAAAGGATTAAGCAAATTTTAAATGCGCCATTTTGGGCCCACTCACACAAACATTAAAAATCTCATATTAAAATAAAAAATTGTATTCTGTGTTTAACTACGATAACAGTCTTGTAATTATATAAAAACTTTTTCCGATAAAAAATAAGTGAATAGTGTAAGTAACTGAAAACAGATTACTTTATATTTGAGCACTACCCACTGAATAAAAATGTAAGCATACAATATGAATATCTTGTTCACGTGTTAAATTGATATTCGAAAATTAACTTGAAATAAATAAATGTTGAATGTTCAAATAATGAAGATTAAAAAAATTTAAGTATTGAAATAAGTGCTGAAAATAGTGAAAATAATGATTTAAGACAAAGATGTAAGTACTAGAAGAATTGTCACACAATAGGTGAAGTTTTGGTCTCATTGCCATTACAGACATGTAGCAGAGCGCTCTTGCCGCATGGGTCTCAAATCGGCGGCCTTATTGCACTCCAGCAGTAGATGGTGAAAACAATCGGTATGAACGCACACTAGCTGCCAAAGTCGCGAAAATGCAGTTCTTTTAGCACATGCGACTGACCAGCATACTATTAATTGGCGTGGTATATGTCGCCTATTGGTCGTGCAACCAAAATAATAAATCTGCCATTTTTACTCAAACGGGTGGTGAGATAAGAAAAGCGAAAGTCATCAAAACCGAATTATATGTCATATGTTAAATTGTTTAAATTTTTTAGGTTTAAGTCTGATTTATTTAATAATTTTTATGTGGTGACAGAGCTCGTAATTTTTGTAAATTTCCGTCACCATGCTGTTCTCACTCAAGAGCCTCCTGAGAAAAAACTGAATCGAATGTTTCTTATGTGAATTTGCGATCCGCCGCAGAAGTATACATGTGTTCATGAGGAACGGGATTTGGAAGCCTGGATCCAGTATTGGCTTCCCAAACTGAAGAGCCAAAAAAACTGGTCCGCCTGCCTAATATCGTGTAGGGCCCCCGCGAGCACGCAGAAGTGTCGCAAGACGACGTGGCATGGACTCAACTAATGTCAAAAGGTAGGCAGGAGGGAATTCACACCATGAATCCTGCAGGACAGTCCACAAATCCATAAGAGTGCGAGGCGGTGGAGATCTCTTCTAAAAAGCACGTTGCAAGGCATTCCAGATATGCTCAATAATGTTCATGTCTGGTTATTTAGGTGGACAATGGAAGTTTCTAAAGTCAGAAGAGTGTTCCTAGAGCCACTCGGTAGTAACTCTCGACGTGTGGGGTGCCGCATTGTCCTACTGGAACTGTCCACGTCCGTCGGAATACACAATGTACATTAATGGGTGCAGGTAATCGGACAGGATACTTACGTATCTGTCACCTGTTAGAGTCGTATCTAGACGTATCAGGGGTCCCAATTCACACCAACTGCACACGCCCCATGCCATGACAGAGGCTCCACCAGCTTGAACAGTCACCTGTTGACATGTAAGGTACATGAATTCATGAGGATATCTCCATACCCGTGCACGTCCATCCGACCGATACATTTGGAAACGTGACTCGTCAGACCAGCGAACGTGTTTCCAGTCATCAACAGTCCAATGGCGGTGTTGTCGAGCCCAGGCGAGGCATAAATCTTTGTGTCGTGCAGTCAACAACGGTACACGAGTGGGTCTTCGGCTCCAAAAGCCCATATCAATGATGGTCCGTTGAATAGTTCGAACGCTGGCACTTGTTGATGCACCAGCATTGAAATCTGGGCTAATTTGAGAAAGGGTTGCACGTATGTCACGTTTAATGATTCTCGTCAGTCGTCGTTTGTCCCGTTCGTTCACGATATTTTTCCAGTCGCAGCGACTTCGAAGATTTGATGTTTTACCGGATTCCCGATATTCACGGTACATTCGTGAAATGGGCGTACGCGAAAATCCAGATTGTATCGCTACATTGGATATGCTGTGTCCCATATCACGTGCACCGACTATAACACCATGTTCAAACTCACTTAAATCTTGATAACTTGCCATTGTAGCAGCAGTAACCGATCTAGCAACTTTGCCAAACGCTAGTTTTTTTATATATACCCTCCTGACCGCATCGCGTTACTCTGATTNAACGCTAGTTTTTTTATATATACCCTCCTGACCGCATCGCGTTACTCTGATTGGGTCCATACCTCTGTTATTTAATACGCACGCCTATACCAGTTTTTTTTTGTTCTCCAGACTATTTAGGTTGTGTATTTGGCGGATAACGCACGATACTCATAGCGCCTGGACTATCGATATCCTGCGTATCAGTGTCATCTAGAGGGTAGCCTTGCAACACGCGATAAGGGACAGGCCGCTTTTTTGTTTTGCGTGGTTTTCGAATTTCTGCGTCAGTTGAGCAGCTTCGAGGTTGTCTCAAATGATTGTCGGGAGANTTTTTGTTTTGCGTGGTTTTCGAATTTCTGCGTCAGTTGAGCAGCTTCGAGGTTGTCTCAAATGATTGTCGGGAGAAAAAGTCGTCATTCTTTTTTACCTGATATTTTGAGAAAGAAAGTGTTCCCTTTCGTAAGTATTTATAGTTGATTGGCTGGAGGGGAGAAATGTGAAGTCAGACATATAGATAGGCCTGCTTTATCGAGTGGAGTAAGTGGCTTGAGGGCGGACTGAGCCAAAGACTCCGAAGTAAATCATTTACACTGGAGTGACAGTGGCTGCCATAGAGGCGATGCTTCACGAGGTAGCATGTATTGCGAGTAATTGTGACACGTTGTTATTTACAATTTTCTTGGCAGTTACTGTGTTTAAAATATTGTACAATAATATTGTAATACATGTTACTGATATGTGTGGGCTCAGTTTGAATTTTAGGAAAAATTAATTGTAAGTAAATAGATGAAACAAACTCCAGGGCCTGTATTTCCAGTGAATCGACATTGTGAGACTTTGTCACAGGTAGACTGGCTACTACTAAATGCCAAAGAGAGAGAGAGAGAGATNCAGTGAATCGACATTGTGAGACTTTGTCACAGGTAGACTGGCTACTACTAAATGCCAAAGAGAGAGAGAGAGAGATAGAAAGAGTCGTGGGAAAATAATGAAATGTAGTTTGTCAAAGAGGCCATTTGGTTTTTTAGGAGACTTTAATACTAGCAAGTTAGAGAATTTTTGGTTTTTTAAAATCAGGCGATACAATGAAGAACTGATACGTTTCGGATAATGTTTAGTGTGGTGTGCGTTTGTTTATAGTTTGTACTGGAATAAAACCCCATATCTACGGATGCANGTTTCGGATAATGTTTAGTGTGGTGTGCGTTTGTTTATAGTTTGTACTGGAATAAAACCCCATATCTACGGATGCATGGCAAAGGAAATGCAAATGCTTCCCAAACATCCCGGAGACGGTAATTTTTATTTCTGAGAATAAACAGACTCTAGTATTACGATCCTCCAGACGATATCTATTTAAGAACTCCACCATGATGTAATTTTTTAATAGTTTTTGCAGCTTGGACATGAATTTAAATGTAAATTTTATATTATGGACATATACCTTTGCAGCACCATGTAGTCAGAGAAAATTTAGAAAAAGGTATGATAGNATGTAAATTTTATATTATGGACATATACCTTTGCAGCACCATGTAGTCAGAGAAAATTTAGAAAAAGGTATGATAGCATAGACTGTAAAAAGGCCAATATTGACCGTAGTCAGTTTAGCCAAATTAAAAAAATGAAATGAGTTATAAACGAGATTACGACTAACCAAAGAAACGAACAACGAAATCTGATGAAAACAGCATAACACCAGAAAAAATCATTAATCCAGTTCACCTAAGCCTTGGAGCATTAAAACCTGAAGTTATCTTTGAGTGATCTATGGCCAACATTACTTCTCGATGTTCAAATTTTCAGAATACCCTTTTCCATCCTCACAAGAGAGTATGCTATTTGTAGTAACGCTCAGAACTGAATAAATATTTTAAATATCTTTATACCAACGGCTTTTATTAAAAAATTACTTATTTTCTAATAAACATATAAAAACTGATATTAAGCTCTTATTTTATATCTCCTTAGGTAGCCACGAAAAGCGTGTATTGTTTAGTACTTTGAATTATTATTCTTAGTTACTTCAAAATACTTAACGTACTTACCACAATGGAAACTGCATCGTATGATTATTCACTTTGTAAAAATGTTACAACTCTACATCATTAAGTTACGAGCAAATACCGTTAATATTAATGTGTGCGTATGTCAATACACGTATATGCATTCCATAACTATTTCCATTTTAGACGTAAGCGATAATACATTAATATTGTTGTAAATACATTAATTTACAGAGCTTTGTTCCGACGTTAATAATGTTGGACCCATTCCAGTAATCGAGCTGTAAGACATTTGTATTTTATCAGGAAATTGTTCCAGTAGGACCAGTATAAATCATTTCCGCAATCCGTGTGTACTATACGTATAAGCATACATCACGTATTATGTATAAATTCAAACTTGAATAATATCCAGCCGTAATTTTGACGTTCGATTTCCGGTTGGAAGTATTAGTGATATTCAACTTCCATCGTTAAATACCTTCAAATACTAACAGGAGGAAGCTCACAGACAAATATTTCAAATGTTAAAATCTGTAAGGACATGTTTGGGATACAGCCAATAGGTTATTTATTATGCAGCAAGTATGATTACTATCATACAAGCTGTGATCTGAATACTGACAGTAAAACTCTGTAGTATAGTTGGTTTGATGCTAGCTATGGTATGGGAAGTTTAACATTAGAACGTTTGATAAGAAAAAAAGAGAGAGTTTTGGCTGATTTATGGTTTTTATTTAGTTTCATTTTGCATATAAGCCTACCGATAATAATTATTGACACACTATTGTAGTTATTAATAATTGTTGTAAAATTTTGTTCATTATTATTCAGTGAGTTAATGTAAAATAACTTTAATACATATTTAATGTGCAACGGTATATATGAATATAAATGACATAACTATTTATGTTAAATTCTAAAAATTAAAATTGTTTCATGAATTTACAATAAGCTGACTTTACGTAGGAATAATTTTGCTTGTGAACTGTAGCAATATTATATTATGTTTCTATTTCGTTACATATAAATATAAAAATTCACTCACATCATGAAAATATTGTAAGCATATAAATATATTTAAAACATTTAATAATATTATGGAAAAGTGGTGAATAAAAGCATACAGATTTTAAAATTTAAGCGTAAAAATAAAATGTTTACTCCTGAATAGAGATTAATAAATATAATTTCATAAAGTTGGTACAATATTTTTTCTCAAATTACAATTGTAACCGATATCAAAGTATATATGAGCATTATCAAAAACATTTCAAAGAATTAGTGTAAATACTTTTACTGGAATAAGATTCTATACTAATTATGGCATTACAAGAATTGGCTTCCTTTACATAAAAATTTTAAATCATTACACATCTCGTAAGAAATCTAAGATTACAAATAAGGTATTAAATAAAATAAAGACTGGAATGCTTCTCAGTAATATGAAGTTTGCAATTGAAGATAATATTTAATTTTATTTTTAACAGTTTACTTAAAAATTATACTATTAGCATACTAAAAAGATAAAATTATATGTTCAGATACCGTGAATTATGAAAATATAGCTACAATAATGTGTAACTGTACCAAAATTTTGCCTTACTATTTTATTGATATATGAAATTTCTATCATTCCTACTAAGGGCGCACTTTAGACTGTNGCACTTTAGACTGTGGAAAACATTACTTCTGTGAGCGTATTTCGAGAAGGGATATGTAACGACTCTCAATTCGGAGTGGAGACATCTAACAAGGTCTTAAGACAAAAAGTAACGGAATAAAAAATAAATTAGTGATATACCTAATGATCTTAATATCCTTAACATTGGGGAAAATCATTTTAAATGAAGTTTTCAAAAGCTTAGATGGTAGGTAGGCCACGACGTCTCGTTGGCAGCAATACCACAAG
>NQII01003307.1:0-13795 GCA_002778355.1 Clitarchus hookeri
CAAAATTTGTCTGTTACAAATGCGCTCGTCGTATAGCATCAACGTGACACACTCATATTAGATTCATAATTTACACATTTTATCACTTCAACATGTGACCCCCATTGTCAACATGAAAGAATTAGTATGCAAATGACGGCAAAACACGCAAATCGGTTCAAAATTATTTTGGGTTGTTAGAACTATCAGAGTACAAAACTTCTAAAATACTGACTCAAAAATCAAAGGAAAGACGNAAAATTATTTTGGGTTGTTAGAACTATCAGAGTACAAAACTTCTAAAATACTGACTCAAAAATCAAAGGAAAGACGAAATCAACACATGTGTTTATTTTATACGATAAATTTACCTTACGCATTTTAAATATTAAGTAATTAGTCAAAGAAACGCATTTTGCACTAATAAGCTGAGTTTCCTTTCGTGAAAGGTTTGTTAATCATGCTCTGTACGTGAAAAGAAAAATAAACGGGGGTTGTCATACTCGAAACTAAAAAAAAACTAAAACCAATATAATAGTTTATTTGTTAAATTTGCATTTTTACATATTTTATTTTCACAATGTTGCCTTTATCACGGTAGAGGTTTACATTTAATAGACGTCGTATTTGTTGTTCTGCCGTTGGAATATATTATGATTGTTCAACAAATGTGGTGGTCTTGGTATAATACTTTGATCCGCATAAATACAGTATTTTATGAAAACAGTCTAGCATGTTGAACTCATTTTATAAAAAATCAGAAATAGGAGTTCATTAAGAAGTTTAACATGCTGTTTTATTTTCGTGTCATGTTCAGTAACATTAAACTCCTTGTAGTTATTTTCGTGAAATAAAGATCAGTATATTTGGAAATACACTTGAAAATATGATATGAAAACACACGTGTATAAACAGCATTACCAGAATATTTTTATACGCGAATAACACCTACCTGGTACCGTCGAAATATTTAACTCTTCCTTTATTTCACTTTCGTTTCCTGCGATTTGAGTGCAGCCTTACCCTGGTTTTCTTCCCTCGTCTTCTCGTATCGTCAACACTTTTCATTCTTCCAGTGCTGCAATATAATTACTCAAAAGAAAAAACTAACAATTTTTCACGTAGCAGAAAGTATTCCTTGGCTCCTTCACACGGCTCAATATACTTCACGCGGCTCAACTAACAGCCAGGGTGTTGGCTCAACTCACATGCGTTTACTGCACACCCTGTGCGGCGAGAGGGAGGGGCTGCTTAGCATGCCAGAGCTGGTCCCTTTCTCCCCCGCCCATTGCCCGAAGGCTGACGCGGACAATGGCCCAAGAGCGCGCCACCTGATGGACACCGAGCAAGTGCAAAACATGTCGCAGAAATACGCGTTTCTCTCGAAATATATTGCGGTAACCCCATCATTTTGCTTGTGCAAATGCTGTACAAAACTTCAATACAGGCCCCTATACAAATTTCACGCCACTTTTATAAGTACATTTTAAGATACAACAGCTTGAAAATGCCTTTTTTAGCTATTTCTAAGACCAAAATCATGTTTCCTTAGGGCGCGGTGCCTTGAAAATGTTTTGCAGGCCTAGACTGAAACGTGATTTCTTTTCTTACGAAAACAGATTGCGAATACGTGCAGCAGTTTCTGAGCAAAACGTGTATTTCAGACACACTGCAACGCCATTCACTCATTAGGTAGACGGGCGCCTTAAGGGAGCGACGCTATGCGCCGGCAAAGTTAAAGTTCTTATTTTTTACCAAAATATTTTCTTCGTGATTTTTAATATAGCGGGGATTCAGTATTGCCGCACTTTAGGGTGGTTATTTGGTCCATGCAGCATACACAGAGATGCCGCTTTTTCCGGAAAATATTCACGTTTTCCAGGATATTGTTTCTATCACGTCTGTTATATCAAAGTCTTTCTTCCTCTCTCACCAACCCCATGCCGGTACGTCATAAACGCTTTCGCGCGTAAAAGAACGTAGAATATATAAAAAGTGTGTCGCGAAAAAATTAAAATTATACAACGGAGAGTTAGGTAGGTAGAAATGAAGGAACTTCCTCAAATACGAGTACGGTGACGGTAAAGCGAACAAGCGGGTAGGATACAATGATAAAATATATGTTCGTACGGTGAAGTGGTCATTTATTGCAACTTTCCATTGCCGATATTCCCTTTGTGATATTGGGCTGGATATTTCATTCGCGTTTTCTGCACACATTACATTCCCAGACCCTGGATACACGTCATGCGACGTTCATGCCATCTCGCCTTCAGTTCCGGTATGATGACAAGGTACAGTGGGGGCGGAGGACCTGTGGTTGGTAACCACAGACTATAAATGAGGTAGACCGATCTCGCTGGCTGCGCACAACTAGNAGGTAGACCGATCTCGCTGGCTGCGCACAACTAGTCCTTGTGTCCCAACATTGAACTGCTTTCCTGCCAATACGACTAGCAAAAACGGCGTTGCTGGATTTGAGTTTAGAACACTGATTAGTAAACAAGTGATTTGAGATGTATGTATAATTTCTCTAACCAATTTGTAATGCAGTTTGATTAAATTAAAATTGATAAAAGTGTTTTACTCGTATGAATGAAAGCGATTGTCATTTGGAAATTGAGATATAAACGAACGTGTTCTGTGTTGACCATGTGACTTTGGCAGTTTTGTTCCTTTGGGATAGGTCAATGTTGGGTACATGCGTAGGAGACGAATAATCGGTCTGCCTCGTGTTTGTAACACGCTGAATGTTGTGCCACGTCTACGGCACATAGTACGTAAGAACAAAGAGGTTAAACAGTCTCTTCTACCGTGAAACTCCAATATAAATGACTTCACTGGTCGGCAACACGTTTAAACGCCGTTCTCCAACCAACTCCTGTAGGTAGATACGGATCAGCTTATGCCCCGTCGTAAGAAAGACGACATAGGTAAGATGTTAGACTACAAAATGCGACCACCGACTCATTCATGACGCGACTCAAGTACGACGGGAACGTCTTACTTGTGACGGCCAAATTTGGCTTCCTTCCGTACGTCACGCTGTTGCGTCATACCAACAGCTTATCCATTAATATGTCGGTCATGCAAATAAACATGCGTAACGCACTGAAAAATTAGCAAGAACGTTTCTTGAAGGCCCGGCATTCTTCATTTTACCAACATATGTAGCTACAGAAAACGGGAAGAGATGTCGTATTTTATTAATATGCCTACACACGATATACAACGAGGTTGATATTGAGGGAGCTTTCGTTGTGATTAGCGACACTTCGCTCGCAAACACCTTCATACTTTCTTCTAGAAATTAATTTGTAACTGCACTATTGAAAGTTTATATTTTCATAGGCGAACTAAGCTAACCAATAAATAGGGACAACAAATTAATTAAAAGTTTTTTAAATTAAAATGTGTTGGTTTTGAAAGCTTTTTCTGTAAGATGTGACGGGACAACAGTTTACAAAAATTGTTCAACACATTCATTATATGAAACTGTAGCAACATAAATGGTCAGTTAAAAAATTCAGCAATATATAGCAGGAAGGCAGCACACTGAGTTTAAAAATTCGCTAACAAATAGTGGTATAGTTGATGATCTTCGTATACGATATTGCAAATCGTACTCCATTCCATGTAAGTATTGGCTATTCGCGGTAAAATGAGCACTTTTTGAAGCCCTTGCAATTCGAGTAATAGTAAATAAATATATTTTATTGTAGCCTGAGACGTTAACTTTCGTGTCCGATGAAATATATAAACTGAGTTTATTACTTACATGGCAATATATATATTATAAAGTGGTGGAAGGATAAGAACGGGCAAATAGGAAAAAAGTAGTTAGGGCCTCAAAAGTGCTCACTTTACCATGAACAGCCTATACACTTAACTTTGACCATTCTATAAAAGAAGCGCGGCGACATTGTATCCTTCCGCCACAGTTGTTCTGTCTATGTAGAAAACAATGTGTGTAAAAACATACTAAAATCAATGTAAATCACCATTTAAACTCATTTTATTTTTGATATGGCCAAGTTATATAGCTGGGCTATGTTTGTTGTAGGTGAATGGCGAGAGAAGGGTGGGAAAAACTTTAGTTTAACATATTTCATGTGAGAGCAATGTTTTGCACTTCTTCTTATGCGACGGTATAATTGTGAGTTGTGGAGTGGAAAAGCTAAATTATTTTTAATTAATTAAATTATTCCTATCTAAATAAGGTAAATGCCAGGGCCAATGCAGGCCATAAAGGGCTAAGTTCCCAAATTAATTAATTCTGAAGTGGTTCCTGCGACAAAATGTCATTGGTTGTATGTTCAACTTTACCGAAAATGCTAAAAGAGCTGTGTGCCTAACAAACATTGTTTTATCGCCACCATTGGAGGGTGTGTGTATTATATATGTTGGCATATTACCGTGATGATGGATTGTGATTTAAACGTGAATGGTAATGGTTTGGCTCCGTGCATGGCACAAGATTATGTAGTGTATGCTGGTGGTGCGACGACTCCTGTGCGTAGTATAGATCGCCCCATGTTGTCGAAGACAGATTATGTAGGGTATGGTGGTGGTGCGACGACCCCTGTACGTAGTATAGATAGCCCCACGTTGTCGAAGACAGATTATGTAGCATATGGATGTGGTGCGACTACCTCTGTCCGCAGTATAGATCGCCCGATGTTGTCGAAGTCAGGTTATGTAGCATATGGTAATGGTGCGACGACCTCTATGCATATAATGGATCGCCCCACATTGTCGAAGCCATATTATGTAGCATATGGTGGCAGTACGATGACCTCTGTGCGTAATATAGACGGCCCCACCTGGTCGAAGGCAGATTATGTATCGTATGGTGATGGTACGACTACCTCTGTGCGTAGTATAGATCGGCCATCATGTTCTAAGCCAGATTATGTAGTTAATGGAGGTGGTGTGACAACCTCTGTGTGTAGTATAGATCGCCCAACACTTTCGTAAGCAGATTATGTAGTGTATGGAAGTTGGTGCGACGACCTCTGTACGCAGTATAGATCACCTAGCATTGTCGAAGCATTATTATGTAGTGTATGGAAGTTGGTGCGACGACCTCTGTACGCAGTATAGATCACCTAGCATTGTCGAAGCATTATTATGTAGTGTATGGAAGTTGGTGCGACGACCTCTGTACGCAGTATAGATCACCTAGCATTGTCGAAGCATTATTATGTAGTGTATGGAAGTTGGTGCGACGACCTCTGTACGCAGTATAGATCACCTAGCATTGTCGAAGCATTATTATGTAGTGTATGGAAGTTGGTGCGACGACCTCTGTACGCAGTATAGATCACCTAGCATTGTCGAAGCATTATTATGTAGTGTATGGAAGTTGGTGCGACGACCTCTGTGCGTAGTATAGATCACCTAGCATTGTCGAAGCATTATTATGTAGCGCATGGTGTTGATGCGACGACCGCTGTGCCAAGTATAGATCACCCCACTTTGTCGAAGCCAGATTATGTAGTGGCTCTCAGACCAGTCATGTGAGATGTGTAAGGTTGTAGATAATTAATACCATTTAGAGAGAGACACCGTTTAACACAAGTGTATTGGCAGTTACGCCGGAATTAGGAACTGTAGTGTATGTGTGACAGGAAAATACTTTCAAATTGTATAACAAAAATCAAATGCAAAACAACGCAAAATATTACTAGGAAAAATATATAATATTGCTGGAAATAATTACTCAGCACAGACGTTGTACGAAAGTTGTGGAATTTAATTAGCTATCTTGTAATCAAATGAATTGTGACAATAATAATGTAATCAATTCGCAGATTATATTTTACATGTGGCCACAGTAACACCTGCCTCTCTCGTGACTGAAGTGTTCCATTTACTTGAGACTTAACATTTAAAATGTCTAACTTTAAGAAAAATAAATTAATTGATTGGTTTCTTTGATGCTGACTAGCTCAGTGTTTAAAGTGTAATATTCTAATTTCCAAGGTACTTGTTAAAATAATTGGAGTCAGTTCAACTTGATTTTAAAAAATGATTTCATCTCTGCTTCTTAATAAAATAGTTCTTAAGCTGTATAATTTTAAAACGTAGAATTCTCGAAGTTCTAGGCTATCCTAGCGATTTCGTTGTCAGCAGTCGCATCCCCCTGGATGCGGCAGGACCTCTCGTCGCGGGCTTCCCTATTCAAGGTCTCGGACCTGTAGTGCTATTACNTTCAGGCTCTCGGACCTGTAGTGCTATTACAGTCCCAGCACATATTAGCACTCGCGGTAGTTCGAACTAATTACCCTGAAAATATACGCGGGCGGCGACCGATACAGGCCCGCTTCCTCCTAAATATTGCCCCGCGACCTCGTCTCCTTCGAGACGGCCTGTTTGCAGGTTCGAACTCGGGTATTTTTAATATAAACTAAATAAAAAACCCTGTGTGCCAAACCCAAGCGGGCTAGCGTCCTGCCTTTAAACACCAAGATGATTAAAATTTCCTTTCAAACACTTAATTAAACAACGCCGTCTACAACTGACCAATTACGACGGAGCTAGAGGCAAGAATTACTCAACACGTCACTTAGTTACCATGGCAACGGATCAATGACTGCTCATATGCTAGGGTCTTATAAACACATTACAAAATAACAAACTGGAAAGACACATAAATGTGTTACGATAAAAAAAATTAAGCTAGCAGTGAAATTACACACCAATTAACATAACTATTATGCCAATGAAAAATAATATCGGTGAAAACAGATTACGTCTTGCAAATACATAAACAAGTAAATAATTAAAATTATCACATGGCCCAATTTTACGTAAACGCTGCTTTTTCTGGTAGAACTAATGAAGAAAGCTCTTTTAAATGGGGCAGCATAACAGAAGGATAAGTGGCGAGCCGTATTTGACTGGCAAAGGAAAGCTAGCACCAGGCCAAGAACCATCTATGTATCTCTCTGTTAAGATGAAGTAATTATTTTTTTACCTAAATTAGATAGTTATGTCACATAAAATTTAGATAAGGAAAACTAAAAATCCGTCCTTTTCTCTAGTAAAATGAAGTTCTTATAGTTTCAACAAAAAAAAAACGTTTTCTTTCGCTCTTCCACATGAATAAGAAAACTATGTTTTTTTTTGGCAGGACAAGCAAGTTTCAGTTTAATCAAATTTGTAATTTAATTATAATTTTATAATAACATTAACAATACTAGATTGTTTTATCAAACCACTTAGCATCTTATTTTCTACGCAGCNAATTATAATTTTATAATAACATTAACAATACTAGATTGTTTTATCAAACCACTTAGCATCTTATTTTCTACGCAGCAAAAGTAAGAATAAGGGCTAATACATATCTTTACAAGTTCTTTTTTTCCTTGAGACCTTGATATGGTGACATCGGGGATTGTGATTGAAATGGATATAGTAATATGTTGTATATTGCCCCACTTCGATGGAGTCACTGAAGTGCTTATAAAGTGTTGTGTATATTTATTAAAAAGTCCCAGGAATGGCCTCCACTGAAATGAAATGTATTAAAAGCATCATGTTATGGGGCACACTGAAAAGGTTTGGGATATTTTAGGCCCCACGTACGGCGCCACTGAAATGATTATATTAATATGTCGCGTGGGTTTCCACTGAAATGTATATTGTGTATGGTTATTGGCGTATGTGTGATTATTCAGGACTAGTTGTTAACGAACCAAGTTGTTATATAGGTAACTTGTATATTGTAGTGGAAATAATAGTAAAACTTGTAGTAGAATGACCACATTAACAAGAGATCAGTAATAATCAAAACCCTATAATTATAAGAAAAATACATACCGCTATTGAGCAAACTACCAACCAATAAAGCAGTTCAATTATCGAGGAGCGTTTAATTATTGCATTTGAGAGATATAAAAATTCGCGCAGCTCAATTTCAAAACGCTCAACTCAGAATATATTTATAATTACAGTTGACATTTGGCAGAGTAAGTTAGTATTTTCATACAAGGAAAAATATTATTTAATGTCCAAAAAAAAAAAAAACACAAAATATTTAGGTAGAAGCATCAGATCTCTACTTCTGAAGGAAATGTAGGCCAAGTTTAGNAAAAAAAAAAAAACACAAAATATTTAGGTAGAAGCATCAGATCTCTACTTCTGAAGGAAATGTAGGCCAAGTTTAGAAGGTAAGCTTTGTAGAAACGGTCTTGCAGTATTCTTAAAGACTAAATTGGAGAAATCATATTATATTGGGCTGCTGCCAACTGCAAGTTATTTCAGCCTTCGCTCATCTGTAACTGTAGTTATTCTGGAGTAAGAGGTTATCGTATTTCATGATAGCAATTTAAATGCTATCAAACAGGACATGCAATCAACTCAGAGAGTCCTTTTCTGCTAATTGACTCTCCTGCCATTCTTCTTTTACGCCACTAGCACACCAGCGGTAAAAAATAATGTCCTGAATCAATCTTGACTATCGGATCCACAATATATAACCATTTTTTAATACATCTTCGATGAGCTTCAGCATCCAATATGCCGACTTAAAATTTCCAAGAACAGAGATAATTTTTCAACACAGTCGAGTTTGAATGTGCCATAGCACTATAGGCGAAGCACTTCCAAATATTCCCTTGAAAAATATTACGTATTTTACAAAGCTACCAACTATCGATCAATGTTTACATTTAAATTCATTTTTTTTTTTTAGAAATTCTGAAAATATTTAAATCTGTTGTCATACTCAACTCTAAAACTTCAATTATAAGATGTTAATAATTAAATAAACAAACATTTGCAAAACATTACAACCTCAAAGAATAGCTAAATAGCAAAGAATTCTGCCAGTAGAACTGTCATGCAAATAATAAATGTAAACAACAAATTTGCAGGGGAAATAAAGTAAAAAAAAATTATGAGTGGGCAGAAATACCTGATTATCATACGTTACAGAAAATGCTCCACCATTCAGGAAATGAAGCTAAAGTTTATTAATATAATACTAAGATGACATATGATAAATAATTAAGGTGTCTATGAACTTAAAAAAATTATAGCATAATGATGAGAACAAGATTTGGAGCGTAACCTTTAAAAAATAATTCAAATATAGAACCAAACAAGTTAAAATAATAACTAGCATAATCTATGACAATAAACAATCAACTTCATGCCCATTACACATATCAGTTTTTGAAACCTACATCTTGATCAACTTTATAAATTAAAAGTAAGTGTTCATTACTTACTTCCCTTCATTGTTACGTTGTAAGTTGAAAGGTGGCGCTCCGTCCATTGGGCGCGATGATTCGCAGCGATCGCATAACCTCGGCTTCCCTCGGGCGTAGTCGGCTCACTAACCGCCGAAACTGCTTACTGAAGCTCGGCCAGCTGCTGCGATGGCGTGGTGTCGACGAGAGCTTATTCTCCTTGCCGCTCGTGTCTGCTGTGTCAGGGTAAGTCCAGTCCTCAAGCTGAAAAACTAATCAGTTTATTAGACATTTGTGTTGCCATTAACCCTAGTTGGCACAGTCTGAGCATAAACTTCACACACTTGACAGGCATTTAACCATACTCGTTGCAAGGGTAGTCTGATTGGTTAGTTGTTATACCGCTATAAACTTTCGTGTGCTAAACTAGTGTTTAATTTACGTGTATTAAGTGTGTGGCTTGAAAAAAAATTTAACTTAACCCGATATCAGTTCCTTGCGGAATAAGCACCGAAATACTTAAAGGGTGGCGTCCACATCACACGAAAACTTTCACTGGAAAACTCGCAGTGTCCAACAATGATCACTTTCACAGTCTCTAAAATCCCACATAAAACGGTGCTGCCAAAGTCAACGTAATTAAATCTTAAGAACAAAATTAGCTGCATTAGAATGCAGTATATTTTCGGAAAATGATTCACGTAAATTCATACGTGGAAGATGTGTCATCACGCAAACAACGATGTCTAAACGAAGATAACACACACATGATTAGTAATTAAAACATTGGAATCATATCTATATACAATACAACACATAAAACAAGATAGCATTTAAGATACGTAGGAAGTAAGGCACTTGAAAGAGTGAACAATTATCACAACGACGGCTAACAATGGAGCATACATGAACTTCTTCAAAATCTCATGGAATTAATTATTGATGAGAGCATGATGTTTTGTGGGTAAATAAAAAAATACTCCAGTCACAAGTCCAGTACAGCTCAGTCTTTAAAGAGAAACTGGGAAAACGCCGTGAGTACATGGCGAAGTGTGTGTAGACCAGGTTATAATACTTTTTCTAGGCGGGCTCAGCTCGTTGTCCTCTTGGAAGGTTAAATAGAATATTTACCTCCTTAGATAGCTTACGAAATACAATATACTCGGCATTCTTTTTTTCCTTTAGCTCATTTTTATTGCAAAAACAGTTTCTTCTCAGGTGCCAATAACTAAATATATCCAGCGTACTTCGGGAGAGGTCCTTACACAGGCGTGGAACACATTGTTCCTGCTGCGGCATGTTACATCACGCTAAAAAAAAAGTCTCTCTGGGCTACCATATAATTACAAAAAAAAAGTCCACAATTCCACACATTAAATAAATAAAATAGCTGACCCTTTCACTTTCCCCAAATAAACCAATACAGTCTGCTGTCGGTCTTGCTGGGAAAGAAAAAAAAATAATCGAGTAATCTGACCCTTTCCTGCGGTAGCTATTTTGACGCCGTGAATTAGTTTATACTCGTGATATCGGAACGTGATACTTTCTCAGAGATGATAATTTAAAATGGCCTATTTTTTTTTCCAGATGCGAGACAAGCAAGCTTGTAGCAGTTGGCCTTTTTCACGCTTGTTACAACATATGGATCACTACACAGCGGTAAAGCCTTAGAACTGATAAAATCCCAGAACTTGCTTACATTCACTGCCTTCACTAAAACTAGTTGGCCGACTTGAACTGTTTTAATTCGTGACGTCTTAGTACATTTTTTTCTCTTCTCGGCTGCTAAATGAAATCTCTTCTCCTTCAACAATTCAAGCTAATCTCTCACTTCCCTTTCTTGAAGTTGCGTTTCTTCCATTAAAGCTGGCGGAACCGGTAGTTTATCAGGGTCAAAAATGCTGGATCGCCGACCAGTCAAAATATCCATAGGTGTAATTGTGGTTGATTCACAAACAGTATTATTTAATAATCACTTCTTCTAACTCCTCAGTCGGTTTAGCTTGTACTTCCGTACCAATGTTATTGTCTGAAGACATAACTGTGGACCCTTCTGGTAGACTAGATTGTCCTTTGGTCAGTGATCGGGACCCAGCTTCACTGACCTCTACCAGTTTAATCTTCTGTCCTGGCTTGTGTAGTTACCATTTCCATAGTTTGTTTTCAGACAGTGGATGAGTCGTTATTTTAAAATCATACTTGTGGCAGTTGATGGCATTATATACGAAATTATTTTTGTTTATTTTTCACAGTATAAAATATTTAATTTAATTTTGCATGCGTTTGTTTACTTTATCGAGATAATAATCTTTTCGATTCATTGTACTGGATATACTTTATAATGAAAAATGGCTGCCTTGCTCCTCCTCTTCATCTATTAATCCATCCGAGCCCGTACAGGTTATGACTTTCTGTCGTTCCTGTAGAAAGCCTTTTAGTTCTAATATGAGAGCGAAACGAGCTGAGCGTTGATCCGTTATTACGTTGCATGCTGCTAGTGAGTTGGCCAACGTTCCCGCGTGAGTGCAAGCCTTTGCAAAACCCTCAGCGGCTTACTGAAAGATCGCCTTTGTTGCTGGCGCGTTTACTGCACGACTGCAGCCCACACGCGTGTGTTTCGAACGTGAGTTTAATTTTGTGTGTATATACGTATGCAATACACATTACTGATAACATTACACAATTTTACCTGTAGTATAAGGAGCCGTTCTAAACAGTTATCAATATTTTCAGTCTTACAGAAGAAATAAAACTCTACTGTTATGGTATATAAAAAACTAAGTTCGTTACGACTTCGTAGATTTCGTCCACCCCTGTAACCACCTTTTTTATAATCGCGTTTGTCTGAAGTATCCGTAAATCTTCGGTTTCTATTCAAAAGGCGAAAGAAAAAAAACTCTTTTTTTCGATGATTTTGAATAATGGCAACCAGGTGGCATGTCACTCTACGCCCCTTGTTAGGAACAATTAAATTACTGTTTAATTATAACTCCATTTTATTACATTTATTTGTTACTCAATACATCCTAAACACCACGTAACTAAATAACATTAAACGCTGTAAAATTTTAGCGAAAAAAGTAAAAACCTGCATACAACTTTTATTCTTGCGTAATTTTGAGCTGAAACACAATTTTTTTTTTTTACAAATAGTGCTGAAATTACTTGTTATGTAAAACTTAATTAAACAATGATCTGCATCCACAACAAAACCTGTCAACATCATGGAATTATTACATGTAAATAACTGAGATTATTTCCATTATTATGTATAAATGTAGAGTCGTGGAATTACGATAGGTTTTATAACGACATTGATACCTGTAAAGCTTGCCTTGTGTTATTTCGCTTTACGCCGTTGGCTTTGGAATTATACTCGTATGTTAATTAAACACAAATGGAATGGGAGCGCCTGAAGTTAGACGTTTTTTCCACAGTTAACCGCTGTCTCTCGGCCGAGCAGAGCTTCTCGGATCCCACACGAACACGAGATGGCATGTACAGTCCCAAACACACAAACACAGCGTCCTCCCACGCGTCCTGTACTTACGCCCTGTCAATGCAGCTCATGTGGGTGCACTGGCAAACAGTTTTCGCTCCACTCTGTCGTCAGGAATCCAGGCAGAGAGGCACGCATTGTCAGCAAGGACTGGGTCTGGGCTTTAGTTTTGAGTAAATTTTTTGATTCAAAAAAATTTAAAAAATCTTACAAAAGTGTATGAAAATTTAAAATAAAAAATTAAATTTAATCAAATGCAAATTTTAAGATATTCAAAAACCTAAAATAAATTTTAAAAGTTTACAAATACTTTTTATTCCATTCTCTAAAACCGGTTTAAGTTATTAATGACTACTTACAAATGATACCCTTCGGGAGGCTGATGTAGGTACGCCTACTATGTGCACTGGTTAGCCCTAGTTTTGAGCAGGGCTGGCAACAGTCCTGGCACATATGACGCCAGTAAAGTGTACTAATTTCTTGCAACTTTTATTCACAAACGCCACACCATGAAATGACTGGAGAATAAGAGCGAGGCTGGACCCTGACTTGCAGTACCGTAAGGGCTGATGAACAAGNCAAGCTAGGTTGTCGATGAGCAGCAACTCGGGTTGTAGGGACTCGCTGACATAATACACGCGAGTTTAGATAGCCACTTGCAAACAACACTACAGCATGTTCTACAGATATTGCGACACTACAACACGCCAGTAGAGAGACTGGTGGGGAGCTTCACTCCCTCGCCAATAACGCCTACACGTAAATTTACTAAAATAGCAACACAAGGGCCTGGAGCCCAGTTAAAATATATACACAGCAGGCCACCACCAGCTCAATGATTTGACCCAAGTCTGCCTGGCTGCATTTTTGTTGCAAACCCAATAAACGAGTTATGGGAATTTCAGTTACTGGTCCCTTGACAGTACGGCCTTCCAAGGGCATATGAGAGATCGGCGGTGGCTGACTCCATGAATTTCGTCTTCTAACAAGACGAGGCACCCTCTTCCTTCCACAAGTTGGAGCATCAATGTTCGTCATTACAGAAATGATGAACTTCGGCATCGCTAGATTGGGTGTGTTGGTCCGGGTGACGTAGATATGTTCGCACCCCCCCCCC
>NQII01003307.1:24495-46601 GCA_002778355.1 Clitarchus hookeri
TCGTCTCCAGCCTCTACAAGTACTCCTCCACCTCTGATGCCACGAATGTTTCTGATCTGCAAGCCCTCAGTTTTGGGGTCAAACCCCTTTTTGAGCAATTCTCTTGTCTCCACACTGGTTTTTCCCTCCTCCTTAGGGTAGACCAAGACACATTTCTTTGCCGCTTTAGGCTGGTACTCCACTCCTGCTGCCTGTGCGTAACTTTTGATTACTGGCACCGCAGGTTTGCAGGGCTCCGAGGCCTCTGTCCTTATTCCACTACTTACTCCGCCTTTTTCTGTTTCCAGTAGTCGACCAAGTAGTAGACTATTCTGGATGAGCACGCCATCAATGTTGCTCTGTATTTGGCAAAGTTTCGTTATAAGGAAGTTTGCCTGAGTTGAGTTCACCTTTGAACTCTTACTCATTATCCATTTTTGCATAGATTCGACTAATTCCTTCGTCTCCATATGCATTTTCATAACAATATCTCTTTCCTTATCTAGAGCTCTGTTAGATGAGTCTCTCCCAGGCCCTTCAACAAATATAAGTCTCCTCTTGGATTTGGTAGCACTTGTTTCCAAATCTTCCTCAGCCGGTTTCATGGCAGACCTGGGCACTGCAATTTCTTCCTCCTCCTGAGCCTCGGGAAATACTAGCCGTGAGGTCTTGAGTGGTTTCCCTTTTCTTCCAACAAGAGTAAACTCTTGTATTTTCCTGGTGGCAGCGCGCAAGTCCACTTCCTCTTCTGACGAAGAGGATGCATCCCCGGATCCATCAGATTCCATTTCCTCGGCTTCTGCAGGTGGAGCGGTACCTTCTTCCTCCCCTTCATTAACCATTGTCTGTATCTCCCCATCGTACACTTCCTGATACCATGAGTCCACGATGGTGGATTTTACACCATAAATGTTTTTCCATATCTTACGGTGTATACGTTTCTTTCCAACTGACATTGGAAAGCCACTCCAGTTGAAGTTGGGGTTCCTTAACCTGTCAAGAGCCGCATATGCCACCTCTGAGGGAATAAGCTCTCTTTTTAAAAAGCCAGTAAGCCCCTTCCTTTTCTCTTTCAAGGTCGGTGAACCTTCCATTGCAGTAAGACCCAAGGCCTCCATTACTCCCAGTCTCACTTTTCCAGGGCTACTTGATGAAGTCATGGTGCTCCCGCGACAGCAGGACCCACACGATGGTCTTCAACCTTCTTACTTCGACTCTTGCTTGTCTCTAATTAAAGAGTATTTTTTACAAAAACAACACTTTCACTGCACAAGTCTCTACGTGTGCTTACTAAGATAAGTCCCCACACTACACACAGTACATAGCACAAATTGGATAATACAAGTCCACAATGTCCACTAACACTAGTCAAGCTTCAGGGGCAGCCTGAGGCCATAGGCCTCAGACCGGCTTGAAAGTCCCTTTTCTCCCTCTTGGCCGTCCAAAGGGAATCCCACTAGGGAAATTATGGCCACACAGACAGTGTCCGGTGGACTGATGACCCTGTGGCCCGTTGATCCACCCGGCCGACGCAGAGGCGGGGAGACAGTGTGCCGGCACTGACCTCTTCTACTTCCCAGTAAGACTGTTCGGTATCTGAGGGCAGTCAGAGCACTTATATTCCAATTCGATTCACAAGCGGAACAAACTCGCTTTTTAGATTTATCTCAGGCCACACTTTCCGGTGCGGTACCCTGAGAAAACCATAGCCCAGTACAACCAAAGGTTGCCGCACTGTCCTAACAAGGATAACAGGGAATACAAAGACACTTGTGCAAATTGTTTAAAGAAGGGCCAAGCACACGATCATACGGTGGACTCAAGAGATTGTCTGGCATACCAGAGAGCCCTGTCTGCCGAACTCTCAAGAATTGATTATGGCATGCGAAGTGATACGTTGTGGGCAGTTAAATATGCAACAGTCAGCAGCGGTAGCTGCAGAGCTCAATGGAATTGTGAAAGAGTTAAGACTTGATGTTGTTCTCTTCCAAGAACCGTATGTACCTTTTGATAAGGTTGTGGGCCTGCGGGGCGATGTGCATACATGAGGGGCTGCTCCCCGGGCTGGGGTGCTTGGGGCCAACAAGGATATTGACATTGTGATTATGACCAGTGTGTCAAATACGCATCATACCTGCGCACAAGTGACAAAAGGCAGCACAGAGTGCTGGTTGGTCTCCTCGTACTTCCAGTTCGGGGATGAAACTCAAACGCATCTGGACCGGTGGGAAATTATTGGAAACGCCTTGAGGGAGAAACCCCTGATTATGTGTGCAGAAGTGAACGCAAAATCGGAGATATGGCACTCTCCCGTCACAGATGAGGCGGGGTAGTTAGTGGGAGAATTCCTACTCACAAATGATTTAGACGTCGCAAATCAGGAGGGTGAGCTCCCCACCTATGTCTCGCAGGCCCACGATACTGAATCATACTTGGATATCACTGTGGTGAACAGGAAAGCCAGTAATTGGATCAAACACTGGACGGTTACGAGTGACAGCTCAAGTGACCACAGACTGATCACATTTGAGATACATTGTGGTGGTGTCCGCGAACCTGAGGTTTTTGAAAAAGAGGTCAGGTACGTTCACAATATGGTGAACTGGCCAGTCTTTGATAGGGCCCTGCTGGGTAAGCTGCGCACATATAACATCACGGGATCCCTGGATGACCGAGTCGAGCAATTGACTCGGATCATCCGGGAGACGTGTGAAGAAAATTTGCGGAAAACTTCAAGGGGACTTCCGAATCTCTCATGGTAGGACCAAGAGTTGGAGCTGGAGCGGAATGACCTTAGAAGAGCGAGAAGACGTCTTCACAAGCTACGCGGAGAAGAGAGAGCGCAATTCGCAAAAGAATATAAGGAGAAAAAGCAGGTTTACTTCGGCAGGGTCAGAAAGTAAAAGGCTAAATCCTGGGATGATTTTGTCACAAAAAAGGGCAATGAAGATCCTTTTGGGCTTGTCTACAAATTGGCAGCAAACAAACTCAGGAGAACGGCACCACTGCGTTGTATGAAAATTGGTGGAAACTTAATCTTGAATAAAAAGAGATCAATGGAAGTATTGCTCCAAGCACTTCTTCCTGATGACTCTACGGATGAAGAGGGGGAGGGCCACGAAGCTAAGATACAGTCAATAAATATTGTACCGGAGGAGCAAAATGCCCCTGAATTTGAAATGGAACAGCTCACTGCCACTGTCTACAAAATGAAAAATGGTAAGGCTCGTGGCATAGACAGGGTAACCACTGAAATTTTAAAAAGGTGTTATGCCCGAATAAAAGGAATTCTTTTGGACATTGTGAATGACTGTCTCCAAACTGGAGTGTTCCCCTCCCCATGGAAATTGGGATGCCTGAGGATTCTGCACAAGGAGAATAAAAAGGATATGGATGACCCTAAATCCTACAGGCCACTGACATTGCCGGACAAAGTCTATGAGAAGTTAATAAACCAGAGGCTTACAATGGTGTTGGAAGCGGAAGGTACCCTCTGTGAAAGACAATATAGCTTCAGAAGAGGAACGGGGACAGACTTTGCTCTTCACGACGTCATGAGTAAAATCAGAGAGTCTCCAAGGAAGTATATCACGGCCATCTTCCTTGATATATCTGGTGCATTTGACAATGCCTGGTGGCCGGAAGTGATGGACAGACTAAAAACGAAGAGGTGTCCAGCGAACATCTACAGGGTCATCCAGGATTTCTTTAGAAATCTATGTAGTATCTACTACAGTGAAAATGAACAAGTCAAAAAGAGATTAACGAAGGGGTGCCCCCAGGGGCGGTCTTAGGACCGATCTTATGGAACATCCTCTTCGATGGGTTTCTTGAGTTGGGACTCCCCCCGAAGTGTGCAGTTTTCGGGTATGCAGATGACTGCTTAATACTCGTGCCGGGTGATTCCAGGAAGGAGTTAGAAACGAAGGCGAATGCCCTAATGGAAAAGGCATGGAAATGCTTAAGGGATGTTAAGCTCAGCTTCTCTACAGAAAAGACTAAAATCATGCTGGTGAAAGGCAAGCTGCAGAGATACCTGACTGTGCACTTTGGAGGTTTCCCGATAAAATATGTGCAGGACTTCAGGTATCTTGAAGTCATCATGGATGACAGAATGAGCTTTTTAAAGCATGTGGAATATGTGTCACGGAAGTCAGTAGTGGTGTTCCAGAAATTAAGAAGAGTCGGCAACACTAGTTGGGGCCTGAATTACAGAACTTTACGAACCATATACAAGGCAGTCTTCGAGGCAATAGTCTCCTATGGAGCGGTAATGTGGCACCACCGTGCCGAACTTTCGTGGCACAAAAGGAAACTAATAAGTGCGCAAAGGGCTGCACTGCTGACCATGACAAGTGTGTATAAGACTGCCCCCAATGAGTGTCTCCTGGTGGTAGCCGGAGTTTTGCCTGTTTACCTATTGGTTAGGTACAGGGGTCTTGTGGTGGAGGGATCACGAGCTGGCAGGCTGAGGAAAGAAGATAAGGAAGCTATTCTCGATGGCATGTTAGAAGAATGGCAGGACAGATGGTCGAGGTCGGAAAGAGGCAGGCAAACTTACGAACTTCTGCCAGATAAAATATCAAGTGGTTATGGGTGAATCATTACAGCATGCATCTGCTTACCAGCCATGGCAACTTTAAGGCCAAACTTCACAGCCTGCGGCTCGTGGTGTTCCCGGTTTGTGAGGTCTGCGGTGTGGACGACACTGCGCAGAACATACTGACTGATTGCTTGAAAACCGAAGATTTAAGGGAGAGGTTTCAAGAGCAAGTGGAAGAACTGGGCATTCACTTGGAAGTTGGAACTGTAATGGAAAACAAATAACTGCACAGGATGTGGAACGAATTCGTCACTAAAATTGGAAGGAGATTGGAAGATTTCGATGAATGGAATCAGCGAATTTCTGATGACCCATGATAGGGTACTCAGGTAAAGGCTTTATAAAGTTTAAGTCGGAGTACTCTAGATTGGCGAGGACAGGTTTTTAAAGAGAAAACCGGTAGAATACCGAGTTACAGCAAGAAAGAAAAGTGAATGGCCCGAAGAGACCAAGAGGAGAAAGTGCCGTACACTGTACTGCCGTACAGTTGCAGTGCGGGAGGATGGATGGTGTGTTGGCCTTCGGGCCTTAAAAACCTGTCCCTTCATTCCAGTGCTGATCCATACTCACCTCAATCACCCTCATCGGGTTTCAGACTCTCAAAAGCCACCCAAATATCTTCACTCACTCACTGATGTGTCCATGCAAAGAACGCGACATCGGTAAAAGAAAATTTTGCGGGACTGATCTCTTAAACTCACTGTACTGAAGATCGTCAAATATCAGTCAGAACTGGTTTTCTACACATGCACAAGGTATTTGTATACATATTTAAAGTTACATTCTTTTTCTGTCTCAGAAAATGGTTTTATAAAAACCACACGTTCAGCATTTAAAGCTCCAAGCCTCGTTCCACTTTTGCTTATGTTGTTATCACCCATAGGTGCTTGTGCCTTATAAGAACACTGGGCATCTCTGGGTGAAATTTCTTGTACAGAATATGAAGCGGCATGAAGTGCTTTTTATCGCCTGTTCCATAACTTATCCACAGTTCTGACAATCATTGACTTACGAGCATAGTAACAAATCGAAGTAACAGTATAACAACATCTGTGTCATTTGAGAGTGCAATGACTCGATTGGAACTATTTTGTACAGCCCACAGAACATGTGGCACAGTACGATGGTCAGCTTCCTCCAATTTGCTGTCAAGTTCTTGAACAATAAGACCTGTACCTTTTGAATAAATTTCTGTAGGCATCATCTCAGCATTGGCAATCATTGCACATGCAATAATTAAAAATTCAGTGTTCTTTGAAGCATCAGCATTATTTTTTAGGTTTAACAGTCTTGTTTTCTGATGACAATCAAAATGTATCAAGTTTCACAGGTGAAATTGTTGAATTTTTTATGCAGGCAAGGTCAATTGTTCCACTCGTACACATTCCTCTGATTCTCCCACATTCCTTGACAGATCATTCCCAATAACTGTCGAAGACGATGTGCATTTCTTGCATGCTCTATACTGCTTTTGGTATCAGTAGAACAGTCTTAATAACATCACCAGAGGTTTGAAATCTTGACCATTAACACTTGTGACACATAGTCCACAACAGCAGCTTTTTATAAAGACTCCTTTTCGAAATGAAATTCTTCTGATGAAATATTTTTTTGAGCCCTTGTACGAGTTTGTGCTTCACTGGTTTTGTTGCATCATCTCAAACAAATAATGCATTTTTTGGAAAAAGATAATACGATAAAATTTCCTTAGTTGAATCACCCCTTTCTTTTGCTACATCCATCTCTCTTTATGTTTGCGTAAGTTTTCGAGATCATAGGAAATTTATTTCCGCTTCTTAATAATAAAGGTTGAAATACAAGACTATTTATTATTAGTGTTATTACAAATATAGGATTGCGTTTTTTACAAGAATTTTGTTTTAGTCCTACAAAATATTTTTTTTTGAAACAGGGCTTCCAAAAATTTTTCTTGTTACAGCACAGACATTATTTTCCAGTGCGGTGGTCAGTAAACTGTGGAAGAAGACCTCGCAGACCAAATATTAGTCGCCGCTGAGCACATAGCGATTATAGACAAAATATTTTCCCAGGTTCGTCAATCAATTGACGATCGTTATCGCACATACTTACTGCCTGGTATACCATATCAGAAAATTCGGCATGCGCACAAGTTTCAATGTGTGTGTCTAAAATGTTTCAGGAATTGTTACATACGAAAAATAGTTCTACCTCAGGCAAATATTTCTTTTAAATGCTTTATCCTACAAGTTTACGCATTCCTGTTTTATGCCCAGCTCTACAATGACACGGATATGTTTACGTCCAGTGGCGGATGGTGCTTGAGCCTCCCCCTCCCCCCTCCTCTCGACCATAAAAAATGTAGCTTGATTTAGCACAAGGGTGCTCAACCTTTTTAACAGTCGGGCCAAACGAACGATTGAGACATTTTTGGCGGGCCACTGACGGTTGTTATTTAAGTTATTTTTAAGACTTGTGCAAGAAAAAACCCAATATTAAGAAATAAAATTGTTGTTTATTAAAATAATAAAACAATACACTTTTGCTTCTTCATTCTAATGTTATGTATCTTAAATCAAAATCGAACTAAATAAAAACTAAGGTTAATACAATTAATGTGATTTCTGACATTGCTTCTGTTGTAATAATTTTCTTATATTAGGCGTCAAATCAGATGTTGAAAGTAACAACAAGTCACTAATATGTTGCTCTGTTAGTGATGTGCGGTATTTATTTTTAACATAATTAAGGTTTGAGAAAACCTTTTCACAGACATATGTTGATCCAAAACTACTTAAGAATTGTAAGGCCAGGTCTGTTATGATAGGAAAATCTTCTGTTGGTACCAATTTCCAGAAATTTGCAAAATCTTCTGAAGAATTTTGTGGTTTTGAGGATACTTTTTCGGCAAAAAGGTTTTTTAGCGCAAAATGACTTTGCAGTTCAGTGAGTTCTAACTGAACATTGGCAGGATAAGTAATTATTTCAGTCAAACTGATTATGAAGGGATTCACAAAAATTTGTATATTTTGTTTTTTACTCTCAAAGTCTTGAAATCTTCTCTCAAACGATTGTAATAAGGAGCTAATTTTAGATTCGTATTTAGAACAATTGATGGTGTCAATATTGAGTTTCTCTTTCAAATCTTTAAGTGTGGGAAAATGGTCAATATTTTCTGTGCTTAAGTTAATTAAAAACAGATTTAATTTAGCTTTAAATCCGCTTATCAAACTAAACATAGTCGGAAATGAACAATCTTTGCCTTGTAATTTGAGATTCAAAATATTGAGATAATTCGTAACGTCAACAAGAAATGCAAGATCACTCAACCAAGATGTATTCTTCAGTAAATCAGTTTCCAAAGGTAACACCCCTTTTTCCTCCAAAAATTCCACGACCTGCTCTCTCAAGTTGAAAAATGTTTTTAACATGTTGCCCCTTGAAAGCCATCGCACAGCGCAGTACAGTTGAAGCTCTCCATATTCACTGATTTCTTCTTCAAATAAAACTCTGAATTCACGTCTATTAAGAGCTTTTGCACGTATGTAATTTATGCAACGTACCACTGGATCCATAATATCATCCAATTTCATGTCCTTTGCACACAAAGCTTCCTGGTGGATAATGCAATGATACGAAAATAGTGTGCGACCCAAGAAATTCTGCAACAAAGCTACGCAACCTTTGTTTTTCCCGATCATTGCAGGTGCTCCATCAGTGCAAATACATATCATTTTGTCCCATGATAAGCCCTTTTTCTCAATACATTCCCTAATTTTCAATAAAATGTCTTTTCCTTGGGTTGTAGTTTCTAGCTGACAGAGTTCAAGTAAATCTTGCAATATATTCCAATGTTTATCAATACACCGCACAAAAATAGCCAACTGAGACCTACTCGTTAAATCGCAAGTTTCATCTAACGCCAATGAAAAGTATTTGCACTTTGTTACGATTTCTTGAATCTGACTGCTGATATCAACTGCCATCTCCTCCACCCTTCTCGTAACAGTGTGTCGTGAGAGTGAGACACTGTCGGCTTTAGCTTTGACGTTTTTATCATTACAGTTTTGTGCAAAGATTGTCAAAGCCTCTTTAATAATTTCTCCATCAGTAAAACATTTCTTCTTTTTCGCTAAAAGCAAAGAAATCTCGTAAGATGTTTTGACCATGGATTCAAGCTCGTCGTGCCTTTCAACGAAAATATTCTGTTGGTTGAATAGTTCCTTTTTCTTTTTCTTTAAAAAATCTTCTCTGATAGCACTACCAACAGGGTACTCTTTTTCAAAATTATTATGATTTTGCTTATAATGCCTTTCTAGGTTATATTTTTTTGCAACAGCTACTGTAGCGGAGCAAAGTAAACACATGGGTTTATGCGCCTTGCTTTCAATAAAACAATATTTATTTTCCCATTCATCATGAAAAACACGGTAGGTCTCGGTCGATTTCGACGTACTTGGTTTGCTGTGAGACATACTGAAACAAACAACATTTGTTTATTTTCCTTTCTGAATAGGTACCTAATATGAATATCTACTTAAATTAGCTCATAATGAATAACATACCTTTGAACACCAATGTCTTCACTTATTTAAACAAAAACGATCAAATGTTTGATTCAGTTCTTCATCAACAAAATCACAACTTAAAAACATTATGTACTGTAAGCAGTGACGCGCGCTCTCGATTGTTTTTCGAAACACAGTGCGGGAACAGGTGAGCGCGAGGAAGCGCGGGCGGGAGGCTCAAAACAATACTTCGCTCCCGAGCTTACGCACACAAAAACAATGTACACGTGCATCTACACTCGCACTAAGACCAACCCGCCTTTGTTAGA
Organism: Clitarchus hookeri; assembly: GCA_002778355.1. Classification (NCBI taxonomy): domain Eukaryota; kingdom Metazoa; phylum Arthropoda; class Insecta; order Phasmatodea; family Phasmatidae; genus Clitarchus; species Clitarchus hookeri. The sequence goes on from NQII01003307.1 coordinate 33,894, forward strand.
TAAAACGTCTTCCTAATCCTATACTACCACGTACAAAACACTTTTTCAACTTGGCGGGAATTTTCTGAATTGCTTGCGCGGGCCATTCAAAATTCGTCCGCGGGCCACATCGTGGCCCGCGGGCATAGGGTTGAGCAGCCCTGATTTAACAGGTAATTTTAAAAACGAATTTAGATGGCCTTTCAGCTAAGTACTGGCATTTATTCGTATCATTAAAACATAATGCTTGGTGTAAGCATGGGACGCGAGAACGCAGCACACGAGTTCGATCCATAGTCTAAAGATGAGGTAGACCGATTCTTCGTCTTCTGCGTATGTACCCAACATTGACCTTCCCCGCACCAATACAAGTGTCAAAAGTCACGCGGTCAACAGTGATGAACTGTTCAAAGGTGGAACGTGGAGACTGGTTTCGCGCAGCTAGCGAGATTCTACCTCATATTCACTCTACGGTTCTATCTACAGCAGAACGTGTGCGAACACGTACACGCGAACCGAAACCAATTCGTGTAGCCAAAACGAATCGAGTATTAAAGTTCGATTGTCTCGTTCTCGTGAAAATGGTGGTTTGCAATAAAACAAGGACATGAACCTGGTGCGGCTGTTGGTATTTTTAATTTTGTCAATTGTATCCCGCCCTGTAAGGCCGGGCTACAGTTGATTTAGCGCAGATAAGAACATAGCGTAGAATACATGTGCTACCATGACACTCACCACAATAACCCGCAGCACACGCGCAGAAAAATAGCACAGGCGCGGCGCACACAAAGTTGGGCTATATTCTCTAATTCCTGTGCGTATGCGCCGTGCGTGGCCAATCGGAACAAGTAACGAATTCAACTCATGCTTCGACAATTTGTCGCCATACAAACGGTAGTTTGTTTTCATTGAGATTGAACGAGCGGGGTAGGTTAAGATGAACTGTATACGGTATTATATTTGTACAACTTACGCCACGAGCAGCAAAGTAAACTGAGCTATCGACAGTTTTTTTTTTCATTCAAGTGCTACCAATACACGCACCCTCAATTTACCGAACATTTTTTCCTTTAATTTTCAGGTCTGCTTTGTGCATGACCGAAAAAAAAAAAAATTCAGGCATGCGTGAAGAGCGTTTTGAATGTGTAACGTTCGCACATGTCACTCCGCATCCGTATGAGTGTAAACATAACGAACGTTATATAGCGTTCTGCAAGTCGAATAATTAAAACAGTTTAGAGTTATTAAGATATCAAAACGTATCTCGTGTGGCCTGTGTTATTAAAGTAGGAAAACGAACACGACAAAGTCTTTTATATTCGTCAAATATGAAAATTAAGCAAATAGACAGTTGTATATAAAAAAAACAACGTTTTATTACTTATTATCTGCAATTAACGGGATTCATTTAATTTATATTTACAATTGCTTACCTTGAAAGAAAACTGCAAAAACATTCCAGCGTGAAAATAACGTATGTAACGTATAATAATGTGGTATTTCTGGCCGCTTATAATTTTTTTTTATCTTATTCCAATGCAAATTTATTGTTTATATTTATTGTGTGCATGACAGTTCTACTGGCTAAATTCTTTGTTATTTAGTTACTCTATGAGCATGTAATGTTTTTCAAATGTTTCTTTATTTTGTTGTTTACATCTCTAGTTGCAGTTTTATAATGGAGTCTAACCACAGATTGAAATATTTTCAGAATTGTTAAATTAATTTAATGTTTTTATGCAGCTTTTTATGATAGCAGTGTTCATAAGATTTCTAAAAGTAATCAATTTAAATGTAAACATAGATCGATAGTGGGCAGCATTATACAATATGTAATATTTAGCAAGGGAATTTTTGGAAGTGCTTCTTCTATAGTGCTATGGCAAATTCAAACTCGACTGTGTTGAAAAATAATTTTTGTCATGGAATATTTAAGTCGGTAAATTGGATCCTGAAGCTCGTTGAAAATATACTAAAAAATTATTATTTATTGTGGATCCGATAGTCAAGATTGATTCAGGACATTATTTTATGCCGCCGGTGTTCGAGTGGCGTAAAATAAGAATACCAGGAGAGTCAATTTGCAGAAAAGGGCTCTCTGAGTTGGTGCATGAACTACGAAAACTTCTTGCCCCAGAATAACTACAGTTACAGATGAGTAAAGACTGAAATAACTTGCAGTTGGCAGCAGCCCTATATAATATGATTTATACAATTTAGTCTTCAAGAATTCTGCATAACCCCTTTTGTAAAGCCTTCCTTGTAAAACATTTTCTACACTTCCTTCAGAAGTAGAGATCTAATGCTTTTAATCTAAACATTTTATAAATATGAGCAGCCGAGGCAAGAAAAGGTATTTTCTGATTAATGGAGTAAAATCAAGTGAGGCCTTTTCGTTTATTGGACATTGAAAAATAATTTCGCTAGTGTGAAAATACTAACTTACGCTACCAAATGTCAACTGTATTTATAGCTATATTATGAGTAGAGCGTTTTTAAATTGAGCTGCATGTATTTTTTACATCTGAACATTAATTGCTTATGTTTCTTCGCCAAACTTTCAAATGCAATAATTGAACGCTCCTCGATAACTAAACTGATTTATTGGTTGGTAGTTTGCTCAGTGGCGGTATATTTTTTTCTTATAATTATAATGTTGATTATTACTGATCTCTTGTTAATGTGATCATTCTACTACAAGTTTTACTATTATTTCCACTACAATAAACAAGTTACCTATATAACAACTTGGTTCGTTAACAACTAGTCCTGAATAATCACACATACGCCAATACGCAACACACTATATACATTTCAGTGGAAACCCACGCGACGTTTTAATATAATCATTTCACGTACTCTCGTGGCTTACATTGTTCTTCAGAAAACTTATTTATTTATAAATGTCGAAGGGAACTAGGGCAAGTACTAGGTGGTGTCCATTTCTTGGCTTCACATTATAGACCCTCGTTACTTCAGTAAACATTTAACAGCTGTAGAGAAATCTGAGACGCTTATATTTGCTAACCGTATGTACAAGAAGAAGTCACTACTGCCTATGATAATCAATTTTAAAGCTAAATCAAGCCCTTTCCGGGGATTTTTGTTTGACTGCAATATTGTATCCAAAGTATCGCCACTAGATTAGTGGAAAATGCACATCACTTAAGGTTCGAAATGTGATGATACTGAAGATGTAATAGAAAAACTGTTCACTGCAGCTGTATCTTCTGCTACAGTGGAAAGAATTTTTTCTAAATTTTGTTTGGCCCATTTTACATTAGGAATAATTTGGACACAGAAAAAGCAGCAAATATTGTGTTTTTATTTAAAGTGTTAAATAAGGGAAATTTTGTTGCAAAGATATGTGACAAATAATTTTTATTAATTTGTGATTTGCAGGGTAAAGTAAAACAGCTTAATTGTTATTTTCAAAGAGATGATTAGAAATATTTTTTCATGATAAATGGACAGAAAAGTATGGAAGTTGTATTTCATAGTATTATGATATTTTTTTTTTTGTTAATGTGTGGTACTAACATTGTAATTTATTTCAAACGAAAATGTTATCACACGCAAGTATAATGTCAGAAAATCAGAAAAACACACGTTGTTATTATTATTTATTTTGTCTTGTACCAGTGTACACCCAGAGCGAATAACATATTTGCACAATGCAAACTACTTACTAATACAAAAACAGTTAGAAAAAACAAAGAACATGAGTGTAGTTGGCACTGTGGAGAAGAATGTTACAGAATATAACTACATATTTATGATAAACGTTAAAAAAAGTTAATGCTAAAGCATGTAAAAAAATCAAGTTTTAATAAAAAAATCTAATTTAAATCAAATAAATCAGATAATTTATTTTTAAAAACAATCATGATTTTTATACATCCTTCTTTAGAATTGACATTGAACATTTCAAACTTCCAGGAAAATTAATTAATTGGTTGGTTTCTTTGCTGCAGACTAGCTCAGTGTTTTAAGAGTGATGTTCTATGTTACAAGTGTCAGTGGTTAAATTAATTTGGAGTCAGTTCAATATAATTAAAAAAATTACGTCTCTGCTTCTTAATAAAATTATTCTTGATTTTAGCTGCATATTAAATTAAAAACGAAGAATTCTCGAAGTCCTAGGCGTTCCTGGCTATCTCGATATCGGCAGTCGAATCCCCCTGGATGCGGCAGGACCTCTCGTCGCGGGCTTCCCTACTCAGGCTCTCGGAACTGTAGTGCCATCACAGTCCCAGCACATATTAGCAATCGCTGTAGTTCGAACTAATTACCCTGAATATATACGCGGGCGGCGGCCGATACAGGCCCGCTTCTTCCTAAATATTGCCTCGCGTTTTCGTCTCCTTCGAGACGGCCTTTTTTTCAGGTTCCAACTCGGGTCTTTGTAATATAAACTAAATTTAAACCCTGTGTGCCAAACCCAAGCGGGCTAGCGTCCTGCCTTCGAACACCAAGATGGCTAAAAAATACCTTTCAAAAACTCTATTAAATAACGCCGTATATAACTGACCAATCACGAGAGTGCTGGCGGCAAGTATTACTTATCACGTCACTTAGTTACCATGGCAACGGATCAGTAACTGCTCAAATACTAGGGCCTTCTAAACAGATTGGAAAGAGATATAAATGCGTTGAAGGTAAAATAAAAATAAAATTTAAGTGAGCAGTGGTATACCATACCAATTAACGTATTTAATGTGCCAATGAAAACAATATCTGTGAAATCATATTCCGTCTTACAAATATGAAAAGAAGTGAATAATTAAAATTTTAATATGGCCAAATTTTACGACTTCGCAACGCCTATGCAATGGGCCGTACTCGGCTATAGTTTTTATCATCTAGCAATTCGTAATGCATCGAAAACAAAATTCTAGCATGGACACAAAAATACCTGTCATTTTAAACTATTTGCACCTGTGATTATTCTACATGCTTACAGAACCTGAGTCATTACAATTACAAAGTGGTAAGCAAAAATTGTATAACACTGAGAAGCTCTTCAATATTTTAAGACATACTTATAAGGTACAATCTTCTAACCTAATTAATAGGCCTTGGTAAACCATCAAAATACACTTCTCGAGAATCTTTTAAAGCACCTATTTGTGTTTTAAATTAGTATTTTGTGACACATCCTTTGATTACACATTTATGTTTGTACCCTGTGATAAATCCAGCTCAAGTGAGGGCTGAACACCTATGATTCAACCTAATTCCTAGGCTTATTTACGATTAGTTATGGCGTATGTTACGCTTTACATACAAATGCTGAATGGCTAATATTTTTTAATAATTTCGCCAACTGACGTCCAAGCATTTCCTTTGAACGTTGCGTTTTTTAAAGTTTCATCCTTTATATTAAATAGTTCAGACCGAACGAAGACAGCACCAATTATCATTTCATCACGTTTGTCTTGAGAAAGCCCACCTTGCACGTCCATTGTTTACATTTACAGTCTGAACATTCCACGAATGCGCGCGAAAGTAATGAAAGTGTTCCTCTTTTTCACACAACGTAGGAATACAACTTGGGACAAAAGTTCAGTTTTCTGAATGCTTTAACTTGGGACACAGGTTGACTTAGGACACGGGAGGTTGGGACAGCTCCGTGACGTCAGAGGGTCACGTGCACCATTCTGTGTATCCTTTCCCTAATACCCAGGATGGGATAGTGAAGTTGTAGACAGGCCTTAACATGTTACCAGAAGCGATAAAAAAAAGTGTGGAACACTATCATTATTTAAAATAAAAGGTTAAATGTGTCTAAAAGAAAGAGACGAGGAAAAAATATGAATTATTGTAAAATATTATATTGTCAAATGGTATGTTGATTTGTGTTTATTTCGACTTTTTTAGTTATATTGTTTAAAATGGTTTATTTATCAGTTCGAAGTATCTGGCTAAATAAATTAAACGAAAAAAAATGGGTGCGTGTACTTATGTACCCGCATTGGAAATTATCCTTTTTTGGGCGTGACTAATGCCTTTTAGACTCTTGGCGTTTTAACCTATTAACCTCAAATAACAGAAACTCTTGGCCTTTTAACCTATTAACATCAAATACTTGAAAACACTTTAAAAATGTTATTATACAATTTTTGTTACTAACAAATTTTCCACGGCACAATGTAAGTAAAATTAATTAATAATAATATATATTCACAATGAATTACTAACATAAATGAAATGTTTTTCAATTTTGTTATTACATGAACTGATTTTCTGTCGGTTTTAAATATAACCACGAGCTATGTTGTGTACCTTGCGTTTGTATATAGCTAGACGATACGCGCATGCGCGTTGGGTCATACCCCTACCACGTTCACTGTCGAATTTCGTTAAACTGTGCGCGCGCAACTTCCGTTGCATACTATACTTTTATCCTCAACGCGCCAAAAGAAGTATAACTTCAAAAAGATTGGCAACGATACGCTACCAGAGTACCTATTAATTGAACCAGGGCCCTTATAGCCAGGCACACATGTCTTGCTTAGCACGGCAGTATTGTCTGTCTCATATAAGTTGGCCAGATTTTGATAGTCAATGAGTGGCAACTTGACATACACGAAACAAACAAAGAGTAACTTACCAACTCCTGTATCAGCTGATGCACAAATGTACAAAAGTTAAAAATACGTTGACTATTCTGAGTGCACCCCCGACGCACATTAGACAAGCCGAAAATACGCGATANGTACAAAAGTTAAAAATACGTTGACTATTCTGAGTGCACCCCCGACGCACATTAGACAAGCCGAAAATACGCGATAAGAAAGAGTTCCTAGATTAATTAATACATTTCATTTTACGAGGTCACAAAACAATGGTTGTTTGTGTTACAAACTTAAATTCGTGATATTGTATTAATATATAAGTGTTCAAAATGAAAAACACAATAAAACGATCCGTATCCAAATTTAACACAACTTCAAAAACCTTTTTCACATTGTATCACGCCTCTCCAACCATGCCTTTCATACTTGCTTGATATTAATTCCAAAAGCATACAGAAATATTGCATAATATTGTTGATTAATTTTTTCTAATAATTTGACGAAATATATTTCAAATTCGTGTCGTTCCCAGCCAGTAATAGAAGAACAGTCAACTTTTAAAAATACGCTATCTATTGAGCAATTGAAACAGCTGTCACCTCGCTCTGTCGTGACGTGCACGCCATCTATCGGATCATTCCCGAAGCATTACCAGCCAAATAATAAAGCTTCCATGCTAACAGATTTACGTACAGATACCAATAGTTTTATTTTTCCGCCAGCTCTGCATACTTTTTAAAGTAACATATATTTCGTGTACAGCTATTATGAGTCCTAGTAATTTCTATTCGGCCTGTAAACGTTCGTCTACGTAAATTATAAGTCATATTTTTCTCCCGGAAACTCATTTCCTTGTTTCCGAAGAAAGTAGGACTCGCGTGAATAGTTCTTAAGCAATTTTAACGTTATTCCACGTCACATATTTCCAACTCGAATATATTAGCTGTAACGTCCAAAGTGCGATAATAGCTGCAACTACCGTCTCACAAATGTTAACCCAAAGTCACTGTCTCGGACAAATTAAAAAAANCAAAGTGCGATAATAGCTGCAACTACCGTCTCACAAATGTTAACCCAAAGTCACTGTCTCGGACAAATTAAAAAAAGAGTTAACAAATATTTAATTTTTTGCAAGGTTTTATATTTTTACTTTTATAACCTACTAATTTTTTTTAGACAGATGTCATTCTAAGATATATTAACAATTGTTCAGCCTTACAGTACAATGGCAAGTGGATTAGCTGACAGTGTGTTGATAAAAAATGCAACCTCCACTTGACGCACCAGCTGATGGCGAAAAGTTACATAAACGAAAAGTAAACATTGCCGCTACTTTCGTCGAACTGTCAGAATCTGGCGAGCTTACATGAGACAGACTATACCTAGATACGATATAACAATTTTTGAAATAAAGAGTATTAGATACACAATTTATGTCGGTAAAATGCAACAAAAAATTCACATTTTCATTTAATTTTATTCATTTCATTCCCGTGTGCCGCAAAGCAACAGTAACGAAGCAATTTTCGCGAACTGTTCGCAGCGAAATTATGAAATTATGGTACATTTGGATTGACTAGTGGGAATTATTTATGGTACAATTGCTGACAATATGGTCGAAAACAATAGTTTTGGTATGAGTTGGCAATGCTGTTTAAAAACCACTCAAATAGTTTTCCATATCCCGGTAGGCTGCAGCAGCAGCGCTACTACAACCCAAGAATCGATAGGCGACTCCAGCGCTGTGGGGGAAATACTTCCATACGACCCGACAGAGTGCAGCACNCTACAACCCAAGAATCGATAGGCGACTCCAGCGCTGTGGGGGAAATACTTCCATACGACCCGACAGAGTGCAGCACTATCATTCATGCCGCACAGTTTAGCCGAAAAGCCTGTGTTCCGTTGTTGTTACGGGCAATATATAAAAACAGAACCAGTGGAATGAGTTGTGCGTGTGATGCTGTGGCGTGGTGCTCTTGAAGGGTGAGTACTTTGCTTTTGACGTTTTCTAGACGTTTCAGAACAAGATTCCTGCAAGGCATCGGACTGGGCCTATTTGTACTGCGTTACGAAATTTGGTATTTTTGAAGCCTCTCATTTCCACCGCACAATACCTTTTCCTGAATCCGTGAATTTATTCTTTCATATTTATCTACTCAGTTTTGTCGTCGCGGTAGTTGTAAAACTCGAATTCGCATTTCCACTAACGTTAATACGACCGATTACTGTACTACGTACTGTGTTTCTCACAGCATCTTTGGTACAGTGTGTAGGCGTTTCCGTTCTAAGTAAATATGTTGATTGGTTAGTAAAATTTAAGTGGAATGGTTCTGTGTACACGTAGTAAACCTTAAGTGGCTACGCATATAACATTGTATAAAAGTATATGATGAAAAGTTAACATAATATGAAACAAAATTGCAAAACAAATTAACANACGCATATAACATTGTATAAAAGTATATGATGAAAAGTTAACATAATATGAAACAAAATTGCAAAACAAATTAACAAGTGTATATAACACATATTGTCGCATCAGTTCGTATCCTCTGGTAGCTCAGTTGGTAGAGCGGTGGACTGTAGATATGACAATAGAAATCCATAGGTCGCTGGTTCAAATCCGGCCCGGAGGATAAAATATTTTTCTTCTATTGAACCTTCCATGTGAGTACATAGGTTTTAACAGTTATATTTATTCGCCGTCATTAACTTTATTTCTAATTGACTCAGATAGTTTTTATTAATAGATTAATGTCCACAACGATCCAACCCTAGTTATTTTTAAAAAAAAAAGCAAAACGTGTGGAGGCACTACTGTTTTTTTTTTCTTCTAAAATGTGATTAAAGCAAAATTGCAATTTACACATAGTAGACTTCGTAAATTGCAAAATTTCTGTTCAGAAAAGAAAACAGGTCCTGTTATTTAAATAAAATAACATGTAATCGCACTTTCTTTGCAATATTTATTGTACGTGTAAAAGTAACACTACGAAAATATCAAAAGTCCAAGAAAGTACATAGAAAACTTTTAAAAATCGCGTGTGAAATTATTTGATTATTAATATCGTCTTGAAACATAGAAGTTAGGTGATTGGGCATCGGACTATAGAATTGCGGTGTAAGCATTGTATACTATTTATACAATTGTTAATTATGGAATTATTTCATTTCTCTCATTATTCGTATATTCAGTTTGGTCGCAGCTTTGTCGTTCGTAATTTCGGTTGCCTCTTCCCATTTTTTTTAATCATCTGACGGATTGTTACTAACGTATTTGCTATGGTATCTCAGACAAGTCTTGCCGTATTGTTGTTTTTCGTGGAATGTGGTTTTGCAAACAGGGAAGCCATGTGAGGGAAGCATATTTTCAATGCCGATTTTTACACGCACGCGCACGCGCACACACACATATGTATATATATATATAATTTGTATTTTATTTATCGCTTGTTTAAATGCTCTTTCTTATGGCTGTAATTGTTATTTGATCAAAAAATAACACATGATTTTTCGTTACGAAATTTATACTTCCAAGCGATAAAAGCGGCGTGTTTTTACTATGAGAATTTGTTCTAAATATCTTACTAGTACGTGCTCTCGACGTTTTCATGTGAGATTTGGGGACTGAAACTTTCTGTAACCGTTATGTCAACCAGTGCATTAAATTGAGAGGAGAAAAAAATGGCGCTGTAAACGGCATCTTAAGGGGGGACCACCAAAAGAAGATAACGACGGCACCCCTCCCATCTGCATGTTCACACGATAGAAAAGTGATAATTTACGTACAGTTATAAACAAACGTAACGTTAATAGCTTTAGCAGATCCGAAATAGCAAGGTTATAATAAAAATATGCAGTGATGCTACTAACTTCACTGTTTTGGTTTTCGCTGTACGTAAATATTTTTAATTTTTAGGGGTTGTGGCAAAAAACAACACATGTCCACTAAAATTAAAAGGCACAAAAATATCTTGTCAGAAGTGGGATTCGAACCCACGCCCACAGAAGTGGACTGCGACCTGAACGCAGCGCCTTAGACCACTCGGCCATCCTGACATGCTGTACCTTGAGTCTGGGGTATGTTATTATGGTGGGGCAACTTTATATGTAAATATGTTTGTGTGTATCGTTAATGGAATATGCTTGCCCTAGGGTTTTGTCGAACGTTTGTACATCGAAGTCCAAATACGACAGGACGTGCGTAAAAATCGTAATTTTACTTTTACTAAATTCTCAGCAAATTAAAACAGTCGGTGTCAACTCTTTGGTATTTCATTTTTAATGTTTATCCCCCCCCCCCCCNNNATCACCTACATCGTAAATAGAGAAACGTTACATTTACATACATAAAATAAAATAAAAATATTTGTCTTGCATTTTGCTACGTAATAATATGGATTAATGAAGTATTTCGTCGTGTACAATATGTATTAGAAGATTAGTGGCTTCCAAGAGAGTACTACAGTCAACTGTAAAGCGTGAAGGAACTTACTACGATGGAGTACACACCCTACCAGAATTGTCAGAAAATTCGGATTTATGTTGCATATGAAAGAAGAATGCATGCATTTTGTAACACTGTAAAATATTTTGCTAAAAATTACTTATTTAAATGTTAAAAAATACAACTAATAAAAGTTTATTTTTAACTCAAATGTAAGCGTATTTCTATTGTAGGCGCTTCAAAGAGAATATTTTAAAAAAAAAAAATTCGTTGTGCACGACCATCATTATAATTACCTTAATTGTTTGATATCAAGTATTGGTACTAATGTTTAATAATATTTTTAATAATTGATTTTGTGTAGATTAATTTTAGTAATAAAAATGATGACTTTTGTAACTGAAATGGATGTGCATGAAATTAAAAATAAATACTAAACATTATTGCGAGTATTTTATTACATACATACAGAGAAATTAATATGATAGTCTTGCTTCTTTTTTTCCCGCAAAAATTACTTTTTAAAACATCCAAAATATAAATGCTTTTAAATTGTTATTTTTAATTATGCCCTTTTAATTGATTTTTTTTTAAACATTTAATAAAGTATATTCCAGAGAAAAAAATCGTCTGTGTTATTAAATATATGCCTTCTTCTTTCATATGTAACATCAATTATACTTTTTTTTTTCTGTAGTGTGCGCACTAACTACTTCTTAATAAGTTCTCTTTGTTGTACAGTAGGGTTCAGTTCTATATTGGAAACCACTCAACTTCCACCTTAAAGTAACAATGAAAAGCAGGTTTATAAATAATTGTTTTCGTGAATTCTGAATTCTTGTTTAAAAACGTTTTGCGTTAGCCTCGCTGGGGCGTTATGAATATTTTGATTGTGCCTTGATATTGAAAATAACAAAATATTTCTACTAATTGAGAAAAAATAGCTACGAAGCTACCCTGGTGTACAACACGCACGATTGCGGTTTATGTTAAATGCAAGCAATCACAATACCGGATCACACAAAAAAATGTAGCCGAAAGGCATTTTGTGGACATATGGTATTGTATTGTATTGGGAAATGCTTATTAACGTCCTGCGGTGTTATGCCTAAAGCCTTATCAGGGGACGGCTTACAAACTAATTTATGACCTAACTTGAACTAACACCCATGCCTGCCTTACCTGGGATTCGAACCCAGAACCTCCCGCACCCCAGACCGGCGGCGCGCCAACCAACTGCCGACTTTGTAGAAATATGCTCTAACAATTTGTTTTCATATTGTATTGAGAATTATTTTGTAACTTCTAACATACAGATACGCGGACTCTACAAAAAATGTTTAATTTCACTGCTAAAATGTCTTCATAATTCTTTTTATTTTTTTTATTTTTTATTTTTTTTTTACCTCCTGTTAGCCAAATTCCGCACAGAAAGTTGCCAGGAATGTGTTATTGTACTCACTATTGTAGTCTTTATACTCACAGTTGGTTTACGGCGGAAATGTACATTCAGTTGGGATTGCCACATTCCATGAGAAAATGGGTCCGAAGTTGGCGTTGCTGGATCGATCCAATTGTTTGGCTGGCGGCAGATTACGACGTCTTCGTCTGTGTTTGTTGTGGTGGTAACCAATCAGTGGCGAAACAAAATCGCCAAATTAGAAGTGGCACGCCTGCCTCCAGTAGCCCTTCAAAAAAAGT
>NQII01003307.1:46645-64810 GCA_002778355.1 Clitarchus hookeri
GATCTTTTTTTCCGCGTTCGCGGGCCGAGAAGCGCAAGAGCTATAAGGGCTACACTGCCACGCGCTACAAGTGCGCCATCGCCGCTACGCGCAAGGCTCTGAACTGGCGTGTTCTCGATTGTGCTGCGTGTACCTATGGGACTTCAAGTGGTATTTTGAGATACAGCGCATTTTAACCAATTTGGAGTGCTCTGAAATGGCGTTTATAATGTGCGTGACGTCTAGAAAGTAATATGCAGGCATAGTCTGAAGTGTGCGTTCTTTTCGTAGGTCAGCACATTGGACGCACGTTTAAGTTTCTTAGAAAAACGCGGATTTCAAACACTCTGCAACGCAGTCCGAGCTCCAGGCAGGCGGGCCTTTGTTTTGTTAGCGTCCGAGGTGCAGCGATACGGGCGACAATAACACGCGCGCCCGCCTCCCCGTCGCCCCTACGCGCAAGGCGCTGGACATGCGTGCAGTGCCTTCCGCTGTTACGTTATCCTGCGCAAATGAGATCCGTAACAGCGGGGTTTATCACACGCGATGGAAGCCCGTAGTTCAAACTGAGACTGCACCGTTTTACTTTTCTCCTGCCTCTTAAGGAAACTGCGCAAGCAATCCCTAGATGTGCAAATTTTTTTCCTCAGATAAATGTAATTTATATTTTCTAGTAAAAGGCGTTTATCCTGGGTATTCATTTGCCGAGATAAACGTCAAAGCCCAGACAACATCTTTAGAAAATATGCCCGGACTCTCTAACGTTGTGGGCTTGAAATCCGACGAGGGTGAAAAGATGAGTTTATATTGCAAAGTATTTCATGTTTTTTTTTTAATGCCTAATTTTGAGATTACTTTTATGTCATAGAAGGATTGTCGAAGTGGTTACATTCACCTATGGTAGTGGTTGCTACTATTTCGGAACTGTTACCAGTGTAAGCTAGCAGCTCCAGCAGCCTGAGACATGCCAAGCAAGGGCAGACGACGGGCACCGGCTTACGCCAGCAAGTTGTAGGATATCTGCACAGGGCAACGTGTCACAGACAGCCGAGCAACATTACGCATGTGCGTCGTTTCACACTATCAACCCAAAACTTAGTTGTGTTACGTGTTTTTTTGTTAATCCTAATAATAAAACAAATAGCAACAAAGGTTTCGTGCAGTAAAACTATGATACTGGTTTAGTCAGGACCAACGAAGGTCAAAGTGGTTGTTATTCTTTATCTGAAATTAACCACACTGGCAACATTTTTTGTTGTAAGCATAAGCATATGTTGACCTTATAAGCGAACGTAGAATAAATCCTTTAAAAATGGTTCAGTAGAGACTTGGTGTTTCAGTATTTTTTTAGTTGTAGTCTCATTAAATTTAATACAGCGTTTTTATATATATTACAATATGAGTTACAATTCACAAAATTAGTAATAATATATTATTTTCACACATATATAGTAGGAATGTATGAACATATTTATGAGTATATATGTACGTGTATGTAAATAAACATACAATCACCACATAACGATCATTAATAAAATGGAATATGATATGGAAACAAATAATGATTTCATACATTTTGAATCAGATCAACTTAGCATTAGTCAAAATATTGGAAATAATATGACTTGGTATACGTAAAAACAAGTATTGTGCGATTTATTTATGGTATATGACATGTGTTAATGGAAAGTCGCAAATCATGGAGTACTAAAAATATTTTAGTGCGTTTAATAAAAATTGCTAATAACTATAAAATGTTACTATACTACGATACCTTTCTAGTTCGTTTGACTCAATTTCATATTCCTGTAATCATCTAAATATGTAGTAATAAATAATTGAATTACTGATCGTATAGTTCTGAAAAGTATACACATAATAAAGCATTCCAAAATAATTTTAAATAAACCAATAATGTAACTAATTTTTGAAAATAAATTTCTATTTATAAATATATGCAAGGCGAATCAAATCAAGTAAACTATATTTACATTAACTTCTACTTTAAAAAATATGTATATTAGGCCTATAAGTGTATCCTTGCATTAGTCTCGTCCCAATTCTATCATAATAATTGTATGACTGTAGCCGACCGCCTTGGCGTGGTCAGGTGTTAACTGATAATGCAGAGATTCCTAGTTCGTCTTTCAAGCAAGGCACGGATGTTCTTGTTGTCGTTGATGTCAGTTAGGTTGATTATGTTCCACCCCGCGGACGCAACACTTCATCTCGAGAATAACGTTCAGCCACACAAAACGTAGGTTGTATTACGTGGAGTGAATCGCAACTGCATCACACACACACAAACACACACACGCATATATATATATATATAGATTGTGAGTATAAAAAATTACCCCGATTTTGAAGGTATATAATATCAATACCAAACAACCTACAACCTTGGTTGACCAATCAAATGAACCGTGGAACTGTGAAGTTTGATTACCATATCTTCATAAATGTTTAATGTGACAACCACGAGCGGCCCGAACGACATCTACGCGATAATCAAACTCGTTCCACACTCTTGTCAGCATGTCCGGTGTTACGGTTTGGATGGCGTTCGTAACTCTCGGTTTGAGGTGGTGAGGGGGAAGCGAGCTAAATATATACGGAAATAAGTTACTTCATACATGTATTTAATTCCATTGACACATCGTGGAATTTGATACACCTGAATGTAAAATGAAACCAAAACATATTGTATACATGCGTTAAAAGTTGTGTATATAGCCCATTCTGTTTTTTTCTTCTTCATTTTTTCCCGTGAAACCCAAGTTCTACTTCCATGATTTTCCTCCGCCTCATTCATATAAAGTCTATAAAATTACAGTAAAGGGACAACGTACCGCATTTCTGCGCACTCACTTTAATAATATTTTGCATGAGAACTGTTTCTTACTAGGCATGGCCAACACACCTATTTTATCCCTTTTTTATTTATATTAATTGCAAATGAGATATTACGATGTATGTAAAAAAATATAAGTAAAAGTTTAAGTTAATAAAAAGTAGATAGTTTTATGTTAACATAATTATATAACGCTTGTGATGTATGACAATTTTAAGAAAGAACCAAACACGTCCTACATTGGGTGATTTTTCAAAGGTATGATTCCAAAAGTGTTTAAGAAACAGCTAGTAGTGTATACGAGATTTGTAAACTCTGTTTGCTGTCAAGGTAGCACTTTTGAAATCAACCCGTAACTANACAGCTAGTAGTGTATACGAGATTTGTAAACTCTGTTTGCTGTCAAGGTAGCACTTTTGAAATCAACCCGTAACTTCATACAGGGGATGGACAAAATAATATGAACACCTAACATATACACAATATTTATTTATTAATAAGGTGTTAGGCCACCATTTGCTTTTAGAACAGCTGCAATTCTTCGCGGAATAGATTCGTAGAGTGTCTGAATAGTTTCCAACGGAATGTTGTCCCATTCTTGTACCAAAACATCCACCAATTGCTTCAATGATGTTGGAGATGGAAATCTGCTCCTCACTCTCTGCTCTAGAACTCCCCATAACGGTTCAATTATGTTGAGGTCTGGCCAGGGAAGATGTTTGATGATATTCTGATGCTCCTCAAGCCAAGACTGAACCTTTTTGGCTGTGTGTATGGGCGCATTATAATTTTGGAATATGGCAGTGTTTGGCAGCAATATGCTAGTCATAGTAAGAACTTCATCATTGAAGGATGTCAAGATATTCATTCGCAGTAATCCGGCCAGTGATGTGAATGAGAGGACCAGCTGAATACCACGATATAACCGCCCAAATCATAACGGAACCTCCCCCATGCTTGACTGTAGGAAGCAGGCAGTCCGGATCGTAGGCTTTTTTTGGGGTTCTCCATACATAAACCCGGCCGTTTAGGAAGCAATGTAAACGATGATTCATCGGAATATACCACATTCTTCCAATAATAAAATGTCCAGGTTTTATGATCGTGGCACCACTTCTTTCGCAGCTTAGCGTTGGCTTCCGTTATAAAGTGTTTCGCAATTGCAGCCCTTCCATGAATGTTAGCTTTGTGAAGTTCCCGCCGTACTGTTTTTGTCGAAACAGTATTACTCAAGTGTGTGTTGAGTTCTGCTGTAACTTTTGCTGTGGTAGTTTTATGTTGTCTGGCCACAATTCTTTTTAATGTTCGTCGGTCTCTGTCAGTTAACTTTGGGTTTCGTCCACTATTCCTCTTCGCCGATGATGTTTTACCATGTTTTGTGTATGCTGTCATTACAGTGGATACTGTCACTCGTGAAACGTTAAACAATTCAACTGTTTTCGTCACAGAAGCTCCCGCTAACTGAGCACCAACGATTTGCCCTCTTTCGAAGTCTGAGAGATCACACATTTCACCGATCGCTTGTTTTAACCGTCGCGGAACAAAGCGTATAATACACTGAAATATAACCTATAAGACTTGGCACGTAAACTGTGCAATACATACGCGTCGCATTATTTACACGGAAGCAGTGTTGCCAACATGCAGCAAAATGTACTATATTACATGGTGTTCATATTATTTGGTCCATCCCCTGTATATGCTACAGTTCACAATGGCATGCAGTTTCTCCGTCCGTACGACTTGACTTTGTATTGTGAGTGTAATGTTTAAATTTATGGCCACTGAAGTTAGTTATTCTTGTTAGTTAAATACTGTTCATGGTAANGTATTGTGAGTGTAATGTTTAAATTTATGGCCACTGAAGTTAGTTATTCTTGTTAGTTAAATACTGTTCATGGTAAAGTGAGCACTTTTTAAACCAACCTTTGAAAAATATCACTGCCCATAACTACTACAGTAGGCTCTCGGTAAGTTGGCAGCGACTCAATAAAAATAGTTGTAAGATCTGAAGTTTGTTGAGAGTGTAATATGTAAATTTATTGCTACTGAAGGCTAAACTTTTTTTGTTTATACGCATTAGAGCACGAATTTGCATATCATTAATATATTTACATTCCTGAAAATTCCCTTGTTTCCACTTGTATGATGCATGAATAAAGTGAGACGGTCCAGTGCAGTGGTAATCTTTCATATAGTGGAAGTATACAAAATAATAATGAAAGTAGATCTTAACTTCTAACTAAGGCTTTCAGACGTGCTCAATTTACCATGAACAACCTATAGTAAAATTAAGTTTTAAAAAACGTACATTCGTCATTTTGAGCTACACCGTATCGGTATGTGAGATGTGTACATGAACTTGTGGTATGAAGGGTCAGATGGTATCACAAGACCGTGCGGAAATAACTTGGAGAGAGCAGTGGGGGAAAAGATGGCAGAGAGGAACAGAGATAACGGGATGAAAAAAAAACGCTTTCAAACAATCATGAGTGTGTGGATGCATCGACGAAACTACTGCGTGTTTTAATACAGCCGGCATTATTTATCTTTGAAGCTCGTGCCTGTTACCGTAAAGGTTAATATTTCAATTGTATTACGTCTTTGTTATAAACGACGAAATTAAGGCTTCTGCCGTCCCTTATATTAACCACAAAAATTACATATTTATTTCGAGTAAAGCATATACAAATAATTAATTAGAAATTATAAGTACTTTAACACACTGAANAAAAATTACATATTTATTTCGAGTAAAGCATATACAAATAATTAATTAGAAATTATAAGTACTTTAACACACTGAAAAGTAATCTGTAATTGCCAAAAAAAGTTTCAAACAAAATCTGTAATTAATAACATTTACAGATAATATGATTAAGGACAAGAATTTTCTAATTAATATGAATGGTTCTTGTTGACTTAGCCGTAGTTTTTCACATATTTCCTGATACGGTAGCGATTGTTTGGATTTTATAATACTGTCGTGTTATGCATTGAAATTAACAACTCACTAAAAATATCTTCAAATTTTCTCACGTAACCTTGTTCACTAAAGCCACACTGAAACAAAAAATGATGACAGTCATGAATATCCGTATCTCTTAAAGAAAAATATCTGACGCCATCTTGCCTTAGTTTTTGTTTGACAAGCATACAAAAACTAAAGTAGAAATTTAAAAAATCGTCGCAGTAAAGCTTTTACGCGCAAAGTTGCATGGCGACCGGTGATTACATATTGATACGCGCTCGCTGCTTTATTTTGCGCTAGCGAGTGGAAGTGAAAGACAGAGCAGTTATATCATAGTGGTGGCGGCAAGTCAATGGAATGTTTTGAATTACAAGCTAGCTATACCCAGGAACTGCGCATCTGTTACAGAAAGCTAGCACACACTAGTTTCTCTAAGCATGACTCGAGATGCATCGAACTTTCCAAGTCAAGGCCAGCAGAGTATAAATAGTGCGATGGGTCTCCGGGCCGGGAGTTGTTGAGTGGATGAGTGACTGAGTTTCAGTGATAGACAACGAGCGGCGAGAGAAGAGACCAGCGGAAGGTAAATCTGCGACTGCGAGTATCAAGNCTGAGTTTCAGTGATAGACAACGAGCGGCGAGAGAAGAGACCAGCGGAAGGTAAATCTGCGACTGCGAGTATCAAGCAGTGAAGAGTGTGGTTGGCAGGCCACTATTGGACTAGATGTGTGAGTGAAAGACATTACAAATGATTGCAACAGACAGACCGAACGTGTGTTAATTATAAGTATGAATTAATTGATTATAACGAAACAGCGACGTTTAGATGGACGTTAATTGGAGTTGAAATAAACATTAANATAAGTATGAATTAATTGATTATAACGAAACAGCGACGTTTAGATGGACGTTAATTGGAGTTGAAATAAACATTAAATATTGCGCTCACTTAGCAATAAAAAAAGTAAGAGTGGAGATAGAAAATTTAATGCTGTAAATAATAGCTGTGAAAATAAATTAGAAATCAAGTATAGTTTTTTTATTATTATTAAGACATCCAACTAACACGAACTCAGATACGCTCTTCATGTGCCATGTAACAATATTATGTTTTATTCGGGATTTCGTCATTTTGGAACACATTAAGCCAAACACATGAAAGTTCAGTGCACTCGTTTATCCTAGTGTCGTTTTTAACCATTTAGTGTGTTGTAGGCAAACAGTAGTCTGGAAGGGCCATTTTAACTTATCTATGGTACTACAAAATACTGTTTCTAATTTTCGCGATGTGTTAGAAGTACCATTCGTAAGTCCTCTGGAAAAAGTATTATTTTCGCAGATGAGCACGTTTCGAAATTAGTTGGTAGTGCTGTATTATAATGAGGGGCAATAAATGTAGGTTGTGAAATATGAGGTTTATACTCGGGAATGAGGGCTAGTGAGCATTAGGCGCCTCCGCCATACTTTGTTTCTTCTTCTTATGTTAAATTCTTACATCACAGAGCGGAATATCAATAAGGCGGGCTTCATCCCCGGCAGTCTTAATCGCGGTTATAAGCATTTACATGTAAAATATAATATTTCGCTGTTTCCATATTTTTTGTGGTATCGTTTCCAAACAAAAACCATTTTGCAGATTTCGAAGAGTACTCTTCAGCTACTGCACCAAAATTTGTATATAATATTTTCCAGGTTATGATACAAAGGATTGAAACATTCAAAACGTCACAGATTTCAGGCTACAGGTTAAATTTTGTGAGAAGCTATGTATCAGTGTTGCCTGAGATCATGTTTGGAGCAACAGTCTTAGGCAACAAACAATATCGATAAAACTGGCTAAGCTTTCGTATCATTACCGTTTCCAAAAAAATTCGAATTCCGCTGTATTTACTCAATATGCAAGCTACTTTTTGTATCAGTCATCACCAGTAAGTAACACAAATCACATTTACCATATTTAGGATAGCATGCACAGGATGTTAAGTCTTGACGGCGACAAAATATACCAAAATTACTTTCTGTCAGTCGTTTCCGCCTCAGTTCGTGCCACAGACTGCAGGCAGCTTGCATTTTAGTGTTTTCCATTATGGTGGTCTTTTCTTGAACACTTACTTGCAGTGAACAGATATACCTATCACAATTTTCTGCTAGTTCGTCTGCAGTTACATCACAGTCCGGGATATCCGTAACTTGGTTAGCTGACGGTCCATTTTCAACACGAGAGTCATCTGTTGAACAATCTGGTTTTTTCTTCATTCTCCGCTGACAGATGCGTTTGCGACGTACAGAACTTTGGCCTTTCAATTTTCTTCCTGTTAATTTTTTATAGACTTAGCCGTGGCTCTTTCCTGTCATTCCTTTGAAGGGGCTGTGTTCCTAAACTAAACTTTCTGAAATCTCAACGCAGCAATATCACACCGACGTTGAAATTAGCCTCATTTTGAATAATTTAGCCTTTTACCTCCATAATTTTTGGTTGCAAGACCCATGTAGTTCTCTGCTGCATTACTACTGCAATTTTCCTCTAGCCTCGATGCCTTAACACAAGTCTTTCAACAATGCTTTCAACATACTCAAGAATTGCTGAAGTTTCTGGAATTGGATGGATATCACTAGAGTCGCTTCGGTTGCATAAATATGCCCGACACTTTGAATGTTCTCCAAATACGTGTCTGGGACCGTTACTTAAATATTCAGATAAATCCTCTGCATTTTCATCAACTTCTCCGCAATGTTGTATTGCACCTCTTGCTGCGGAAGTTAGTCGAGGAATTACATACTTCTTATTACATAATGATATACTTATTGTCTGATGCCAAAGTATGCAAATGTCCTGTGTAATTTCATACGCAGTGGTTTGCGCACCCCATTTTTAAAACCGTTTGCCCGTATGAAACCTTTTTTGCATAAGTTGTGCCTACATGCTCGGATCGCCATTCCCCACCAAATATTTGTATCTCATGCCATGCATTTCAGTGCTATGGCAGGAGCAGTCGAAAATCATGTCCTGTTCCATCACTGTAGAAGGTTTTGTTATTTCCCAATTTTTGTAGCAAGCATGGTCATTTACTTTCTTGTGTTCGGTCGTGGCACGCTCGCAAATACAACAGTATATGTTTCATACGCCAAGAAATAGTAGCTCTCCTGTTCGCTGGTTCATAATAACTGCCTGTAATAATAATACAATTAATAGTAAAGAAAAATACACTGACTGTGACAAAAAAGTGAAGCACCCAGAAGGAATCGTCCAAAGTCGTCGTAATTTCGTACACGTGCATATAATCTCTGGATGTGTAAACGATTAGAGGTGCAATGATCTTTAGCATTTACAATGCCACCAGACTGCATCAATGTTTTCACCACGATTATTGCGATAGTGTATAAGGCATTTGCGGAGCCAGTAACACAAGTACGGAAGGTCATCGAACACAGAGCATGTCTCGTGATCACATTAGACAGCTTTACCCGCACTTGATGGAGTTTGATAGGGGCTGTACTGTGAGTCTGCACGAGGTCATGTGAACGTATCGTGCAATTGCCAGGCAAGTGGAGAATTCCAATGTCACAATGACGTGTTGGAAGCAATGGGTGTGTGAGGTCACCCATACATATGTCGTGAAGGTGGGAAGCATTGTGGTATGATATCAGGCCACCTCTGTCAGATATTCGGTGGACACTGACGTCAGTGACATCTCGCGTCCTCGCGTGTTACCCCTCACGAGGCAGCGCCCTTGTACTGTCTTTCAACAAGACAGCGCTCGTCCACACACGGCACGTGTGTCCGTGGAGTACCTGAGAAATGTTGAGGTACTCTCGTGGCCAGTGAGACCCCCCGACCTGCCCCCGATAGAACATGTGCGTGGTCAGCTCCGCTGTCAACTTCGACCCGTTGCCGATGTGCAGGATATCGAGGGTCAGTTACATCTGTGAGTCGACTTTCCTGATGAGAGGATACAACGGATGTACGCCTCCCGGACACAATCGACGCATGTATCCAGACCCGAGGGGTTGCTACGTCCTACTGACATGGGAAAAACAGTATATGGCATTACTGCCAACTTGTTATCCGTGTGATATGATATTGTAACCATTGCAATAAAGTAACATGGTCTTTCAACATGTGTCTTTTAATTTCATTTCTACCACTCCTTCTAGGTACTTAATTTTTTTTGTCTATGAGTGCATATATATAAAGTGCAACACTTCTGAAATAAAAATAAAGATGACGGTCTCGGACATATTTGGTTACATAATACTAAGTTAGAATTCCATTTAAGACTCGACATTGAAATAGCTAGAGGCACTATTTTCCGCAAAAGGATTCCGCAACTAATTGTATTCCATAACACTATGGTTCAGATCCATTTTAGTGACCGGATAATTTTAACTGTTATGCGCCTCAACCGTCAGCCCGCCAAATTAAAACCTACTTTGTTTTAAATGTTGCGTTTTTGGATTCAAAATAAGGCAGGAAGGGATTGCAGTCCAGTCTCTGCTTCTCCGGTGCCGTGACGCCTCATAGCCGTAGTTATTTAATAGAAATTGCCAGTCTTCTGTTTTAAGCCCGTTCCCTTTGGCATGCCTTTGTATTTGATTTTGCACACCTATTTATGCAAAACTTAAGCAATTTTATGTCTTTTCGATATTTATGCACCTTATGTGAGAGAGTTTAATTTTTTCTTTCAACCACGTAAGAACCAGAAAATTCTGTCTTTAACATAAAGGGTATAACATATATATATTTTTTTTTTTAATTTTTTTTTTGGAAACCTTTAAAATCCCACATGTGTGTACATTGCAATGTAGAAAAATACGCAGAAATCTTGAATGACTATCAATAAAACTATTTTTTTAAAATATGTTCTGCTGAGTCGTTCGGACACCTATTGAATGAAAATAAAAAATCAATAAAATTGTCGTGCAACCAGACCTAGAGAATGTCTTGCATTTTAAATGTACAATATCAATTAATCTGATCTGACAGCTATATTAAGACTATAGAAGAAACGGATGTAGAGCTTATGTTAAAAAATTCAATTAGTTTTAAACAAGCTGAAGCAGCTTAAAAATAATAATAAACCAAGTAATTTTAACATAATAAAGATTTTAGTTTAGTAATTATGAAAATCATAAAAATGTAAGACTGTTATTTTTTTATCTCTTTTTTTATCTGCTTTGGACGACGGTAATTAGGGTCAAGACTTACCCGGGTGAGGTGCGCCAGGATCGGCCTTCTCTACAGACCTGCACTAGCTGGTAATTCTTTGAAGGTGCTTTTTTAAACAATTGTTTCGTGGTAGTTCTGTCTTCTTGCTTTTAATCATTCATAATCCTCATATTTAGAACTTATTCACGTCCGAATTTTCATCTCGAGTAGGCTTACTGGGATACGGCTTAGCGCTGACTTACAATAATGGACCGCACAACACCTACGCACAAGCAAAACTGGAACCCACGACCTTCCAGTTGGCAGACAGGCGCTTTATCCCCACTCTACCGTGCCTCCCCTGCGTAGTTGCAACATACACGTATATTACATTCCATCCACGTAAGAACGTTTATGATAGCTAATCAACTTTACATACAGCCGGTCAAAATCTAGCCTACTTACTTTGATACGTACAATAAAACACACATAGACCAACATGCCTTTATCGAGATTCGAGTTTAAAAATAGTGGCGTGCAACGGAATATGCCAAGTTATTGGGTGGGTAAGGAGAAAAAAATAAGTAAATAAATAAATAAGAATACAAACAGTTTTTTTTATCGCAGAACCTAAAAATTTAATAAGAGTAAATTAAAAAGCAGTATTGTTTTATTTAGCATATCCGTACCTCTCAGAAATTTGTTTGGCTGCCCTCACATATTGCATCCTTTTCTCGACTGATTCGCGACGCGTTGTTATAGGTTAATTCTCCTCGATGTTTTGTTATTCCCACTGATTTCAATATGATATGTTTGCAATAACCAAATGACTGATTTGGACAGAACAGAGTAAACAGCGNCGTCTAAATTTTGTGATGCCACAGAACAAACTAATGCACTGAAAAATGCTATGCAAACTTTAGTTATTTATGGCTATCGTAAACACATGTCTGAATGATAACTTTGACTGAAAAACATACCTAATATAAATGATGTGTGCGACAATGTCATTAGGCCTGAAGAGCAAATTCATAGCACATGATTTTAATTAGATCAAATATAAAACTGACCACTAACACCAAGGCTTACGTTTTCTTTAGTTTTCCCCTGGTGTGCGCCGCCACGAAAACATTTGCATAGCTTATAGGTGTGCCGCATCATTTACAACTTGGCGTTTAGTGCGCCTCAAGTCAAAAAAAGTTTTGGAACCGCTTGTAGACAACTGAGTCGGGACGTGTAAACTGTGGAACTGTCAACGACCGCACGCACTGTTCCCCTTCCCCTTGCAGACAGTGGAGAAGTGCGCGCGAGTACACGGCACACGTTGTGGCATACAGCGGCGAAAGAGATGAGCAGCGCCCCACGCGGTTAAGAAACACATCTGTCGCCTTGAAACCGCGCCGTAAGAGGAAGAGGTAGAAAGGTGTAGCGTAAGCTCTTAACGCCCTGGTCGCTGTAGTCCGCCGACTGCCTGGGCGTCACATCTCATCGACGAGACGTCGTGGGTCGATTTTGGGTGAGTCCATTTTCCTTATTATCCTTCTCGGAGGAACCCCCGGTCTCTTCCTACCTTCTCAAAAACACTTCAAACAGATACCTATTTACCGGGTAGGACCCTGAAGGTATTATATATATACACACACATATATATATATATATATATATATATTTATATCTTACTGATTTAAAAACTTTTATAATTTCTTAATTAATGTTAAGTGCCTCGCTACACCTTTCCCTATCTTTCTCTTAAGGCGGTTGTCACCTTGCCATCTTGTGTTTATTTATATATCTTTGTAACTTCCGTTAAGACTTAATAGTAAAATATAAACCGTATTATTACCTACACAGCTACTTTACAGAATTCCTGAAATCAGAATGGGCTGGTTTCAGTCTGTATTTTCTTATGTAAAACCGAAAAGGCTAAATAATTAGTTAATTTTTATTACGGTTAGAAATGCAACAAAAACAACAGGGGCAAACTATTGTGGACTTAAAAATACCTGTTAATACATACTCTATGCCCAAACAGCCCTCGTTTTCAAATATTTGATCCGAAAAGTAAGCTACGGCGAAATAAAAATCTAAGTTGGAAGAGATACTGCCCCCTTAATTCTATTCTCATCTATGCTCTATGAATTTATCATAAAAAGGTGAAACATAATATCTGTTGAATGCGCCTAAAGTTCACCAGCTCTATGTACCGAGAGAGTTACTTTACCATCCACTCCACATTTAATGGCCCACGTTGGGCGCCTAGCTGATAATGATAACTTAAAAAGCGGTATTTCGAAATTGTATAACAGATATATATATATATATATATATATATATATACATATATATACACACACACACACACACTCACTGGAGAGCCAAAAAAACTGGTATAGGCGTGCGTATGCAAAAAACAGAGGTATAGAAACAGTCAGAGTAACGCGATCCGGTCGGTAGCGCCTATATAAGACAACAAGCGTCCAACATAGTTGCTAGATCGGTTACTGCTGCTACAGTGGCAGGTTATCAAGATTTAAGTGAGTTTGAACATGGTGTTATAGTCGGCACACGAGAGATGGGTCATAGCATCTCGTGAATATCGGGAATCCGGTAAAACATCAAATCTTTTACATCGCTGCGGCCGGAGAAAGATCCTGAACGAACGGGACAAACTACGACTGACGAGAATCATTAAACGTGACAGACTTGCAACCCTTTCTCAAATTGGCGCAGATTTCAACGCCTCCTGCATACCTTGAGACATTAGTCGAGTCCATGCCACGTCGTATTGTGGCACTTATGCGTGCTCGCGGGGGCCTTACACGATATTAGGCAGGTGTACCAGTTTTTTTGGCTCTTCAGTGTATATATATAAACACACGTAGTCCTGCATCATATTTTATTTATAAATGATAATATTTCATTCGCAAATAATATGAACAAAAACAGTGAGAAAATAGGTGTGTTGGTAATGCCTTATAATAAATAGTTCATACGGAAAATATTATTACTTTGAAGGCGCATGAATGCGGTGCGTTGTCCGTCTGGTGTAATTTTCTAGACTCGGTTAAGCTTTGTTTGTACGAGGCAGAGGAATATCCAGGATGGAGAACTTAAGCAGGGCTTCAGAAAAAATGCTAAGTAACCGTGAATGGACTACACACAAGGCCTTGTGCGTGCCGGAAGGCTCCCTCCCCTCCGACTCGGCAGATGGTTGTATCCGCTTCTCGACCCCATTTGCCCCACCTCCCTGATACGAGCCTTTCTTCTGGCCGCCGCCCCTCAGTAGGAATTTCCGTCGCTTGGGCTCCGGGTTATAGCGTGTGGGATGCTGGGCTCGAATACCGGTGAGGCACGGATGTGTACCATCTCAAGACGAATTAAAGAGAAGATTTTGACGCCATCTTTGATTTATATATTTTTGCTATTACTTATGTTTGAGATTAATTTGGATAATGTCACTTTCTTAGAGCATAGAATATATTTTAATTATATATCTTAAAATCTTATATATTTTTACTTCTTGTATTAGTATAGATTTTGTAGTCATTCTCAGAAGGTAGTCAATAATTAACTTTCATTTATTCGGAATGGCAAGGAAGTAAAGGTGCTCCATTGATATTGCAGTTATAAAATTATATGAGTGATGTAGTATGTCTTGTCGAAGAAAAAATTTTGTTAACAAATCCTGAACACATTTTATGGTTTAAAAAAATGGTAATGCCATGGTGATTTATATCTCTCCCCCTTAAGCCTCCCACCTGCCTGCAGCTTTTCTCCGCGTTTGGGGCCGGAAAGTGCGGGAGCGATAAGGGCGTCACTGCTTCGCGCATCAAGTGCGCCATCGCCGCTAAGAGAAACACTCTGAATTGGCGTGCAGTGTTCCGAATTGGCGTGTAGTCTACCTATGGGACTTCCAGCAGTGACCCTATTATTTTATTGGTAGATGGTCTGTTCAGTGCAGGGCTATTAAGTAGTTTTGTATGTATATATATATATATATATATATGACTCGTATATTTTGAGATACAGCGCATTTAAAAGGCCTTTTCTAGTCATGGTGGAGTACTATAAATTGGTGTTTCTAATCAACGTGATGTCTTGAAAACAGTCAAAAGCCCTCGTCTAAAGCGTGTTTTTTTTTTTCTCGTAGATCAGCATATTATACGTGCGTTTAATAGTTCGATATAGAAAGAAGTGTTTCAAACACACTGCAGCGCATCTCAAGCGCTAGGCAGGCGGGAGCCTTAAGGGTTGGGTTTAGAATGGGTACTATGCAAGTAACCGCTCTGCCAGCGGTAAAGCATGCGAGCTGGGGGCTTTGGAAAGGCGTAATTAATTAATTATCCTTATTCAGACGGGTATTTAGTGGATTTTGATCTCCCTGGTGCGAGTCCTGTTGATTGCAGCTGTGTGGTGCAGCTCTTTCGTCACTGGTCTCCGCGCTACAGATCTATTTTTAGTCGGCACATCACGCTGAGTAGTTTGCGTGACACCGTTTCCACGATGCGGCGTGGGCTGTGTTTGCAGTTTGCTGGCAACGAGAAACCAGAGTCGCTTGCTTGCTTGTTTCTATTATGTAACTGAAACGGCGTTGAAGAGATTATAGCGGCGGAGAGGTTAGGCCTTGGGAGCCGATGAAGGTGAAACGAGATCGATATGGAGCAGCGTCGGGATGCAAGGACGGGGGAAGCAGGAGATACCCGAGAAAACCCGTCGACTAGCGATATCATTCGGCACGCTTCCCGAGTGCGAAAATCCTGGAACGACCCTGCCGGGAAGCGAACCCGGTTCGCCTAGGTGGAAGGTGAGCGTCCTAGCCGCTACAACATCGCGGCCCCAAAAAGTTTATAAGCTGTTTACGGTAAACTTAACACTTTTTAAAACTCTGTTTCAGATCTACATGTGTGCATATTATGTATTCTTCCATCATATGTAAAATTGACATTGCCTTGGTCCTGATGCCTCCCGCCAAGGCGAACCGGGTTCAATAAACAAGGCAAGTGTGCGGTGTGCGAAGCAGATAAGTTTGAAAACGGCAGTAAGCACCATGGCACGGTTTCATCCTTAAAACTGCTACTCAAAGGTTCAACCTGATGACGGCACGATAACATATACTTTCCACAATGGTGGACGTATGGCTACATACATGGAAGAATGTGATGGTATGTGGCACTATCTGCTGGCTCACGAACCACAAATGTTTGAACACTGTCAAGAAATAGTGTCATGTTCTACGTATGGGAAATGTGTAGTGTTTTACATGAGAATAGTAACACCTTTGCTTTGCACTGCTGACGAACTCGTGTATTTTGCCAAGAAACAACAACAGAATATCGGCGAGGAAGAAGTGCCTGCTGCGCCCTCAGCACACGACGAGACTTATATGCGGAAACACAAGTCCATCAAACTAGAGACCTGTAGCTGTAAGAAGAAAGGAAACTCGCTCATATGATATGCCAAACATGGTCAGAGGGCATATCCCGCTTAGTACTGAGTCACCAGTTTTAATAACTTATGTGAAAGATATTTTGAGGCAAGTTTTTAGAGATGTGCTAGACTCACTGTAATTATTATTTTTCTTGTAAAACTTGACCTGTGTGATACAGGGTGGTTCATAGGATCTGAGTTAATTTACCAGGCACATACTATAAGGTGCCTTGAATGTTTAAGAGGGTAAATAATAACTTCATCACGTCTTGGTTTTAAAGGTTCATTTTACCCGGAATTCATACACACGTTCCTGGTAATGCAACAATTTTTCCGGGAATTAACTCATACATTACTATTACTGACCCTGCGAGTTCTGGGCATGAAGGGCTGATTACAGTGTTCTGGCTAAGTTTCCGATGGCTTGGGGGATACTAGGTGTCAAGACACGTCCTTGAATGGCGACGTTGGTACTTATCTGTATTTTTGCTGGGTTGTTGTTCTGGACTTATTTTGAGGTATGGTGAGTTGGGGGGGGGGCCTTTTACATGCCCTTGGACTGGCTGTCGTTGACATACTGCACTCAGCTGGCTTCCTCATTCGGCTTCGACTGACTGTCTCCCTCGTCCCGGTGAGGAATCCTTGGCGAGCCCCCACCTAGCTTCCGCCTTATTGGCGCTGGGCTGCACTGGACTACTCTCTCTCGACGTGTCGCTCTTCGTTGAAGCTCACCACTCGACTCCGCCTTTCGGCGCGGGGTTGTAACTGGCTCGGCTGACGTCCACGATCCGACTCCAGATGCCTGACGCCATGCACATCCCGGTGTGGTGCTTCCGAGCACCGCGTCACATGCCGCTCGTCGCTTTCCGGCGACGGGGTATCACTGACTGACTGTCTCTGCGAACTGACTCTCGCCCGGCGCCCCACGGCGCGAGGAATTACCGGTCGACTGTCCCTACATTCTGACTCTCGGTGCACGGAGTTACTGGTTAACTGTCTCGATACTCATGTATCTGACTAACTGCTCCAACTGACTCGGCCGGGGTCCAATCTCCCATCCTCGGTTAACTGCTGCACTGACTTCCTCTCTCGGTGCACGATTCAACTGCTAACTGCCCGATGTGACTGAACTGAACTGAACTGCTCTCCGAATGGATTGATTCAACTGATCGACTCCGATTTTGCAGGGCTACGATCCCGGCCTCTGTGTACATTATCACTGACGCAACTGACGGAACTAACGTTACTAACTTCGTCATCGCGATGTGTGGACCGGCGCGTCCTCACCCGGCGCCCGACGCCTTCCGGCATGAAGTATCACAGCTTCCGACTGCCCCGATATGACTGACTTCCTCCTTGTCTCACGATATGGATTTTAAACTATTTCCATCCCCCCTTAGAGCCTTACATGTGTCTTCCCTTGTTGGAGGAAGGGGAGGGGGTGACCTGTGGTGCTACTGACAAACCCTGTCAGCTCTTCTCCGCGGTGCGTGTCCAAATTGCCATGCAGTTTGCTATGGTTTGGGGGGGGGACTTGTGATACAACTTCCAAGCTTATCAGCCTTTGTGCTTGTGTATCTCACCTTCATTGCGTGTCTTAATTCGTTCGTGGGCAGAAATCGCTAGCCTACCATGGCTTGACCTCGGCATGCGTTAATGACTTATACGTCCCCTCGGGTCGGCCTGACTTGCCCATGTGTCTCTTGTGGCACATGTCAACCTGTAGGCGCTCGCATGGAAGACCAAATGGTGGGGGTGTCAGCGATGCTTCTACTTACCATATGCATT
>NQII01003307.1:64858-96869 GCA_002778355.1 Clitarchus hookeri
TCTGCGGCGCTGACACAATCATGCTAAAGTTTCGGTTTTCGGTTGCGCTGATGTTACAACCCTTCTCTGTGGCTTTGTCTATGCCTCGCTCGCCTCGCTTCCCGCGTGGCTATCGCGACGTATTCTCTTCGGGTGGCCTTTTCGTGTTCCTCGTGTGGCATGTCCTGTGGACAGACAGCTGTAAATTCCCTCTCTGTCTCTTCCCTCCTTCGGTCTCCTTATCAAGTTGTTACTCAAGTAAACTCATCCCTACAGTTAACAGGTGTGCCCTGCCTGCAAAAAGGGCCTAACAATCTGAATCTGCGATTACAAACACCTCTGATGGCTTGATTGTTTACAATTTACAAGTTAATTTTCAAATATCTCGCAGGCCATATACACTGGGAATACAAGCTAGCTTCTAAGTTAACTGGGACGATTAAAACACTTAATTTGCTAGTTCACTGCATTTAGGGGTTGCCACAAAAGCTGACTGACTTTTAATAGGGCCTACAAACGCAGTGGACAGCACGGTACTGTACAAGTGTAACTTCTGGCTACATATTTGTACTCGCAANTAATAGGGCCTACAAACGCAGTGGACAGCACGGTACTGTACAAGTGTAACTTCTGGCTACATATTTGTACTCGCAAAAAAAAAATTAACGAAACATAAACAGGATACACATCTCGTACTCCGTATAGTACTTACAAATCTTCTCACATGGTTTCACGCCTTTGTACAGGGTTGCATTGGTACAAACACTTTNAATAGGGCCTACAAACGCAGTGGACAGCACGGTACTGTACAAGTGTAACTTCTGGCTACATATTTGTACTCGCAATAAAAAAATAAACGAAACATAAACAGGATACACATCTCATACTCCGTATAGTACTTACAAATCTTCTCACATGGTTTCACGCCTTTGTACAGGGTTGCATTGGTACAAACACTTTNTACTCCGTATAGTACTTACAAATCTTCTCACATGGTTTCACGCCTTTGTACAGGGTTGCATTGGTACAAACACTTTTTTCTACAGGGTTACAATTTACACATTTCACAAAATGCCCTCAGTGATCCCTCCAGATCACAGTACTTTTACAGTACTTAATTTTGGTCTTCAATTCTTCTGTTCCCTGGTAAGTCTGGGACTTTCTTGAGCATAGGCAAACAATAATGTGGCAAACGGCCGGTAAATTGCACAGGTGACTGACAGCATTTACATTTTGTGACATGTTTTGCTTTTACAGTGGCTCGTAGGCCGAGAAAAAAAAACATTTATCTCCTAGGCTGAGAAACTCTGTTCCTGCGTTCAAACTAATGTCTGGCATTCTGCCGTTTTTACAAGTTGTCTTACGGTAAACGGAAGCAAACACACAATCAACCTGTATCTCCAAACTAACACATAGTTCCGNTTTTTACAAGTTGTCTTACGGTAAACGGAAGCAAACACACAATCAACCTGTATCTCCAAACTAACACATAGTTCCTTTTTACTGGTAAAGCGGCTCACAAGCCGTGTCAAGAAAAAAACAAACCATAAAACCCTTATCGTATCTTGCCTCTGCCACTCTTACACAGGGTCTTGACGTTGGGGCAAATTTAAACACAGCACACCCTCGGTAAAAAGATTTAACACATTCTAACCTGGCTGATGGCCTATCTTGGTACATTACCTCCACATGTAAATTAAACAAAAAAAAAAAACACTTAGTCACACTGAAGTGTGGCGTCTACACGCCTTTCGGCTGAAGGCCTAAATTCCTCATTTACANAAAAAAAAACACTTAGTCACACTGAAGTGTGGCGTCTACACGCCTTTCGGCTGAAGGCCTAAATTCCTCATTTACATAGGATAAATACAAGTCAAACTGAAAACACTGTGTCGCACTTAAGTTTTGGCATCATGTCGGGCATACCTGCCTAGGTCTCTTTTTCTTAGTGGGTGACATGAGTAAACACTTACCTCATGTCACACTGTGTCTGTTTCTGCCGGATGAGGTGGCTTCTTGTCCTACCCACACTGGCACCCCTGCCAGCTTGCGGGTGATAGGGGGAAGGCTGTGTCACCTTCCTCTCTCGTTCTGTTGCCATCTCTGGACTGCTACAGGCTCATCCTCGGCTGTGGTCTCCCGGGTTCGTTTCTTGGTCGGTGTACCTCTCTTCATTTCTTCGCTTCTCGCCTACTGTCTCATCAGCTTCCTGCCTCCATTTGCTGGCTTTCGGTCCTTCACTTCCTTCNCATTTCTTCGCTTCTCGCCTACTGTCTCATCAGCTTCCTGCCTCCATTTGCTGGCTTTCGGTCCTTCACTTCCTTCTTCGCTCTCGCTCGCCGGTTCCCTTTCGCACACTCATTCCCACGTGGGTGTATTTTTGGCTGGTGTAGGTCTCACTCGCGATTCGTACTTTGTTATCGCCTGGTGGCACAGTGGCTCGGGTGGGTTATCGGCTAGGGCAGTGACATGTGCACATGTGCGCCCTTGGGACACTGAGATAGTGCGTAGGGCTGTGTTGCTTATTACTTTTGCTCACTATCTTCCTGTTATGTCATTGTCCCCCATACAGGGGACTAGCAACCTACTTTTCTTATCGGCCGGCACGGTTTTTCAGCCCTGACTGCCTGACCTATTATCTCACATAATTTTCCACCATCCAGTGAAATTGACCTGTCATTTCCGTCTCGTTTCCGCTCCTCGCTAATCGCTCTTCGCTTTCTATGCCTTTCGCCCACTCCTCGCTATTCTTGCCTCGCTAGTTTCTGCACCTCGCTTCGTCTCTGCTCTTTGCTACTCTTGTCTGCACTTGCTCTCTCGTCTCTCGTCGGCTATCGCCATTCTCGCCACTTTATTGTCCACCATCCAGTGAGCTGTGGCCTATTTCTTTGCTCATCTCCCTCCACCTCCGCTCCTCGCTAAACTCCCTTCGTTCTCCCGCCTTGATCACTTTAACTTGCGCTCTCGAACTCGCTTCTCCCACTCATCCTCGTTAATTCCTAGTTTGTTGGCCTCGTAATTTTGACTCATGGCAGGCTAACTAATGCTGTAGTGGGCGCCATTGGGTTTAGACTCCTTCAAGTCTTTGGTTCATCCTGACTAGCTCGGTAATTTGGTTTGGGTGAGACCCCTTTTCTCTTGTATAGTCTGATTCTTGTTTCTGTCTATACAGACTTAACTATGCCCCATGTTGGGCGCCAATTTAACTTGACACTACTCCCCCCTGTGTGATACAGGGTGGTTCATAGGATCTGAGTTAANCCCATGTTGGGCGCCAATTTAACTTGACACTACTCCCCCCTGTGTGATACAGGGTGGTTCATAGGATCTGAGTTAATTTACGAGGCACAGGCTTTAAGATGCCTTGAATGTTTAAGAGGCTGAATAATAATAACTTCGTCACGTCTTGGTTGTACGGGTTTATTTTACCGGGAATTCATACACACATTCCTGGTAATGCAACAATTTTTCTGGGAATTAACTCATACATTATTGACCCTGCGAGTTATGGGCCTGAAAGGGCTGATTACAGTGTTCTGCCTAAGTTTCTGATGGCTTGGAGGACACTAGGTGACAGGACACATGCTTGAGTGACGATGTTGGTACTTATCTGTATTTGTTGCTGGGTTGTTGTTCCGGAGGTATTTTGAGGTATGGTGAGTTGGGTGGCCCTCTACAGGCCCTCAGACTGGCTGTCGTTGGTGTACTGCACTCAGCTGGCTTCCTCCTTCGGATTCGACTGACTGTCTCCCTTGTCCAGGCGAGGAACCCATTGCAAGCCCCCACCCAGCTTCCACCTTCTCGGCGCCGGGCTGCACTGGACTACTCCCTCTCTATGTGTCGCTCCTCGTTGAAGCTCACCACTCGACTCCGCCTTCCGGATCGAGGTTATAACTGACTCGACTGACATCCATGATCCAGCTCACGATGCCTGATGCCATGCGCGTCCCAGTGTGGTGCTTCCGAGTGCCGTGTCACCTGCCGCTCATTGCTTTCCGGCGATGGGGTATCACTGACTGACTGTCTCTGCGAACTGATTCTCGCCCGACGCCCCGCAGCGAGGTAAATTACCGGTCGACTGTCCCTACATTCTGACTGTTGGTGCCCGGAGTTACTGGTTAACTGTCCCGATGCTCATGTATCTGACTGACTGCTCCAACTGACTCGGCCGGGGTCCGATCTCCCGTCCTCGGTTAACTGCTGCACTGACTTCCTCTCTCGGCGTGCGATTCAACTGCTAACTGCCCGACGTGACTGAACTGAACTGAACTGCTTTCCGAACGGATTAATTCAACTAATCGACTCCGATCTTGCCGTGCTCAGATCTGGACCTCGGCGTACATTATCACTGGTGTAACTGACATAACTAACATGACTAACTTCGTCGTGGCGATGTGGGGTCCCTCGCCCGACGCCCTCTGGCATGGAGTATCACAGTTTCCGACTGCCCCGTAATTACTGAGAGTCCCTCCTTGTCTCACAAGATGGCTTTTAAACTATTTTGATCCCCCCTTAGAACCTTACCTTGTTGAGGGAAGCGGGGGTGACTTGTGGTGCTAGTGACAAACCCTGTCAGCTCTTTTCGCGGCGCGTGTCCAAATTTCCACTCGATTTGCCAGGGGGGAGGGTACTTGTGATACAATTTCAAAGCTCGTTAGTCTTTGTGCTGGTGTATCTCACCTTCAGTGCGTGTCTTAATTCCTTCATGGGCAAAAATCGCTTGCCTACCACGGCTTGACTAAGGCACGCGTTAATGACTTAACGTTCCCTCGGGTCTGCCTGACTTGACCACGTGTGTCTCGTGACACATATCAACTTGTAGGTGCTCACGGGGAAGATCAATTGGTAGGGGATGTCAGCGATGCTTCTACTGACCATATGTGTTACGTGTCAAACTCAATGCAAACTATTTGTTCGTCTCAGTTATATTTTGCAATGAATTTTTGTGTTAATTGCCTCTCGTAATTTTTGGTAGTGTTCTTTTACTCTGTAATTTTCTTTATTGCAATTTATTTAACTTAGGCTGCTGGTTGCATACATGTAATAATATTTTGCGAAGTCTAAAACAAAACAGTATATTGTATTATTACTGAGTAGAAAATGGAAAACAAAATTTATATTGTAAATATTGGGTAAATAAATTTAAGGTCATGATGTGTAAAAAAATGTAATAAAAACTTAATCAAAATAGATGTGCGAATGTTTTCATTCGATGCCCTATTCACATAAAATATTCATTTTACATAATAAAAATATTTCATATTAAATTTAAAGGAAACTTTAACTTAAAAAATATAAATAATAAACATGTTCATGAAATTTTTTCTTTTATTAAATATCAAAGGTTGAAAGTAAAAGAAACGAAAATGTGTACATACTTGACTTGAGATGAAATTTTGAAAAAGCACTATGGAAGATATCTGGGCAAGCAGCACAGAGGATGGACAGAGTTCAGGCAGCTCTTGTGGTAGCCTTCCTTCCTTGGGTGGCCAGAGTGCAGGTGGTGCTCATGGTAGCCTTTCCCATTCGGTGGTCAGAGCTAGCGCTCTCACTCTAACTTCCCTTGAGGGGTCGGCACAGAGGGGTCAGCACTGAGGAGTCGCCACTGAGGAGTCGCCCGAGTTGTCAGCACTGAGGAGTCGGTACTGAGGGGTCGGTACTGCACAGTTCAAGTGTTTGAATTCACACATGCTTGAAGCTGAGGCAAACCACTGACAATGTGAAATCGAGTATGTCGTGTACGACTACATGCAAACCTCCGCCGATTGATCAACGATCATATGGAAAACACAGTTGATACTGTGTCAAGAACTTCAGTAAAGGTTGCTATGCAGGACGCCATGAACCGACCTCCAGAATACTAACATGCGGTATGTGCGTTGCAACATTCGTAGAAGCGATAATTTAAAGAGACATGCTGATACNACCTCCAGAATACTAACATGCGGTATGTGCGTTGCAACATTCGTAGAAGCGATAATTTAAAGAGACATGCTGATAGGTTTTTTAGTTATACTTCTTCGATCTTCTTTCCTCCTCACTTCTTCTATTTTCTTCTCTTTTTATCCTATTAATCCTATTTTCTTTCTTTATATTATACTAGCTGACCCGTGCGGACTTCGTAATGCCTAACAGTCAATGAATGTCGTGTTAACTTTTAGTTTAGATTTATTTAGGATTTTATTAATGCAAAATTAAATTAATACTCAAAATTTATTAAGTTCAATAGTTTATTAGGATACTATATAAAGAAAATAAAAAATCGATAAAAGTACAAAAATCAAGTATTTCAATGTTGTGTCAGCTGTATTTTGCTGCATGGGTCGTACTCGCGTTAATTTTCTTCAGTGAAGCACCTTGTGATATACGACATTTTTCGTTTTGTTATCAGGCGCAAGAACAAATAAAGCCGATGGTTTGCCGACGCGTGAACATGCCACGTATAATTGACCATGAGAAAAACATGCATTTTCTAGATTCAGACCACAAACACTCAAGGATTGGCCTTGAGATGTGTTAATCGTCAAGACGAATGCAAGACGAATCGGAAATTGAAGTCGTTTAAACTCAAAGGGCATATCGGTTGGGATCATAGGAATCCTCGGAATGAGAACTTCCTCATCTTTGAATTTTCATTTGAGTATCGTCACGTGAATCACATTGGTCATCAGTTTTCTTATCATAAAACACGTTCCATTGCATAGTTTTGGTTGGTTTAGATTTCGAAGCATTATTACTACCGAGCCAACCTTCAGTTGTAAATGGTGCGGTGGTAAGGGAGGCACATCCAAGGAGTTTAAAAATTCAGTTAGATAGATGGTGCCTTCGTCTTCATTTATTACACAGTCAATAGATTTAAATGAATGCAGATTACCAACAATTTGATTCTGAATTACTATATTTAAGTCATCCACATCTTTGTTCATAGCCGCCAAAATTGCTCTCTCACTCAACCATTTGTTATTTTTGTGATTAGCAATGATGTTCAAGAACACTTTCTTGATGAGCTCGTCTTTGATGAGATGAAATTGCAAAAATTTGGAGGAAATAAAATCAATCCGCTCGATTCGTAGACAGGAACACGGCCATTACCGATAGTCAGTAATTGCTTGGAGAAATCTCCAGCAGATGGATCGTTCAGCAATGCTACTCTCATTTTTGCTGCCAGCTGAAGTTTCTTCACATAGCGCCACAGATTTGATGGTTTGAAGCAAGCGTTTATTTCATCGGCAGCAGTCGATCTTGGAATGACTGGCAGTGTTTTGTGGAAGTCGCCAGACAGTAAAATCATTGCGCCTCCAAAACATCTCGAGTCATTGCGCAGATCCATTTTCGGTCAAGTGCTTCTAATGCGCGTTTGTGCGCCATTGTGCATTTGTCCCACATTATGATTTTAGATGCTACTAAAACCTTGGCCATTGCGGAGCGTTTTGCAATGTTACATGTCGGTTGTTCAGTAGTTTTAAGGTTTAACGGCAGTTTAACCGCTGAATGAGCCGTACGGCATCCTTCTAACAATGTGGCCGCTATTCCAGAAGAAGCAACTGCTACCACAATGTCGGATCTCGCTCGAACAGTGGCCAAAATCAACGACATGAGGAATGTCTTCCCAGTTCCACCGGGGGCATCCAGGAAAAATAAGCCACAATTTCCCTCATCAATTGCCTTGATTAATGTACCATACACTTCCTTCTGTTGGGGATTCAACAGGGGCACATTCGTTTCAACTGATTGGTCTAATTCATGTCAATCATATTCACGTTCTCCTTCTAATTCTCGATTAAATGCGTCATTCATTCCTCGATCTGGCGCTGGCATTCCTATCCTGACTAACAAACTGCGCACATGAGGTAACACATGTCTTCGATCAAGAGCAAAGCCTGGTTATGCATCTCATCATTCACCTCAAGATCGGGATTTCTTGAACTGACACGTATTCTATGTAAAATGTATTCTGACATGTCATATTTGTATTTGTTCCACAGGTCACGTGGATACGATGGGAAGCATGTCGAAATGATGATAGCAAATAATGTGCGTATCTGACTTGGAGTTGCAGAAATAATTGCTTCAGCGACTGTCATGTCTCAATGAGTATCGTTTTCAAGCAAATTGAGCTCTTGACATGCAGCACGAAATGTTGGGCACACTATACCATTAACAGTTCGTAGTGATTCAAATTATGTTGGCCCACGAACATTCACCAGCAACAACCGCAAATAGAAGCATTCATCATTCTTCGGATGAGCTGTGTAAATACGACCAAGAGCATCAGTAGAATGCACATCTGGATGACCAGGAACCGTATCGCCTTGCTTCCGACGTATAAAATTTCTTCGATTAACCGTTCCAAGTGTAATAATGTGGCATCTCCGAGTAAAGCAACGTTCGTGCAAACGGATCGCTTTGGCAAATCTCAAAGAATCTGGTCAATGTTGTCGCTGGAGGTGCTTCAGCACGTTGAGCAACATTCGACGCCGTGAAATAAACTCTTTGGCCATTCTCCAGATGCACCGCCAAATGTACAACAGTGGGATGACGTTCGTGAATAGGGAATGAGAATATAGAGCAAATCGCCTCATTTCAGTTCACATATCGACCAACTTGATAGCGCGTAATTTCATCGTTGGTATTGGAGGTTTGGATGCCAAAAACCGCCATATCGCTCCCTTTCGTGACATATTTGCAGATGTATTTGATGAACTTCACCGAATTGCAATACTGAACGCTGCAATGTGTCTTGAATGTTTTGGAAAGAAGTGTCGAATATGGAACAATCCAACTGTTGTCGACCACGAAATCGTTTCCTTTCACTTTCCTTGTGATATCATCAGGTGATCGACGCCGATACTGTGGATACCCATCGTTGCCAGTGGTGGTATCTGCCGTCAATATTCGTGGATAACGTTTGGAACACTTGCCGTTTACCATGCACGGTGATTGGGGGTTGATGGCGCCACACGGTCCATGAATCATATTCGTAATTACAACATCATGTAGGTCTGGATCGGTTTCGGGATCAGGAATCTCGGCACATATGATATCATCTATTTGATCTGGTCGAATTCTCTCAACTAACCAAATGAGAATGTGTGCATGCTGCAAGCCTCTTTTTTGCCATTCGATTGAATACATCCAGCATCAAGNTCAACTAACCAAATGAGAATGTGTGCATGCTGCAAGCCTCTTTTTTGCCATTCGATTGAATACATCCAGCATCAAGTATTCCCAAAGACGCCTTGCTTAACAATGTAGTTCATCAGCGACCGGATTATTTGCTTGAAGATACGTGCGGTGATGTCGTGCCGATCACTTGATGTTTGTCCGGGAAGCAGCATTTCAACAATTTCTATCCATTTCGGATTACACGTAAAGGTAATAAATAGATCTGGCCGACCGTAATGACGAACATATGTCATTGCATCTTGCGCATATTCATGCATATGACGCGGGCTACCTGTGTACATCGCCGGTAGAATAGTCAATCGACCAAGATTAGCTGCATCTCCTTCGGTGCTTATTGCATCGCGTAAATGGATATACTCCTCTGAACGCAGTTTGGCTTGGTTCAACCTAATGAAAGTTAGGCGCTCTGTTTCGATTTTGACGTACATATCGATGCAATATTGCTGTAGCAATCGACTAAATCGCAGCAAATAGTTGTCAGCGTTTTGACGAATCATCAAACGATATGCGTAATAATTCATCGAGCTAACCTTCTTGGTAGTTTCCAGACCTGTAATAAAAACAGTTAAATTATTATCTTTGAAGAAAAGCTCATGTCCGTATTCCCTGAAGGGGTGGACAGAACCATGTGATTACTAAATCCCCTAAGCTCCTTTTAGCATATTTAAAAGGGGTTAAGATAAATTATTTAAGATTGTTTGCCAGCCCTTTTTGAAATGAAACTATGATATTGATACTCACTATTCAATGGATTTATCATCTTGATATTTAAAGTGGTATCCATCGTCTCCTTGCCAAAACATCAGCGGGTATTGCAACGTGTCATATGAACGGTGTGTTTCATATATTGTTTGCAGTTGCCCAGTATCGCAACGTGTAAGCACAATATCGCGTGTTCCAAAGTTTTCACCAACAATAAGGATTGCAACCTCATCTATTGTTGGAGCGATAAATGTGCGTTCGTGTGTTCCAGCTGGTCGTTTATCCGCTCTGATCATGACTTTGTAGTCATCATTTGGCATGCGCTCCAACGCCGTCTTGAACAGCCTGACCAATTCATGATGTTCATGAAGTATTTGCTGCAAATCTTGAAGAATTGCTCTTTTTATTGCTGTGTTGATCTCTTGGCGCCGATCAAGTTGTTCCTCCATATTGCCCATGAAGTATGTTTGTAAGAATTTATACTATGCATCTGCAAGAGGTTGCAATGATCCAATTCGATGGTGAATCTGGCCTTTAATCTGTAAAGTGGAAAGCGAAGTCAGTATAACTGATTTATAATCCAAAGTTTTTTCGTGTTAGCATGCCTTATTTATTTTAGAGGCAATACTTAAACAATTTTTGTTATCTTAAATCTTATATTTTAAAGAAAATGAACATTTGCTCTCTTCAACATAAATTACCTTGATTTTGTTATCTTAAATTTTATATTTTAATGAAAATGAACATTTACTCTCTTCAACATAAATTACCTTGAATGTCGGATTAAATCCGTATTCTTGTATAATGTCTGCCCGAAATGAAGTCATTTGAAAACAGCCATCGCATTTTTGAGTGTTCGCTAAAAAAATGTCGTGATTCTGGTGTTTTGCCATGAAGCAATGAATGCAATGGCTCAGGTGGCGGAGTCAATAATGGCAATTTCACTTTACCATTNGGCAATTTCACTTTGCCATTAAGGCAGCACAATCCAGGCGTTTCTCCAGCAAACTTCAGTGCGCCACAATGCTCGCAAACAACGTCCATTGGACCAATGTGAACGAAAGCATGCGTGCTGTAATCAATTATGGAATCGTATAAAAACGCTGCTCGATTCAAATCAACACTTGAAGGATTTCTTCTTGCGCGTCGGAGATTGTCACGTTGTTTATCTGTGCGATTAGCTCTACGATTTCGCATTGCCAACCGAGCTATTTCACGGGCTGCCTCTCTTAGCTCTTCTGTTTGAGAAGCACGAAGTCGGCCCATACTAACGCGGCGCTCTGCTCTTCCGATTTCTCGTTCTTCTTCAGTTAATTGATTCGCAATGTTTCGAAACCTAATTGAATTACGGCTTTGCTGGTTAAGATTAGATCTTCTGGGTCGCGGCATTGTTAGTAATAATACTCGCACCAGAGTTATTCACTCGCACAAAACAAACAAATCGTCCGGTAATCTTTGACAGTTTCTATGACAAAAAACAAACAAATCGTACTGTCACCTTTGACAGGTGTTGGTTGATGTCATTTCAAAAATGCCTGACCAATGCATGATGTTCATGAAGTATTTGCTGCAAATATTGAAGAATTGCTCTTTTCATTGCTGTGTTGATCTCTTGACGCCAATCAAGTTGTTCCTCCATATTTGCATCTTCAAGAGGTTGCAATGATCCAATTCGATGGTGAATCTGGCTTTGAAT
Organism: Clitarchus hookeri; assembly: GCA_002778355.1. NCBI lineage: Eukaryota > Metazoa > Arthropoda > Insecta > Phasmatodea > Phasmatidae > Clitarchus > Clitarchus hookeri. The sequence goes on from NQII01003307.1 coordinate 76,422, forward strand.
CTGTAAAGTCGAAAGCGAAGTTAGTATAACTGATTTATAATCACAATGGTTTTTATATAAGCATTCCTTATTTATTTTAGAGGCATTACTTGAACTTCAGTTAATGTCATGTCAAAAATGTCATCCATATAAAATGTATTAGAAAATTTATTTACGTTATAATTTTTTTTTTCGTGAACTCTTACGAGGTTTTAATAGCCTACATGTTATTTCNATTGAAGAATTGCTCTTTTCATTGCTGTGTTGATCTCTTGACGCCAATCAAGTTGTTCCTCCATATTTGCATCTTCAAGAGGTTGCAATGATCCAATTCGATGGTGAATCTGGCTTTGAATCTGTAAAGTCGAAAGCGAAGTTAGTATAACTGATTTATAATCACAATGTTTTTTATGTAAGCATTCCTTATTTATTTTAGAGGCATTACTTGAACTTCAGTTAATGTCATGTCAAAAATGTCATCCATATATAATGTATTAGAAAATTAATTTACGTTATAATTTTTTTTTCGTGAACTCTTACGAGGTTTTAATAGCCTACATGTTATTTCGGACGCAGACAAATCCAAAAAATCTAAAATCATTGAAATCGGTCCAGCCGTTCTCGAGTTATAAATGGTGTAACTAACCCGACTTTGTTTTATATATATAGATCCACTTTTTACTATTTCTTCTTGACTCGATACAGCATGCACTGAACTTATTGCCACAGGACAAGGATATGGCTAGCCTTCGTACTGATTCGTCGAGTAAACTATCTCTNAGCATGCACTGAACTTATTGCCACAGGACAAGGATATGGCTAGCCTTCGTACTGATTCGTCGAGTAAACTATCTCTGATTCGAGCGCCCATAACTTTAACCGAGCCTGCATCGTCTTTCAAGCGATGAAACAGAGCCAAGTGGAGGAAATACGAGTGTTGCAGAAATTTAATATTAATAGTGCGAACCATACAAATCGTCAGAAGTTGTTAACAACAAACATGCAATGCTAACACTTAAAATGAAAAACGACGATGTTACAACTATTCAGGACGAAGAGAATGAAAATGTAGACTCCAAGTCTGCTGGTGGCACTGTGAAAAATAAGTGGAAATGGAAATATTCTACCGATTACTAAGTGGAGACATCTGCAAAGCAAAACCGTAAAAGCTTTACTAAAGGTAATGGTTTCTTTAAGTTAGCGTAGAAGAAACATACATGTATTTGAACCCAGTACTCTGGCACAGAGGTATCTCACAATTTACTCATCACAGAATAACATGCATGCATACATGTATCGTGAACCTTCTGCAAAGAGTGGTGTGAAGTCTAACTACTATTTTCTGAAGACCCCAATGACTTGGTTGATAGACTGCAGATGTTGGTTCCATTTCAAAGAAGATGATATCTTTCAATCAGTGAAGAGATAAATTCGATTATTGATTAACTCAGAGCTAGAGACTTTATTGAATGGCAAATTATGTATGTGTGTGATTTGGTTAATAATATGAATAAATACTATAAGTAGAAAAANGAGACTTTATTGAATGGCAAATTATGTATGTGTGTGATTTGGTTAATAATATGAATAAATACTATAAGTAGAAAAGTAAAAAGATTTATGTTTTATTATTTTTAAATTCCTAAGGCCTAAGAATATACCTACTGCTATGTATTTTATAAATGTCTGGTAGGCTGCAAGTACATGGAGTACAGTTATTAATAAAATATTTGTTGGAGATATAGTTGATTACGGTTGTTGCATGATGCGTTCGATACTTAAATACGTATATATAACTCAGAAGTTTTAATTGTGTATCCTATTGTATTTTAACTGTGAAATGATTGGACTCTAGGGGATTAAACATACGATACCTTATTCTCAAGGACGGTGCACTCTCTTCAGCATCGTCAGGGTACATAAGTTATTTCCTATAAAATTTCAATAGTATATGTAAAAGGTAAGTATGTTTATCATTCCGAAGTTCCCATAAATGTTTTTTTTTTTTTTTTGCAAAGGGAGTGTTATTACAATAATTGCAAGTGACGAGTTGCTTTATTGGTCTGTGATATATACCATGCACGGAAAGCAGGATAGACATTGTGGTCTGTGCTTCTGTTGAGTTCACATCGATAGCAACAAGATTCTCTCGCAGTCTCCAGGTCATCTGTTTATGAAACAGCTACACCAGTTTTNTGAGTTCACATCGATAGCAACAAGATTCTCTCGCAGTCTCCAGGTCATCTGTTTATGAAACAGCTACACCAGTTTTTTTGCAGTTAAGGTAAACCTCTTCTCTTTATGTTTTGGGTCTTCTAAAAGCAGAGTATATACATAGTTGAAATGTATGTGTTGTGATGTCTCCTTGCTTGACATTACAAATTTCGTACATTTAATGTAATATCTATATTAATAAAATTTTGGGGTGGCTAATTCGTTTCATTATATGCATACAGTTCTAGCACTATAAATGGTATGTATTCGAAATAAGTACGTATATGTAATATTTAAAACTAATTAAATTGTTACCTAATACTGTATAACTTCAGTATTCTCCTAAAGGGAAGTGCATGTGTGACTCGGCTGGTTTGCCACCCTTGACCCTGATGCATCTTTCTTGGTTAGTGTTATGTACCATCTCTTCGACTGGCCGAGACTTGCACGGTGCCTGCGCCGTCGGCTGACCACCTGGCTGACGGAAACAATATGGCGACCGGAAACAAAGTGACAACTGGAGACAAAATGACAGAATCCAAGATGGCGGCCGATCCGCAGATCCGCAGCCCCCAGCCCCTTTCCTCGGATCCTGTCAGCCGACCTCCTGGGCTGCCTTACAGATTCTCAAGATGTTAGTTGATTGCACAGTCGGACGGTGTCGGATGCGTTCCTCTGCTAGTGTTTAGTGTTGTGAATGTTGGCTGTACTCTGAATGTAACGGTTTCGTAAGGATGTCGTTTGCTATTCTGTTGTACTACCCAGGGCTACTTGGTCGTGTTCAGCGGCGTACAGAACCCGATACTTGTGTAATATGCGATTGTGATGGTTCGTAAGTGCTTATAACTATTTTCCTTTACATTTAATTTTTATATATGTTTGCATCAGTGTCTGTCTTATCACTCCTGTGCTTCTCGGCTTCGTAAAAGTATTTTTTTAGCCTAACATAATATACAGCGTGCATTGTTCACGCAATATGCATTGGTTGGTACATACTTATAACTATTTGCTTTTTTTTTCACATCTGTTTGCATCCCGCGCAGCAGTGTCANTATGCATTGGTTGGTACATACTTATAACTATTTGCTTTTTTTTTCACATCTGTTTGCATCCCGCGCAGCAGTGTCGTCGTCTATTGCATGAACAATGGTTTAAATGCATGATGTTTAGTTGGATGCAAAGGAATACACAGTCTTTGCAAGTCGCGTAATGTGTATCGCACTTGGCGCATTGTAGATTTTTTTTAGGTTTGTCCTCGTAAACATTCGTTCNTTGCAAGTCGCGTAATGTGTATCGCACTTGGCGCATTGTAGATTTTTTTTAGGTTTGTCCTCGTAAACATTCGTTCTTTTTCATGTCGCTGAGCATTATAGCTATAACTTGATTTTTATGGCGCGATAGCAACACTGATATCGCTATTATGGACTGTAACTCCATCAGGTATTTTTTAAATGTATATTTGAGTCGTTATACCATCATGATCGTGATGTACTTGTGTATATGCCAGTCCTTTATCGTTTGGTACATGACTGATTTTTTCATGTTTGGGTGGTTTCATATATTTTACATTTGTTTCACCTGACTCTCATGTTAGGCTGACAGTGTTTACTTGTATTAATGCATACGTGTTTTAATGTAACCTGCTAATTTGTATGTCTTGTTATCGGTGCATTTGTATGCTCCTTTCCTTAATTTTTTTTATGTATGGCTGGTTGTTAAGGACTACCCATGCTAACGATGCCTCGGGCCGCTAGCCCTTGCGTTGGGCTGACTGTGTTTGTTTATATTACCATATATGTATTTTATGGTTACCCGCGACTATGTACATCATGCTCGCAGCACATTTTCATATACTTTGATTTTTTCGCATATAGTTGGTTGTTGCATGTTACCCATGCTAACGTTTATTTATACATATATTTTCGCATTTATATATGCAACCTGGATGTCGTTGGGCGAAGAGAGGCTAGTTGTNCTGGATGTCGTTGGGCGAAGAGAGGCTAGTTGTCACCGAGGGGATCCAACCAATGGTAGCAGACGACGAGAGTGTTGGTGGGTGATTGCCGAGTGCGTGCAGGCCGATTAATGTGTTTGCTATTTGAAGCCCTAATCTCCTAAATGCATCGGTAACTTTGCGATGCACTTGTATGTTTACCTACCTGTATTTTCTTTAGATGTGTTGATGGTTGTTACATGTTCCCGAACTTCAAAGGTTCGGAAATGCCGACCAACTATGTTTATAATAGGGCTTAAGGCATACTTGCCCTGATCTCCTTGATTGCAGTCAGCAGTGATGCCTGTGATATGAATTTGATGTATGTTGCTTTAGCAGATAGGAGATGGCAGACCTCTAGGCTTATAGGAAGGCTTAATGCATAATTGACCTCGCTGCCCTGTTTTATGTTGGGAGTGATAATATGTATTCGTCCCCCACACACACACTATTACTTCTTTTAAACCCCTTGCTCCAGAACATGCCCTGATAGTTCAGTTTGCTAGGGCGACAATCATGCTGGCGACTACAAGATCCAGCAATTAGATCCCACACCCCTCCACAGGAATTTTTGAGCTCCACGAAAAAATAAATAACAGCGCTCCTGGTAGTCCCTCGACGACTTAAACTACTGTAAACAAGATGGCGGGCGACTGTGGCATACACCAGTGCCTCCTAGCAGGCGATGAAGGAAGTACTGAAAACAAGATGGTGGACACACACCAGCGCACCTAGCAGGTAATAAAGGAACTACTGCAAACAAGATGACGGACACACACCAGCGCCCCTAGCAGGCGGCAATGGAACTACATAGATAGCAGGTGAAGAAGGCATCAAGAGAGAACTGGGGGGTTAAAGGAAAGAGACAAGATGGAATGAGAGAGAGACAAGATGGAATAACAGAGCATTAAGAAACAATATGGAATGACAGGCAGCCAAGATGGAATGTAAGAGCATGAAAAATACACGAAATGATAAAGTATAAAGTAAAAAACAAAATGACGGCCGGAAACAAGATAGCTGNCTTTGAATATCCCAAAATTCTACTACTATTTCGGAATATGGTAGCCCAAGTTTCTATGCTCCTAATTATCTTTGTCAAGTAAATCATGTCATGTGATCTTTATCATATCCACATGTTAACTAAGTATCGTAGGTTAACGTACTGGGGGCACGTTTAAAAGTTTCGTCAAAAAACCAGGATTCCAAACACTCTGCCTCGCAGGTGGAATACTTAATTGCTCTTGCTTCACGCATTTACATTCGTTCCCTTAAGCCAAATAAAGCATTTAAAAATCATTTTTGACCCTAAAATTTTTGTTGTTCCGACAGCACATACCTGTATTTAATATAAATACCCATTTAACAAGAGCGTTCATCTAATCGGTATGGTTACCGTAAACATTATAAATGTTATGGCAGAGTGAAATGAATAGGAGCGAATGATAATTTGGATAGCGGAAACATTCTGATATGTATATTATTACAAAATTTATAGCTTGGTCCACTACCAAGGTGATAGGGTTATTATATTGCCTTATTTTGAATTTACAGTCAGAGAGTCAGTTTATAATTGTTGTTATAGTTACTGTATTAGCAATGTTTGTTAGTGTGTTACTTAATTAAGGCATACACAATCCTATTCATTAAATATCAACAGGAAACAAAAATTTAAGCTATAAAACTTGAACATATTTCACGCAAATGTCATGCATTAGGCTCACTATAAAAATTAAAATAAGCAATACTTCGTTAGTTACTGTGATCGAGATTGCTCAGGCGTAGCCTTTGGTTACAAGTGTTCCGGGTTCGAATCTCGATCAGTAACCGACAGTCTAATATATATTATATACGTATTATAGGACGTTTGAGGCAACTTAATGAGAACAAAAAGTTATTTGGTTTCAGGAGCTAAATGTTTAACTGCCCCATTACAAGCAATTAATTTGGTTGCCCTAAGGTTGCTTTTATTGCAGGTTGGGAAGATCAATGTTTTGACAAACGGAAAATGTTCGCCACTTGGTAAGTGCTGACTACTGTCGGCAAGGAACCAGATTTTCTCTATTTCTTACTTTAAAAAACAGGACAATTGCAATAATCATCAATCAAATATAAAATAACATCGTAACTAAGTAAAATCTTTCTCTTTTATAATTCGCGTAGCTTAAAATGCTCACCTAGCGGCAGAAACTTTCCCTTACGAAATCTCGTTTTGTTCCCAACCTGAGTAGAATTAACCTAGTTTCACCAAATAAATGTTATATTGTTCAACAAATTATTCTTCTCAGTGCCGGTTCACGTAAAATAAAAATTATTGTGATAGTTTTTTCCTGTTTTCTTCCCCAGTGNTCACCAAATAAATGTTAATTTGTTCAACAAATTATTCTTCTCAGTGCCGGTTCACGTAAAATAAAAATTATTGTGAGAGTTTGTTCCTGTTTTCTTCCCCAGTGTTTGCTCGTTTAGAATGAAGTCTGAACAAAGTCCAGTGGACAAGAACAAGGCAGAAAGCACCCTCTGAAGCTGGGAGGTGGACGGTAAGCAGTCTTGTGGAGCACGTTCAAATACGATGAGCTGTTATTGTGCAGTCGAGTGCTCGAGCACACAAGAGCCGAGTGTGTATTTACTCTCATCTCGAGAACAATGACGCTCGCCTGCTGCCTTTACGCCGCCTTCTTTTTTAAAAAGGGGGGAGGATGGATGATGGTGCACGTTCAACGTCGACCGTCGTGGGAGTTAAAAGTTTGCCTTCCACTTCCTGAAAGACCTTTCTCTGACTGACTCGCCACTTTATACCGCACCGAATATATGCATTTCGATTCGGATTGGGAAGACGGGCGGGGAGAGCAGTAAACTCACGTTCTAGTCNATACCGCACCGAATATATGCATTTCGATTCGGATTGGGAAGACGGGCGGGGAGAGCAGTAAACTCACGTTCTAGTCAGACTACTCGACATCAATAAGTACAGGAAAACGCCTGTTGTTAATTACACGCACATCCATCGCGGTGAATTTTGTGCCTTAGGTAAAGTATGCTTGAAATGGGCAGACAGGTACGGCTGAAATATACCGAAGAAGGTAGTGCAGGGTAAACCTTCGGAAGGACGCGGGTTCGATTCCCGGTCCGGCTATCTTGATTTCGGGTTTTCCATGGTTCCACGAAATCACTCCTGGTGAATGATCGGGCGGTTCCTTACTGCAGGCCATGGCCCGTTTGTTTCCCCTTTTCTGTTTCTGTGAGCAGCTTACTCCGTCTCTAATGACCTCACTGTCGACGAGACCTTACCTTACGGATGTATTGGATTATTCCAAATTTATGAAAATACAAGTGGTTAGTTACAAGAGACGTAATACGTTCTCTCTTTCGTGATGGTCCATAACATGCCATAGATTATTATATGTTGTTAATTTTTCTCGAGTTGAACGCCTGCCTTTCTAAACATGTGAACTGATTTCACAGATTAACGTACACATACACAGTTCCAAGAATGCCACGTTGACTTCTAAGTGTTAGTCAATTGCACATAATAAACTAACCTACTTTTTCTTAACTTAATCAAGCTCAGCCTAACGTATTCCAGGAAGATAAAACTTATTATTTGAGTCGTTTTCCCGTAACAGCTTCCTAAGATTCTAAACTAAAACCTTACAAGAATACGATGTTGTTTCCCAAAGTGTCAGCACCTAAGTTCCCAGATGGAAACCTCTAGTTATCAAATTTTGGAAACTTGAATTTTTAGTTACGTCCTTTTCGGGGGAAAAAAAAATACATGCGTGGATACGAAAAAAATTAAGAGAACACGCTGAAGTCCTGTCCTTGTAGTTTCGGAAGTACGAAGATTTTACAAATTATGACTCTTATAAATTAAAATGTATTATGAATCCCGGGGTTTGCCGATGGTTTCAACGCCAAAAGTTTACGAATTTAACATTCAGATTCCCGATATTCGAGGAGTTGTGTTATATATAAGTAAAATAGAAGTGTAACATTTTGGTCAAATTTTATTTTATTCCGTTGAGAAGAAGTGTTTAACGGGAACCCTTGTGTCATGTCTTCTTCCTGAAGCTTAAAAGTGCAGGTAACAAAAAAAATTATTTTATATTACGAAATACTGTTTAACTTGTAGACATTACTGACAAGAACTATTTCCTCGTACCAAAAAATTTTTTGTTGCATGTTTTTTGCATGATTCCATGCCAAAAATCACAATTTTAGGGTTTTTGGGACGTACAAAATATAAACGTTAACGCACATACCGAAATGAGTTGATTAAAATTGAAATAAGATATCATAAGTTACTTCAATAAATATTTACAATCATTCTATGAAATGTTTTCGCAATTTTTGAAAGTTAATCAAAATAATGAAATTTTTTATACATTTTATTTTTAGCGGTCTGTAATTTTTTATGGTAAATTTTGCTAAGCGTACCTTAAAATGGACTAAGACATGACCTTTCAGTCACCCGTGTTAAATTTGCTGTAAGTATTTTTGTGTATTTTATTTGTACGTCCAAAAAACTCTAACAATGTTATTTTGACATACCATGATCCAAAAACTATGTGGTCTGAAAATTTTTTTATGCTAGGAAAGAGGACTTATAAGTAATATCTACATGTTAAACAGTATTTCGTACAAATCGAAAATAATGACTTTCTTGGTAGCATCCTAAAGCGATAGGGAACTGCAGACTGTTAAGCAAGTCATCTCAGAAACCTGGACACTCCGAATGTCGTCATCCCTTCCATCAGTAGTACTGGAGGATGGAGAGGGTAGAAATATATAGACAAAGGAAAAGCTGGGAAATGGCTGCAAAGGTGATTCGCAGATTTCTGCTCCTCTACTCCTGGGAGAAAAATATTTTTATATTCCATCGAAACTAATTTTTGTGGCCAGGAAATAACATTTCATTGTAAACTTTCTTACACAGATAAAAAAAAGCTGCATAGAGTGATTTGCTAGTGTTTCGAAATTGGCCTAAGCAATTCCAATGATGTACGTGTACGTGCATACACTCGTTGCCATNACGTTGACTTCTAAGTGTTAGTCAATTGCACATAATAAACTAACCTACTTTTTCTTAACTTAATCAAGCTCAGCCTAACGTATTCCAGGAAGATAAAACTTATTATTTGAGTCGTTTTCCCGTAACAGCTTCCTAAGCTTCTAAACTAAAACCTTACAAGAATACGATGTTGTTTCCCAAAGTGTCAGCACCTAAGTTCCCAGATGGAAACCTTNTTCTAAACTAAAACCTTACAAGAATACGATGTTGTTTCCCAAAGTGTCAGCACCTAAGTTCCCAGATGGAAACCTTTAGTTATCAAATTTTGGAAACTTGAATCTTTAGTTACGTCCTTTTCGGGGGGAAAAAAAATACATGCATGGATACGAAAAAAATTAAGAGAACACGCCGAAGTCCTGTCCTTGTAGTTTAGGTAGTTTCGGAAGTACGAAGATTTTACAAATTATGACTCTTATAAATTAAAATGTTTTATGAATCCCGGGGTTTGCAATGGTTTCAACGCCAAAAGTTTACGAATTTAACATTCAGATTCCCGATATTCGAGGAGTTGTGTTAGATATAAGTAAAATAGAAGTGTAACATTTTGGTCTAATTTTATTTTATTCCGTTGAGAGGAAGTGTTTAACGAGAACCCTTGTGTCATGTCTTCTTCATGGAGCTTAAAAGTGCAGGTAACAAAAAAAATTATTTTATATTACGAAATACTGTTTAACTTGTAGACATTACTGACAAGAACTATTTCCTCGTACCAAAAAAATTTTCGTTGCATGTTTTTTGCATGATTCCATGCCAAAAATCACAATTTTAGGGTTTTTGGGACGTACAAAATATAAACATTAACGCACATACCGAAATGAGTTGATTCAGATTGAAATAAGATATCATAAGTTACTTCAATAAATATTTACAATCATTCTATGAAATGTTTTCGCAATTTTTGAAAGTTAATCAAAATAATGAAATTTTTTATACATTTTATTTTTAGTGGTCTGTAATTTTTTATGGTAAATTTTGCTAAGCGTACCTTAAAATGGACTAAGACATGACCTTTCAGTCACCCGTGTTAAATTTGCTGTAAGTATTTTTGTGTATTTTATTTGTACGTCCCAAAAACTCCAACAATGTTATTTTGACATACCATGATCCAAAAACTATGTGGTCTGAAAAATTTTTTATGCTAGGAAAGAGGACTTATAAGTAATATCTACATGTTGAACAGTATTTCGTACAAATCGAAAATAATGACTTTCTTGGTAGCATCCTAAAGCGATAGGGAACTGCAGACTGTTAAGCAAGTCATCTCAGAAACCTGGACACTCCGAATGTCGTCATCCCTTCCATCAGTAGTACTGGAGGATGGAGAGGGTAGAAATATATAGACAAAGGAAAAGCTGGGAAATGGCTGCAAAGGTGATTCGCAGATTTCTGCTCCTCTACTCCTGGGAGAAAAATATTTTTATATTCCATCGAAACTAATTTTTGTGGCCAGGAAATAACATTTCATTGTAAACTTTCTTACACAGATCAAAAAAAGCTGCATAAAGTGATTTGCTAGTGTTTCGAAATTGGCCTAAGCAATTCCAATGATGTACGTGTACGTGCATACACTCGTTGCCATNAGTGATTTGCTAGTGTTTCGAAATTGGCCTAAGCAATTCCAATGATGTACGTGTACGTGCATACACTCGTTGCCATGAAATAGCCGTATCCATGACAAACTATCCACAGTAGGTGAACGTTGGTATGCAGCACCATAACTTGTAATATTGCGAGCTTGGCTATGCTTCGCTGCGTGTAACTGCCACGAGGGAGTACCAACACAGCTACAACCCTGGTGACGTGAACAATCGCAGAGGATGAAGTTGTGTAATGTAATCTGTGTGTGGTGGAGTGAGCATCAGTGAGGAACTACCATGCCTCGGTGACGCATTCCACTCAGGTATGAACGAACAAGTTACATAGTTCGAAGAATACAAAACATATATGTCTTATTGCCGATAAACATAGGTGTATATAACTGTCAAAAGTGCATATTAAAAACTACATACATAAATTATTATTGAATATTAAGTTAGTAAAATTACATTCCATATATTCCGCAAGTGTAAAAATGCTTCGGTTTTTAACCATTTAGAAACAGTTAATTTAAACATATAATTTGGTAATTGCCTTATATTCAAAGACAGTTAATTAAAGAATTTCAGTTGCTGAAAAGTATGACACATTGATTTAGGTAATCTTATATGAGCAGTTACAAGATCCCATCATCGTCTAGTATCGTTATTATAGCATAAATTTTGATTACAAACAATATTTTGATAATATATTACGTGACATAAATTACAAAAAAAAGTATACACAACTGGCACAGTCATAATCTTAAGATTAATAAATATATGTACTATGGGAGGCAGGGTGATAATTCCATCGGATTTCCCGCCAATCGGGCCGTTGCGACCGCACTGTGCGACGGTGTTGGCAGCAGTGGGAACAAGAAGGAACATACATATAAGCCCTGGGAAGACTCCAGGTGACACAGAATGACCACCAGGAAAAAAGAAGGCTTCGTCGTCTGACAGCTACGAACCCAAATAGCAGTGTCTCTTTCCACCATCCAGAGACATGCAGTGGCATCGCCAGTGTCCCCTGTTTCCACCCTCACAATTGCAAGGTGACTTGCAGGAGGAGACTTGCGTTCTCGACGTTCCTGACGTAGTCTCCCGTTGACACCACGAAACTGCGATTTCGTTTGCTGTTTTATCGTTTAAAAAAAGTAGCATGGACGGCTGAGGAATGGCAGTGCATGTTCATTTGTGACGAATCACAGGTTTGTCTAAGCATGAATGAGAATCGTATTCAAATATGGAGAAGCACTGTACAGCATACAAATGAGGACATCATAGTTGAGCGACACACCGACAAAACTGGTAGTGTTATGATGTGGGGAGCAATCTTCTATGGCTTTTGGTATTATATGGGAGTTGTCAATGGGAACACTGACGGAAAATCGGTACAACCAGGAAATTCTACTGCCTCGTGTGCTTACCTTTATGTTAATGCTCCAACGGTCAGTTTTCCGACATGATAATGCCCGCCCATGTACAGCACTATTTTCCTAGGACAACCTGCGTGATGTTACGCCCTTCCTTGGGCAGCCTGGTCTCCATACTTCTGTATATATATATATGTGTGTGTGTGTNGCAGCCTGGTCTCCATACTTCTGTATATATATATATGTGTGTGTGTGTATATATATATACACTGAAGAGCAAAAAAAACTGGTATAGGTGTGCGTATGCAAATAACAGAGGTATGAAACCAATCAGAGTAATGCGATGCGGTCGGCAGCTAAATCGGTTACTGCTGCTACAATGGCAGGTTATCAAGATTTAAGAGAGTTTTAACGTGGTGTTATAGTCGGTAGTTCGTAAATTCAATTCTTGCTTCCAAATGACATCATTTGGAGCAACAAAAACAAACAAAAATTTCAGAATCAGGATGGTTGCAATTTTGAATCAACTTTTAAGATTCAGGGTCATGTGTATCATAAAATTGGTTCTTTAATGTCAACGCCTGATGCCGATCCAAAAATCTTGCAAATCTACTTCATGGGCGATGAGGAGCAACAAATAAGCACACACTGCCAATANTGCCTGAAGCCGATCCAAAAATCTTCTTCATGGGCGATGAGGAGCAACAAATAAGCACACACTGCCAATACAACCACATCGAGAAGATGGAGGAGAGAGAAATTGTGGTGACTTTGGAACAGTTTTTGCGAAATCACAACCAGTTGGTCCAGTTGTTCAATACTGTTTCAAACAAACTGCAAAACGACAGCAACATGATCGTCATCAAAGCAGACAAAGTATCATTTGGAGAGCGCGCAGGCCGATACAATGCACCAACCGTTAATGAAGTTGCAGTTGTTATAGTTGGCGACGCATACGAATGTCGAGATATACGGATCCAACGTAGAGATAACACGGTGCAGACAATTCCAGACAGTCATCGTTCTTACGACGCTTTGCAATATCCATTGATATTTTGGGAAGGAGAAGATGGATATCATTTCAACATCAAACAAAGAAATGTAGCGACAGGTACAATCTACTCATTATTTTCTTTTTTGTTTTTCTGTATGATTAATTAATTTTTGTATTATTTATAATTTTGCTTTGCAGGTGCAGAAACCAACAAGAAAGTGAGCGCGATGAACTTCTACGCATATCGGTTGATGGATCGTGCAAATGAAGACAACAACATTCTCCGATGCTGTTTCATCAATACATCGTTGATATGTATGCGAAAATTGAAAGCGAGCGATTACGGTACATCAAGTATAATCAAGTAAAGCTGCGTTCTGAGGAGTACATTCATTTGCGTGATGCTATTGTCAGTAACGTAGATGAAACAACTAATATCAACGACATCGGTACCGCATATATTGTTCCATCATCATATATTGGTAGTCCGCGTAATATGCAAGAATACATTCAAGACGCCATGACTTTCGTGCGCGGGTACGGCCGACCAGATTTGTTCATTACATTTACGTGCAATCCAAACTGGGATGAAAATAAAATTTCGTTATTGCCAGGTCAAACAGCAATGCATCGCCATGATATCACTGGACGTGTCTTCAAACAACAATTAAAATCTTTGATGAACTTGATTACACATCACTATGTATTCGGCGAAACACATTGCTGGCTGTATTCTGTTGAATGGCAAAAACGAGGCTTGCCATATGCACATATTTTGATTTGGTTGGTCGACAAAGTACGGCCAGAAGAAATTAAAATTATTTCAGCAGAAATTCCGGATCGGAATATCGATCAAGAGTTGTTTGACATTGTTACCGCTAACATGATCCATGGTCCATGCGGTGATCTCAACATGACGGCGCCGTGCATGGACAATGGAAAATGTACGAAACGTTTCCCAAAAATGTGTATAAACGATACTATCACTAATATCGATGGATATACATTGTATCGTCGTAGAGGCACAGACAATGGTGGCCAATCATATCAATTGCGCATGTCAGACGGTGTAAATCCGGTTGACATTGACAACCGCTGGGTGGTTCCTTATTCGCCATTGCTGTCCAAAACCTACAAAGCACACATAAACGTTGAGTTCTGCAGTTCGGTGAAGTCCATCAAATACATTTGCAAATACGTTCATAAGGGCAGAGATATGACTGTATTTCCTGTACAAAATGTAAATGATAAAGACGAAATAACACGTTATCAAATGGGACGATACATTAGCCTCAATGAAGCAGTTTGGCGCATTTTGAGTTTTCCAATACACAACAGAGACCCTGCTGCTCTACATTTGGCCGTGCACATTGAAAATGGACAGCGTGTTTATTTCACTTAAGAGACTGCTGTACAACGAGCATTAACTGCCCCAAAAACCACACTAACTGAGTTTTTCGAACTATACAACCGACCAGGTGTTTTCGGTCAATTCGCAAAGACATTAATGTATACTGATGTGCCACGATTTTTCACGTGGAACAAACAGTTAAAAAAGTGGGACCCACGAAAGCGAGGCATTCCAGTCCAAGGATACGACTGCATATTTATGGGAAATACATTACAGCAACGCGGATGCTTCTTCTTGCGTTAGTTGTTGGTTAACGTTCCTGGACCAACATCCTTCCAATACTTGCGAACAGTCAATGGTATTTTGTACGACGCGTACCACGATGCGTGTCGCGAATTGCATTTTCTGGAAGATGACAATCATTGGGATCTCACACTTACAGATGCAGTACTGAGTTCCTCTCCTCATCAAATTTGCCAATTATTCGCCATATTATTGACGACATGTTTTCCGTCGCAAGCTTCTGCTCTCTGAGACAAATATAAAGATTCCATGAGCGAAGACATTCTACATCGCATTCGGAATGCTGATCAAGATCCCAATATCGATTTTTCGCCGGAAATATATAACGAGGCGTTAATAAAGGTTGAGGATATTTGAATTCTCATTTAGAATATGCCAATCATTCATTTAGGTATGCCATCGCCTAACCGCCCAGCAACAGACATCATTAACAACGATGTTCAGCGCGAACAGTTCGATGAGGCCTCTTTGACTACTTTTGTTGCATATAATGAGCAACTGCTCACTTCTGAGCAAAAGAACATATTTGATCGAATTGATTTGTCAATTACAGCACAACAAAGCAGTTTTTTTTTTTCATCATGCAAAGAAGAAATTTCAACGAGAAATTGCGAAGCACTTGAATCTGCAGAGGTTCCCTATCGGAGACATCATAAGAAGGTTTGAGAAGGAAGACAGAAAAAATTCGGTACCTCAGAAAGGACAGCCAAATAAATTAAGCAAGAGAGAAGAAGTCTAGTAACCAGGAAAATAAAGAAAGGTCCGAAAATTAGTGCTTGCAAACTTATAACGGAGGTACTAAATGAATGCGGAAAGAACGTCCATCCAGAAATCATACGACGATTTATCAGAAGAGCAGGATATAATAGCAGGGTATCTAAAAAGATTCCTTTCATTAATGAGGCAAATAGAAGTAACGACTTATGTTCGCAAAAGACCACGCTGACAAAGATGAAAATTGGTGGAATGATGTTATTTTTGCTGATGAGACGAAATTGAATGTGTTTGGTTCAGATGACAGGGTAACAGTATGATACAAGCCAAATCAGGAGCTAAAACCTGGGAACATAAAACCTACTGCAAAACACAGTGGAGGTAATATCATGATCGGGGGCTGTATATCTACAGCAGGTGCTGGAGAGGCTGTACATGTCGATGGAACAATGAAAAAGGAAGACCATCTCAACACCCTGACAGCAAACCTCACAAGAGGGATGATAATCTGGGCATTAGGAACACGTTTAACTTCTATCAAGATAATGACCCAAAACAAAAGTCATACATTGTCAAGATCTGACTTTTGTATAACTGTCCCAATGTCATTAACACACCTCCTCAATCACCCAACCTGAATCCCATAGAAAATCTGTGGTATGAACTCAAAAGAAGACTGCGTACTACATCAATTAGGTCCACAAAAGAATTAGAGAAAAGATTAAAGGAATGATGGATTAAGATAGGCTACGAATGTACCAAGAATATAATTGCTAATATGCCACAACACCTGCGAGAAGTAATTAAACAGAGTGGCCATGCTACCCGGTACTAAAAAACTGTGTGTTTAGTTTTCAAAGAGGATTATGTTTGTGTTTGAATGATGATGGCCGAATATTAAAGTGGCGTACTAATGCAGCATGGGATGACCAAATCATATTCTTTGTTAAGTTGCATTGCTCATTTCCGTTATTGGCTACCGCTATATTTCATTTAAAGCACACAAGAATGATTGTGCAATATGATTTATGTTTATCTTCATTACTAATGTAACATAAGGCCATGAAACTGCGATAATCATAGGTGGCCGAATATTAATGTGAGCCACTGTACCACTTACAGGAACTCTAGGCTTTGCATGCAAGTTAACTTACAATCTTTAGGTCGTTTATTCAGACAGTCATTCGTTTTACATTGCAACCATTAATCGTGTGTGTTGTTTCAGTGTAAGACATTGTCTCTCTGTGGTGTTGCTTTCTGAATGTAATGCCGTTAACAAACGAAGAATCATTTGACATGCTGATGATACTAGGAGAATGTCGTATGAACTGCATAGATTTTGCCCGTTTGTATGCAGAGATATACCCACAGCGCGTCCATCACTCGTACAATGTTTACCAGCGTCTTGCATGTCGCGTGCGCACAACCGGGCTAGTGCAACCGACACACAACCAACGTCGTCGCATCAGACGACCTGTGAGTGACGAGAGAGCTGTTGATGTACTTGCTGCCATGGTAGCTAATCCTCATGTTTCTACACGGAGGATTGCCCACGACCCAGAATTGTCTCAAAGTACAGTGTGGAGAATCCTCGCTGATAATCGTTTACGTCCGTACCATGCACAGCTGCACCAAGAACTTGGGAATAATGATTTTCCTAAGCGCATTGATTTCTGCAGTTGGTGCCTGAGCAAGGCCTGTGCTTTCCATCGCAGCATTTTGTGGACTGATAAGGCCACATTCAAGAGTAATGGTGACGTTAACATGCATAATGCCCATTACTAGTCTGCAGTCAACCCACATTGGCTCCGTCAAGTGGATAACCAGCACGTGTGGAGCCTTAATACTTGGTGTGGCCTTCTCGGACATTGTGTCACAGGACCATATATATTTTTTAAGGCATTTGAATGGCGCAGCGTATGCAGACTTCTTAGATAATATTTTATATCAGCTGATCGAAGATGTCCCTCTCGCTCTGAGATTAACACTGTGGCTTCAACAGGATGGCTGTCCTGCTCACTTTTCATGCTGAGCTCAGCTAGTTGCTGACATGTTATTCCCCAGACGGTGGATCGGATGAATGGGTTCTGTAGCTTGGCCATCATGTTCTCTAGACTTGTCCCCAAATTACTTCTTTTTGTGGGGGAAAATGAAAGACATCGTCTACTCTGCGTGCGTTCGACAACGAGGGAAGACACGTAAGACATAATCAAAGCAACATGTGGATCTCTCAGCTGTGCTGAGGTCCGCCGAGCAACCGCGAACGTAAGAAGGAGAGCAAAGTCGTGTCTGATACAGGAAGGTCGACATTTCGAACACTTATGAAGAGTGATGTGTGCGAATGAGTGTTCTCAGTTCCCATTTCACAGTAATTCTCTCACGCCATACCGGTATTTACAGTACACCCGATCTCCTTTTGATTGTACGTAAACTAGGTATTGATGCCAGAAAAACATGTTTCTTTGATTTCCACTTGATTGTAGTAAGAATAAAAATAGTTTTCGTTCCATTTTATTGTGAGTCAACTACGCACGTCACAAACCATATGCTTGCATGATTTAATTTATTGTGCATAAACTATGCGCATCAGAAATAAGTGTCTTAGTAAATATTGTTTCCTTTTGACGATCTATCCAACAATACCATGTACCACCCCTGTTCCTATTTGCAATTTCAAAGTTCACCCCCGTACCGCTACCATAGGTATGTTCGGGAAACGTAATTACTACCAATAGATGGTTCATATATGGTATAGTTTTCACAGTTTTTTTTTTCGCGAACCCCGGTGTCGTGTTGTTTCCGAGAAAAGGGGATGATACGGGTGCTGTGAATCATCCTGTACATATATGTATGTGTGTGCTCGCGCGTTTGCGTGTGTGTGTGAAATGCAAAGAAGCCTTATAGGAAGACCAACGAGATTATCTTGGGTGCGTTAGTATTAGTAATAGGCCATTATGGTCAGTTCACGTCGCTATAAAAAAATTAATTATTTGGCACTTTTGAGGAAATTACGAGTACGAGTCTTTTTCACTGCTGTACTCATTCTCAGGAGGTTAGTACCTACTTCTTGTGAAAACTGGTCAAACAATCTCGTGCATATTAGAGGTATTCGAAAAAAAATTTCCTTCATGACGTCGTATAGTTAGTGAAAGTGGTGAAAATGTTCATTCTGTGTCCTTACTTCGAATATCGCATTTATNCCTTCATGACGTCGTATAGTTAGTGAAAGTGGTGAAAATGTTCATTCTGTGTCCTTACTTCGAATATCGCATTTATCGAATGTCGTTTCGTTTACCGTCTCATATTTCATCTTCTAAAGAGCAATAAAAGGAAGACGTCTTCAGCGGGAACAATTTTTGTTACTATAGCAGATGTCAGAAAGCGACTGAGGAAAGTNGCAATAAAAGGAAGACGTCTTCAGCGGGAACAATTTTTGTTACTATAGCAGATGTCAGAAAGCGACTGAGGAAAGTGTAGCAGCCTACTCAAAGAATCGCGTTTGATACTTATTCCTCGCTCGTTTCCTGCAATCTGCTACAGTACCACGCCTGATCTTGACGTAGAAGCTTTCCCTTTACTCCTCTTTAAGATAATAAATTCGAGAAGGACACAAGTGATGCCAAGAAAATATTTTTTGTTGAGCAGTTCTTGGGCAGAAAATAATAATGTTTGCCACTCATCTGTAAACTTGTAAAACAGGACAATGTTAGGGAATTTTAAAACTCTTAGAGAAATGAGTGAAATGTCAGGGAATTTTGAACACAGTGGCTAAATTTCAGGGGATTTTGTGATATGTAAAGTTGGAATTAACCATGAATGGACTATATTAATATTTGGGAGTACCAGATGTTAAGACTTCAAATACTTTATCATAAACGATTGTGCACGAAATGTTTAAGGGTTTTTCTTTGCAGCATATGTAGGGAGTAATTTTGTAAGGTCAGAGAAGTACGTATTTTGGTGTAAAAGTTTGCTAAAATGCAAAGGTGTTTATCTTTACCGTAAATTATGTTAAACATAAAATCAGGGAAGAAATTTTTTTTTTCTGGAAATCAGGAAACTTTTGGGGAATCTCCAATGAAAGTTGTCGTGTTATCATGGGAACCAAGTGACATATACCGATGTGAACTAGTAAAATTACAACGTAGTCACAACTGTGAAACATTACCATCTTACGTGCGGACTGCAACTTCCAGCTGTAATGAACAGCCACAGATTTGAGATGCTGTAAACATTTTAGGAAAACTGCATAACTTATAGGAATTCCAATGCATTAGAACGCTGGATAGCAAGTAATGCATAATATATTTATGCCAAACACCGTAGATGTGTATGCATTAAATATATAGTTTTCAGGAAATGTAAATATTTTAGATTGCACAGTTTTTGCATTATCTCATGTCACAGCCACTATTAATTCATTTTTCATTCTAAAACTACATAGTATAATTTTCCTGCTGAAATACCGCTTTTTTTTCTGGATAGTTGAACAATATCGTTGACTACCTCAATACCCAAATGTAATCAAGGATTTTTTGAATATTTTCCTTTTCTTCTCATTTTCTTAAAAAACAGAGATTTCTGCTCAGTTTCATTTTGTGACAAAACCTGAAATTAATTTTGGGAAACTTGCCTAAAAATTAACCAAAACAACTTTTTTTATCTTATGCTTGTAAATAATTAATTTTTACTTAATTCAAAAGTATTAAAACTATAAGTATTAGTTAACCATCCAGAAAAAAAATGAAACCAAGAGAATGTTTAAATGCATCTATTTTAGCTACTTCGCGAAGGAAAGAAAGGCTTATTTTTAGATCACTTTCATGCCTGTGTGTGTATGTGTGTGTGTCTGCGTGTCTGTGTGTGCGCCCCCCCCCCC
>NQII01003307.1:98653-222243 GCA_002778355.1 Clitarchus hookeri
GGGAGGGATCAAGGCAAGCAAAGATTACACATCGTTATCTCTATTTTTTAATACTAAAAAGTTTGTAGGTGTTTCTCACGCGCATTTTAGTTTCTGCTGTGCAACTACCTTTTATCTTACCTTCATCAATTTTACTTAATTCACTTCGATTGTATTCTTGCACAGAACCGATAAATTTATTTTCTTCAGAATGGTTGTCCAGTCACTTAAGATTCATTCCGGTAGAATGAAACGTGTCGAGTTCAGTGTGCAATATCAAAGTCGCCTTTTTTTTTTATGATGACAGTTTAGTATGTTACTACGAACAGAATAACTGTTTTAATGTTTTAAACTTTGGCCTTTCTTGCTCTCTCTTGAGTACCAGCAGGAGACGATCCACTCTCCTTGCCCCCTTTATCTTTATCACCTCCTGATACCGCGTTCTTGATTTGCATATGAGAACTGGATCGATTATTTAAAAGGAAACATTGAAAAAATTCCTTCGTTTTTTTTAATTGTGGAACTTCATTAACACTATAATTTGTCATAATTGTTAATAGACATTGCGTCTACATCTAGTTACAGTTTTATTCGTCGTATAACTTGTGTAAATTATGCAGGATTATCCTGAACTCCAGCTACAAACTTTGTGAGATGGTTCGTTATGGAGAGTGAGGTATAAAGCGTAATACGACCCATGAGGTATAGCGTGATCATTAAGGAAATGACACGCCCTTAAAAATTGGCAAATAAAATTAGTTATTTTAAAAATTTCAGAAACTACGTGACATGAAGCAACGTATTCGTCAATAGTTGTCATTAGGAAATTAGGTTCATTAGACTGTCGTCTGTCAGGATTTTACATACGATACAGCAGGAATTTTGTTACAAGTAAATTTCTTGGAAATCTACATAATTGGACATGTATTCATACGTGAGGTTTGTAAACTCCAGCTCCATACACTGTACACTCTCAAAAACTTATCAGTGAAAATGGTACAAATTTTTACCATAATTTTAAGATGTAGCATGTGTTGGGTCAAAAATATTCGGTAATGCTGTTTATTAAATTCTGTAAAAATACCAAGCACTTATGTATCATAAAGCAAACTATGTCTGTTATAAAAGATTGCATTTGCAACAGAAATGTTTTGTAGTCGTACACAGTATTAATTTGGCAGTACAAAGAAACTATTGTACTGATAGAAAGAAAAAACTCTATTGATGCCTTAACATATTTGGCCTTAAAACAAAAACTTTCATATATCGCTGCACAGGCTTTGTATGACAGCAGACTTAATGTGGTATCTTCACAGCAAATCGTTTGAAACCTACCACATATCTCTGTCACTTTACAAAAAATTTACTGGGCGTTTACAGAGTTGTGTGCTGTACTGCAACAGTTCATATTTATGTATTACTGCAGTGTCACTGCAGTGGGTTTCTTGCAAAGGCACGGCTAAAGGCCAGTACAACTGTACAGTGCGCTGTACTGGCCTTTGGCCGTGCCTTTGCCAGTGTCTCACGCGGTCGTAGTACTTCAGGTGTCCGCTTTGCGTGTCTCATTTCTTATGGAAGAAGGAAGAAGTCGATTATCAATTTCCCTTCATCGATGCTTTTCGTCACGCAACTGTACTACGGTCGATGTCAACGCGAAACAATTCCGCGCTATGGCTTCTGCGTGTTTAACTTTTACTCGTTCCTAAATACTAAGTATATGGACTACCTATATCATTAATATTGTTATATCTTTATGCACGATCCGGATACCCAGGAGCTTAGCCTAAATTGGTTAGTAAATTTGATGTGGGAGGGAGTATCCACCATGTTAGAGAAATTGAAATGGCATCCTTACGATCTGGGCTTAGTAAACGATTTAATCCTTCGTGCAGCTGTCTTGTAATGCTGTCCAAGAACTTCAGAATGCTTGTTAAGTGCGTATGTATGCATGGAAAAACATAGTTGGTAATAACGACTAGGGCCTACTAAACCTTATTTTATTGTTGTAAAATGTTGAGCGAAACAAGACTTCCAAAAAATTCAATTTTAAAAAACCCGTCGTGTTTTTGTTCCCTGGTTTTATTTTTTTTTCTAGGATTTAATTATTTTCGTTGACTGTAGGCTAAAAACATATTGACAACGGATATGATGTCCTAATATTAGAAGTCAAATTTGCGCATGCAACAAGAAAAAGGCTGTAAATAAAGTGTTTTCTTATTGGCTGTTCTGTTTGTGGATGACACTCCGCGTGAGCTTTACGAGTGACTGTGATCACTGTCACTAAATACTATGTACAGAACGCTCCAACATGCTCTTTCACACATCGCTTTACCGTGTTCTCCCACATGGCCATGTAGTGTAACAGAAATCTATGTTATAGTTCAGTGTTGCTTACAAACTTACCTCGCATAATGCCTTATTACCGGCTTCCACTGTGACTGATTTCAGATTAGTCTATAGTACGATGCCCTTCTAAAGTGGCTCTTAGTAGTCAGAAATAGTATGTTCTAGCGTAAGCCAGCAGCCACATTGGCCATCTTGGATGATGTCATGTGGAAACCTCCTGCTCTGTCATTCCTTGTCAGCAGCAGCCATCTTGGATTTCCATTTTTTCCCTCTGGAATGACCCTTATTTCCTTCGGAATTCCCCTTTTCTCCTCCGCTATCATTCCACCTCTACTCTTCACGCTCTTGTATTACGATTAACTTTCTCATGCTCTGCCATTCCGATATTATTTCTTCTCACACTCTGCCTTTCATTCCT
Organism: Clitarchus hookeri; assembly: GCA_002778355.1. Taxonomy (NCBI): domain Eukaryota; kingdom Metazoa; phylum Arthropoda; class Insecta; order Phasmatodea; family Phasmatidae; genus Clitarchus; species Clitarchus hookeri. The sequence goes on from NQII01003307.1 coordinate 101,397, forward strand.
GTCTCCTTGTCNCGATTAACTTTCTCATGCTCTGCCATTCCGATATTATTTCTTCTCACACTCTGCCTTTCATTCCTGTCTCCTTGTCGTCTGTTCTATCCCTTAGGGTTTTCTCACATTCCTTCCATTCTCCTTTATTTTCTCGTGCTTCCTCATTCCTTCCTTTCTCTCTCTCGTCCATTCTATACCTTGGGATTTTCTCATATTCCTTCTGGTTTCCTTTATTTTCTCTCTAGTCTCCCACCCTTCTCTTGCTTTTTGCATCCTCCATCACCATCGACATCGTCTGCTGTTGGCAGTCGTCGTTAATTCCCGTGCCTGCTGCCAGTTGGTTGTTGTAGGCGGCTATCTTTAATTCTCGTGCCTGCCACCAGAGTGTTTGAAGTTCTACAGTTCGCATCCAGGAGCGCTGGTATAGGTGTCGCCATTTTGTGCATGTGTGTTGGTTTTCTCGTTGCCTGCAGGAATGTGCTAGCATCCGGGGGGGGGGCGTAATTCGAATAGTGGCCACCAGGAGGGCTGGGAATGTTTTTAGTTGTTGTTTGAGAACTCAAAAATTGCAAGACACATGTGGTTTCGATTTGACGACTCTTCGGTTGTCAGCCGAGCAACTAGGCCACACGACCACCATTGCATGGGGAGTGTTAGGAGATGAAATAACAGATATACTCGCATCGGTCTTCGCACTCGACAGATAATAAATTGCAATCGCAAAAAAAAAATGCCACTGCCTAGTTAGGAGAAGAAATAAATTAAATACTCGCATCGGCCTACGCACTACCCAGATATAAATAGGAAAAAAGAAAAAGGATGTTTAATCACGAATCCACATAGGAAAAAAACTGCAGGCACCTAAAAAATTAATAGCGCTAAAAAAATACCTTCAGGTTTAATTGCAGTACACTGTGTATAGCCTTCAGCGGTAACCCATGACTCAATGACTGCTTGAGGTTAATGTAGTGTACATAATAATTATTCTTCGCCTCAACTGTAGTCATGAGCTTGGTTTATTGGAACCCTAGGGGCGAGGAGAGGGGTCACTCCCCATCAGGAACAGAAGATCTTTATGGTCCTCGTTGAGCTCGACTGGATATTCCACATCTACCTCCAGTATGTAGCCCACATTTCCGGTGTCTGGCATGGACATGGCACCAATATCAATACCTGCCCATTTTAAATTGGCATATGGCAGTGGTAGGGACATTGCCCATCCATACAAATTATATACATCTACATACTGGTGGTAGGTAGNAAATTGGCATATGGCAGTGGTAGGGACATTGCCCATCCATACAAATTATATACATCTACATACTGGTGGTAGGTAGACAGCCTGCTGGCATCGTATGCGGCAGGAGCATCCTTATCGGTTGCCATGCAGTGCCTCTTTATGCACTGGGTCACCTCTACCTGGATACCAGCGTCGATAAACAGATGGATGTAGTAATCACTGAAAATATCGAGTTCCACCTTCGTCTTCTTCAGCATGATGTCGAATGAGAATCCGGTGGCACTCACATACTGAACACAATCCAGTCTGTGCATCGTCAGACAGCCCCCTGTATGTTCTCGAACAAGTCGCACTTGGTCTTGACGAACAGCTCTTGAGTAGACTTGCAGCATATATCACCCAAATGTCTCCTNGAACAGCTCTTGAGTAGACTTGCAGCATATATCACCCAAATGTCTCCCAGACTGACTGTGATCCTCTGGAGTAATGCCACATCCGGTGAGGAAGTTGTGAAAAGCTTCAATGCCTAGCAGCTGTGGCTTGACGAGCTTCCCCTACGAGTCGACATAGTCATAGGGGAACACTCTTTCCCGAGTTACCAACTCGAGCTGCACAGGGTTGAAGAACATCGCCGTGGTCTTGAATTTGCTCCATGGCAGGTTCTGTGCAACTGTTGCGAGGCTGGCAGACATGGATCTAAACATATGTATAAATTGAATTGTGAATTTTTCTCCCAAATTTTTGCTGAAGGTAATAAGTTTTTCCTGTGTGTGCAGGATAATAAATATGTCCTTGGTATCGTAGCCAAGCTGCTTAATAATAAAATTCGCATCATACATAAAGTTGTGGAAGATATTTGGCAGTCTCTTGCGGTGGTGGCGGAGCTTGTTACATTTATTGCAAGCCTCCCCGATAAAGTTGCCGGTAAAATTATCATGGTCATGGACCTTGTGGTTATCGAGGGTGAATGGGGCCGAATCAGTGATAGCAGGTGGTGGCTACAGTGTAGCCAGTCCGTTCGCCAGAAGTCAGTGCTAGCATAGGCTCGGACTGGCTATATATCTCCTTCATGAGATTGCCAATCCTCACGATTTCCTCCATACATTTCTTCGATGTGTCTTCCCCGGTGTACAAGCGCACATCTGTACGCAGACTGGATGTCTTGGAGGCCTGTATTACTGTGTTATCCACCTTGATGTAGATACCATTGCTGTAGGGCTCGTGCTTCTGGTACATATAGGTGTAGGAAGCATCCAGGTATGGCTGATATATCTAGACCGGCACTAACATGGCTTCAAAGTCAGCGTACATTTCTATAGGTTCCTTAGTGCCATTCTGATAATTGTGAAACTTGAGTACAGGAGGCTTCCCTTTCTCCTCCGGCTGAGGTATGTCGGCATGGACTGGCACATGTTCGTTGCAATACCTCCTGTGCTCAGCTAGTGTCTCGGCATCTGTTAGGCCTGTCACTCGTGATTTACTATCGTACCCCTTGAGACATCGCTTGCAAATGTGCACCATCTCCGTGTGTGATGTCACCTGCGAACGTACCATGCAGGAGAATCGGAAATGTAAAAATGGTGAGAATTTTTATTTTCTGTCATCAAAAGTAAAAGGTCGAAGTGCTGTGCTAGTTCTTCCTTCGACATGCATATAGGAACCATATTATTGTTATTGTCGAGAGTGTAAATGTTAACGCTGATCCCTGGATTGTTCCTCTCGAATAGCGGTATTTGGTGCAGAGGTGTGGGGAACTCTAGTCCACTACAGTTAAATCGCACATCCAGGTCATAGTGATGATGTTTGACATGTTTGGAATCTCGTTCTTCTACATATAGTGCCAGGATCGNAATCGCACATCCAGGTCATAGTGATGATGTTTGACATGTTTGGAATCTCGTTCTTCTACATATAGTGCCAGGATCACCCACTTGAAGCACTGCTGATCATTGTTCTGCATGTTAATGATTGCCTTGATGCCTCCTGCATTTTTTTTAGTTCTCAAACAACAACTAAAAAAATTCCCAGCCCTCCCGGCAGCCACCATTTTAATTACACCCCCCGATGCTAGTGCGTCCCTGCAGGCGACGAGTCAACCAAAATACGATGGGTATTCGGAAAGTAAGGTCCGATTTCTTATAAAACATAAACCATTACAGATTTTTTCAGAAAACCTTTTTTATTAAATTTCTTACATGTTTCTCTATTTTTCTACATAGTTTCCATATTTGTTTAAACATTTTTCGTAATGTTCTACACGTGTTTGTATGCCTAAGTCATAGACGTCTGCAGTCTGTGAAGATAACCAGTCTGTAACTGCTTCTTTCACCTCGTCATCTGTGGCGAAGTGCTTGCGGCCGAGAAAAACCTTTAGGTNGATAACCAGTCTGTAACTGCTTCTTTCACCTCGTCATCTGTGGCGAAGTGCTTGCGGCCGAGAAAAACCTTTAGGTAGTGGAACAAGTGAAAATCGCTCTGCGCCAAGTCTGGACTGTACGGTGGGTGGTCAATCTGTTCCCATCCAAAATATCTGATCAGATTTTGGGTGGGAATGGCAGAATGGGGTCTGGCATTGTCATGCAGCAACAAAACTCCAGACGTCAGAAGGCCACGTCGCTTATTGCGTATTGCTAGTCGAATTTTAGTCAAGGTAGCGCAGTAAGCGGCTGCATTGATTGTTGTCCCTTGCTGCATTAACTCGACTAACAAGACTCCATGTCTATCCCAAAAAACGGTTGCCATAGCCTTGCGTGTTGAGATTGTCCACTTGACCTTGACTTTGACTGGTGATGTCGGGTGACGCCATTCCATTGACTGACGTTTAGACTCTGCGGTCATGTGAGACACCCACATCTCGTCCCCTGAGACAATATTCTCTAAAAATGTATCACCTTCCCTATGATATCGGTCCAAAAAATCAACAGCACAAGCCGTTATTTTCATTTGGTGTTCCTCAGCAAGCAGCCTGGGAACCCAATGTGCGCACAATTTGTGAAATTGCAAATTTTCAGAGACAATTTTGTGCAAAGTTGTTCTACACACATTCGGAAAATACAATGCTAAAGTTGAAATTGTGAATCGTTGGTCTTCACGAATCTTTTCGTCAACGGCTTTGACCAAATCTTCTGTGATCACTGATGATCGGCCTGATCGCGGTTCATCATGCACATTTTCCCGTTCGTCTTTGAAAGCTCTCACCCACTTACGCACTTTGCTGTCACTCATCGCATTGGGGCCATACATTTGACTTATCTGTGGATGAACTTCCGCTGCTGAAATAAGAAAAACACTTTAAATGATGTTTTTTTGTTCTCCTCTATGCTGTAAATAATCCTAGAGATCTGAAATTGATGCTCTGNAAAAACACTTTAAATGATGTTTTTTTGTTCTCCTCTATGCTGTAAATAATCCTAGAGATCTGAAATTGATGCTCTGCAGTAAGAAAATATTTTATTACGTAAGCCTAAAGTTTTTATTTCAAAATATTTGGTCATATTATACGTAGAAATAAAGACAGGGCTCCTGGCAGATATTATTGAAAATCTTAATTATAGTAGTTATTTTGTATGTGGTCTTGTTTTAGGTTAGACGCGTGTGGGAAACTGGCATGTTACTACGGCCGACGAGGTCTATATACACTGAAGAGCCAAAAAAACTAGCACACCTGCCTAATATCGTTTAGGGCCCCCGCGAGCACGCAGAAGTGCCGCAAGACGACGTGACATGGACTCGACTAATGTCTGAAGGTATACAGGAGGCATTGAAATCTGCGCCAATTTGAGAAAGGGTTGCACGTCTGTCACGTTTAATGATTCTTGTCAGTCGTCGTTTGTCCCGTTCGTTCACGATATTTTTCCGGCCGCAGCGATGTCGAAGATTTGATGTTTTACCGGATTCCTGATATTCACGGTACACTCGTGAAATAGTCGTACGCGAAAATCCAAGTTCTATCGCTGCCTCGGAGATCCTATGTTCCATCTCTCGTGCGCCGACTATAACACCACGTTCAAACTCACGTAAATCTTTATAACCTGCCATTGTAGCAGCAGTGACCGATCTAGCAACTTTGCAAGACGCTTGTTGTCTTATATAGGTGCTGCCGACCGCATCGCGTTGCTCTAATTGGTTCCATACCTCTGTTATTTGCATACGCACGCCTATACCAGTTTTTTTTGGCTATTCTGTGTAGGTAATTCACAACGAAGTGAACACTTCTTAACGCCCTGGCAGCAAGCACAGTAACCAAAAGAATTATATTTTATAGTGGCCTCAGACTTTAACTTTTATATTAATTGACGGAAGGATACTAAAGACTTCGCGGTAAAGTGAGCACTTTTGAAAGCCCAGCTTCTTTTCTACTTTCAGCCCGTTGCATATCCTTCCGCAGTATCTCAGTGTAAACACTGGCATGTGGCGTATGTTTGTAAGCTGTTCAGAAGTCCCCTGTAGTTATTCAAATAACAATGCAACGTGTGATTATCTATTGTAGTGTACACTGTAAATACGTATACAAACACATAAATTTCAGTAAATAATATACCTTTGCAAACAATGATGATGTGATTTTTAGAGCGTAGAAATAAACTTCCCGACATTTAGAAATTATTTTTCTAATTTTCCCTCATTATATTAGCGCCACGATAGTTAGAATATTCCTCGTTAAATACGTGCAAGGTTCGAATTTTCGTCCGTCATAGGAATGAAACCCTCCGATAATACTGTTTAGTCCAACATCTACGGCAAACATGTATTAAATCGCCGTTAAATGATACGAGAATTATTTTAAATAACATTTACGGGCAGAACTAAGGAAAACGGCGTGCTTAAACGCCTTTAAAGAACACGTTATTTTACTTAAGTAGAATATAACAAAATGATATTATCCCGCTGCATACATTAGAATCGTTACAATATTTACTGATAAAAGTGTGCTACTTAAAGTCCAAATAACGCTCAAATTAATAATTGTACACATGTCCTACACAAATTAAGTGAAAGCATTGCCCGGTTTTGCTACGATTACGTTACGAATACCGAAAGTAGTTAAAAGCTCTGTGGCTGAACCAAATTGATCCAAATTTTCACGGCACATTTCCGTGATGATATTTATCACCAAATGCAAGTTTCATGGAAATCCTTCCAGATGAATTTTTTTTACAGGTTCTGATGTCATGAAAGTTTGGCCTAACCTTTCTTACGAGAAAATCACTTTTAGCTTATAATATTAGGATGAATACAGTGATGTGAACGCGATTTCATCTGAATTCTAACAAAAACAATACCTAACCGATGACAATGTATTTGATTAAATTGCATTCACGCATTTAATGCTCAATCCAATTTTCATTACTGAAATTAAAGTTATCAGTGGCAGCACGGAATGCTCTCTGTTTATGTTGTCCCTGACACATTAAAAGGTTCAACAAAACGTCAAGGAACTATGTAAACATATTAAAAGTAGAGGAGAAATATTCCACGTGTAATACAAAGCAATTTTATAGCGTAATTTGTTAAAAACTTATAAAATACGTACCGAGATATCGACTCGCAAACATTGTTCTCGACAGTCACGTAAATAATAACTCACACTTATGGAAGCTGAAAAATTGCTACACAATATCGCAAATATAATTAAAAGCACTCGACACAAGTTTCTTCAAGTTTTAAAGTATTATAACCAACTTTAATTACATGTAGACACACGGGCCAGGTCGGCATATTACGTGAAATGTTATTAGACTTCCCGCGAATATAAACAACGTCAAAATACAGCAGAAATAAATTATATGTACAACTCCTTTGGCAACAGATATAAACGCCTAAAAGTCTTTATTTGTTTTTAAAATAAATATTTTGTATTTGGGGTTACGAACTGCCATATAAATCATGTTGTTCAAGGTTCTCACGACTACTATCCAGGGAATGGGGCAAGAACTGCTACATAAATTCACGGGAATAGGAAAAATGTAAAAAAAAATTAAACTAAACGATGGACCGTATAACTTGAGACGATGCGTCGGACAAGTAATGTTATGAATTTGTTAGAAAAACAAAAGAAAGTAATGAATTTCAGGTGCCGTTAATGTTAAATACTCTTTAGTGAGACCTTACGACCTGGAACTACTTCTGCCTACTGGCTGCCAACTTTACTGTGAGTATTGTGGTGGTCAATGCTTACGTTAAAATGTATGCAGTTGTGACCGTGATTTTTTTTTAATGTTAATTTCCAGAGTGCTCACTTTATCGTGAACCACCTATAATAAGCTGAAAGGGACTTGTAAGCACGGCCTAAAAAAAGTGCTCACTTTACTGTTAACTCATTGGCTATTCACTGTCAAGTGAGCACTTTTGACAGCCCTCTCATTTGGAATAATAGTCAATAAATATAGATATATTATTTTATCCTTAGACGTTAACTTCCGAGTGTCCTGGAATATACACACTGTGCTTATTACTTACATAACAATATTTATTTAAAAAAGTAACAAGGGTTTTAAAGTCCTCATTTTACCGCGAACAGACTGTAGACAAGGTTCTGGCGTCGCTACGGTGGACAAGGTATGTATTCACGCCACTCGAGAGATGCAGGCTCCGCGCCAGCGCCAGTATGACGTCACCGCGCCCNGGGGGGGGGGGGTCTCTCGTGACCAGTCCGTCCCGGTCGACGCTCGCCGGCTGGCGAGGGCGAGGTTGCCGTGACCGAGGTTCAAGTGCGAGCGAGGGCTAGAGCTGCGAATTATAAACCGCCTTGGATACCTTAGCGGCCCACTACGACCGGAAGATGGAGAGCACGTTGCATGAAGTGTACGGACGAGCATCGCATTTCTGTATTTCTACTGGCGTGCGTATCTCAAATGATTATAGTCTATTTGCGGTTTTTTTTACTCGAACCTTTGAAAAACCATCCCATGTATGGCGTGTTTGGTTGTTTCGTAAGTATGGCATGTATCGCAAGCGTTTTATATTTGTGTTGACACCAAAGTTCCTTACTTTTGGTTCAATTGAACTTTTACTTATATTTTGTCTATAAATTATGATATTTAATTTATAACTAATACGAATAAAAACAGGGAGAAAATAGATGTGTTGGTAATGTCTAGTAAGAAAGAGATCTTATGCAAAATATTATTATACTTAGTACGCACGTATGCGGTGCTTTGCCCTTTTGCCGTAATTTTCTAGACAATGTTAAAGGTCCCAATTTATTATAATAATCAGGAGTACAATATATATAAAACAACTTCCAGCTACCGAACCCTGTTACCGTCCACCCGACTTACGTAGGCTCTATACAACGTACAGTACGAATACGCACGTTGTATATATATGTTTTATATATATTGTACTCCTGATTATTATAATAAATTGGGACCTTTAACCAGAGATGGTGGGATATTATCTTGTTTTTTTTTTTTAAGAAATGGTGATAGTTGTAGTCATTGTATAGGTTAACCCATGAGACACTGTGTACCTGGGGTTGAAAATTAATATTTCTTTCAAGTAGTGTTCGCGTGATACTGACATACTTACTGAACAGTGTTGGGCTCTGCATACAAAGATATCATTATGCCCAGAAATTCATTTTCTGTCTCTGACAAAGCTACAGCAACAACGCCGTTTCGAAGACCCCTCCGATGTAAGCGGGAGATCTCCGAGAAAACTCGCCGACCAGCGGCACCGTCCGGCACGATTCCCACATGCGAAAGTCCGGGAATGGTACGGCCGGGAATTGAGCCCAGTTTGCCTTGGTGAGAGGCGAGCAGGCTAACCGCTCAGCCACCGCGGCCCCCTTCACTGCACACTAGTAACTCATTTAGAGTTTCGTAAAAGTTTCACGTTTTCACTTACCTGATGCATGAATAAAGTGATCAAACCTATGACAATGTTAATTTTACAAAGGGCGGAACAATACAAAACTAGGAGAAAAAAGATCTTACGCGGGGTTTTAAAATGTGCTAAATTAACCGCGAGCAGTCTATGTAACAATTTAACTAATATAAACGACTTCATACATAAAACAAATGTTTATATAATTATCTAAATAAATATGATGCCGGTACAGACTCTTACACAAACAGAGAACATTTGGTTAGAACACGGCCAACTTGGCGGTAATGGGTGGCCCCTCCAGGAAAACGCCCTAATTTAACATGTAGTGTGGCAAAGTCTATAAGCTGTTCACGATAACCTGAGCACTGTTGCAAGCCCTACTAAAGATCTACTTGTACACATATTACACATTTCTCTATCATACAGTAAAATTAACATTGCCATGCGCCTCATCACGTTATTCATGCGCCGGTCAAGCGAAGCTGTAAAATTATTAGAAAAGTAATTAATTTTTACGAATTTGCTGTTTTTTTACACTTAAAAGCATTTAAAAAACAGACAGCATAAGAAATAATTTCAGTATTCATAATGCTTACCTAACACTTTTAATTCAACATTAAGGCATGAACTACTTTCCCACCGTCGTTACCAACTTTATTGGTCGTATACCACTCGAGTGCTCCCGTTAAAATATATTTAAGTAGGCGCAGTGATAATTTTCAAAGGTTGATTTCAAAAGTTCTCAATTTATCTTGAACAGCCTATATCATTGATGCACCTACGATGTTTATTTCAAAAACATTAAAGCCCACCTTCCACTAGTAGCATTAAATCAATAAACGAAATGAAAAATATTGTGACCCTGACTCTGTTAATGGTTAGTTAGTTATGCCACGAGATAGAACACAAGTGTGTTTTAAAACCTTGTCTATACGCTGTCAACGGCTGATTGAGCACTGCCCTTACCTGCTCATTTTGTAACGGGCATACTGAAAGGCATGCGCACAGTAAGGTTGGCAGCGACGGATGGAAAGTAGTTCCATGTCTTAACGTGGAATTTAAAAGTGTTTGGCAAACATTTGTGAATGCTGGAATAATTTATTTTTCTTTTCATTTTTTTAATGCACATAAGTGTAAAAATTATAAAATTTGTAAAATACTTACTGTTCCAATAATTTCACTTTTTCACTTGACCTACGTATAAATAATGTGATGAGGCCTATGGCAAATCAATGTTTCATATGGTGGATGAATGCGTAATATGGGTACAAGTTGATCTCAAGCAATGCTTTTAAAAACGCTCAGTTTACCTTGGACAGTCTATAACGTGTGGTGCTTTTGCATGTCCGGACCTCCCGACCATGGTCGCGTATTGGTTCTCAAGCAATGGACCGCGGACCATTAGTCGTCCGCGGATAAAACTTAGGTGGTCCGCGAGACTTTCTCAATGTGCCATCAGCAGAGACCTGCAAAATTCGCGTTATTTTTTAAGGACAGGCTGAACTCCAAGTTGTTATGCGTTAGACCAACTTCAGCCATTGGGCTGAGGTATGTTTGGAAAGCCTCGGAGAACTCTTAGGCCAATAATACAAGTTCAGTGGTGGAGTGGCCGATCTCTTTTAAGGAGGTCAAGGAGATACGTGACGTTGATTACAGTACAGCGGCCAATGAAACCACGAACTGTAGTTACTTGTTTATAAGAGAGTGGAGTTTTATCATGTCACCGAAATATAACGCGAATTTTCCATTTGTTGTTTTCATTCTACTGAGATGCTTCTTTCTAAAACTTGATGATGCGGTTTGGTTAGATATGGTTGAAGTTGTGTTCAGTGGTGTTCCTTTTTGTTTTATGTATTAAAAAAAATAAGATTACAGTAAGTTATTTATTATTTTATTTCTAGCTTGTATACGATGAGATAGTATAAACATCAAGGTTGCTTTTCAGTGAGTCGTCAAATCACTATCCCTACATTCTTGCACTTATGTGTAAGAGAATGGTGGTTTGTGTTCGTCTGACATTTTACATTTAGTGGTCCGCGGTGAGCGACAGTCCGAGCATTACTATGGGCCGCCTATGAATTGGCGAGGAAGCCAAGGCCGGCGGATCGGACGAACAAGCGGCGGGCGATCGCGATCTCGTTGTAGCGGGCAAATGTTGTTGCAGTGGCGAGCCGGAGATTTATCAGCACTGTCGGGTCACTTTCTGCCGGAGGAGGTCAGCCTGCGCAGGTCAACGAGCGGAGCCGCAGCGAGTGGCCCCAGCTTCTCGGCGCGTCGTTGTCTTTCGCGCTCCGCCCTTCTGCGCGCTGCTCGCGTGCTCCCGCCTCTCTTTCTCCCCCATATACTGAAGATGAGGTACACCCGTTTATTCGTCTTCTGCGCATGTATCCGACATAAACCTACCCATATCATACACAACTGTCAAAGTCACATAGTCAAAAGTGACGAACGTGTTGGTTTACATCTTAGTTTTGAAATGACAAACACTGTTATATTAATAAAATACTTTTACCAAATTGAATTTAGTCAAGCTGCATTACAAATTGGATATATGAAGTATAAAAACATCTCTAAGCACCTAATCCAAACCATGCCGTTTACGCTAGACGTGTTGGCAGAAAAGCAGTTCAATGTTGGGACAAGGAGATTGGTTGTGCGCAGTCAGCGAGTTTCTCCTCGCCAGTTTTGCGTTGGCAGCACTGCTCCAGCTCATTCATATATCCCTGCAGCACACACTTATTTACGAAAACACTAACATTGGTCGTGCTGTGCACGTTCTCGTAATGTGGTCGGTTCCTTGTCGACTGAACACTTTTTGGGTATCCCTCCACATTTTTTCGACGTGTTTTGAAATTAACGTGAATTTGAGCCCGGGATGTAGGTACTTGGGGCAAAGTACAGTGGCTTTCAGTGGTCGCTCCCAGATTTTCGCGTGTGGGAATCGTGCTGGACAATGCCGCTGGTCGGCGGGTTCTCCTCGGGGATGTCCCGTTTCTCCCGCCCTTGCATTCCGGCGCTGCTCCATACCCTCTCGACTCTCAAGACCTCGGATGTTAAGAGCCGCTCAAATCTCTTCACTCACTCACGCTACAGTGTGCACACGCAACCAAAATAGGTCACTGGCCAGAAAAAATGTTTGGGACGCCGTTCGCTAACCACTGCGTAGCAACCTACTTGCCAGCCGGCAGCCCAGCCAATAGGAAACCTTCATCAGCGTGTAGAAGTGGAATAGCGGATGAGAGCGCCCGCCGCGCCATTACGTCTCTGTGTATAACCCATTCACGGTTACTTCACACTTTTCTGAAGCCCTGCTGAAGTTCTACTTCCATGATATTCCTCCGCCTCGTGCAAACTAAGCTCAACTAAGTCTAGAAAAGTACACCAAAGGACAACGCACAGAATTCGTGCGCAGTCGGTTATAATAATATTTTGCATGAGAACTATTTCTTACTAGGCACTACCAACACAGATGTTTTCTCACTGTTGTTATCCATATTTATTGTAAATAGAATATGTATTATAATTAATAAATAAAATATAGGTAAAACTTCAGTTTTACAAGAAATAACATAATTTTGTGTTAACAGAGGTATAAAACGCTTGTGATACGTGGCATATTTAGGAAATAACTAAACACGTCATGTGGTTTTTGAAATGTTTAATTCAAAAAAGTGTGAAGAAACCGTGAATGAGACGGTGGTCAGTCTCTGTGCACGAACGGTGGTCGAGGTGATAACGGAGACACAAGGTCGGCCATGCTTACTATCTCCAAGGGAACGAAGTGAGAGTTCCAGCGAAGAGGCTGTTCTGCTGACGCACCCGATGCTGACGCGAGGTCGCATTTCCAGAGCTCGTCACGGGAGGAGCGGCTGGAGGCTGGCGGACGTGCGGGTCCGCAGGCGAGCCGCGTGGGCTCAAACAGTGCTGCCAACACACTAGATCTCTCACCAGATGTGGCGGATTTTAACTCCTCTATACTGGGCGACATTGTTGTCTTTAGTGGTCAGCGGATAATCTCGAGGATGGTTTCAGATCATTTATAAAGGAAGACCTGCCAGTTCACTCAAGGCATAGTTATTAACTTTTATTCCGAAATTCAGTTGGTTTATTAACATTCTGTGTTTCCCCTTCCCTCCCCTACCANGGCATAGTTATTAACTTTTATTCCGAAATTCAGTTGGTTTATTAACATTCTGTGTTTCCCCTTCCCTCCCCTACCTACAATCCATCCGTAGTCTATTTTTGACAAGTTAAACATTTTACAACTATAAAAATTACTGAAAAAGAATTTAGAGTAGTGAACTTTATTAAGATACAAAAAAAAGTGCATTGATAAAAATTTTTTTAATTTGAAATATGTTTGATTATTATTTTAAGTTAAATAAAATATGTGGGTAGTGTTGTCGTTATCCAAAGGATGATAACTAGGACCTTCTGTTTTTCGCGAAAAGATTCATGCACAGACTAGATTTCAACTTCCTAAGTGCATGTTAGCCAATTTCCTTTGCCTATTGGCTGCGGGTCTGTGAGAGAAGACATTTTCTACTCGACTGGGCCACTCAGAGAAATAGTTAACCTGACACTGAACGTCAGTGATTGGCTGGCAGACATCTAAGACGCGTGCGAGTTAAAATCATCCAACCGCGATATTGGTTCTGGACTAACGTTTTTTGGAGTACTAGTTGTGGAATATTTTAGCGAAAATCATGTGCACCTAATGAAAACACAGGCGTCGGGACGGGAAATGGCTTGGGAGTAATTTCCCCCTCCTCCAATCTCACTAACGGACGTCAATGATTTCGCGTGGTACAACCATTCATTTTCATACTTTCCGTCACTAAATAATGTTATACAGTATTTTTTACCCTGGTTTTAAAATTTTTTTTTGTATTAAATATATTGGTGGGAAGCAACATGTGTGTGTAAACAGTGACACATTTTTTTTAAAACAAAGTTTTGGTAAGGGACGCTTTATCCAGCACCAGGAGCGCCAAGTTCTCTACATAACCTCCCCCTCCCCCATCATCATTTTTTAGGGCTGAAGACGTAAATATTGCGTCGTCTGTATTCAATACAGTTGTATTGAGTTCGTCGTAATACAACTACTCAAAAATTCCTTGAAGACACTGGCGTCGTAAGTTTTCATGACTTTCACTACAACGTGATAATAAGTCGGAAGCACTCAGCGTGAAAATTACTCGAAGTACTTTTTACGTAGGAAATAAAATTTAATTGGGACATTGACAAGTCGCCATTACATCGGCTGATAGTCTAAGGAATGTTTGGACAGTGCAGTCACAGAATATATAATCACACAGAGACGAAATGGCGAGTCGCTTCCTTTGATGAGGGCGTACTGATCGTCTGATTGGCTGCACAAGGCTCTGGGAACGTGGCCTTGAGTCTGATTGGCCACTGCATGCTGCGAAAGGTCCGCACTTGGCAGGGCTGCTGCACACTAAAAACACTTAAGTGGCTGCAACACATGTTTTGTTCCCGTAAAAAATTTTTTTCCTTAAATATGAACCACTGCAAAGTAGATTTACCGCGAACAATATTTATGTTTTATTTATATATTAATGACAACGNTCCTTAAATATGAACCACTGCAAAGTAGATTTACCGCGAACAATATTTATGTTTTATTTATATATTAATGACAACGATAACCTTGTTTAGTGGTTACAATAGTTCAGTTTTGGTAACGTAACATTTAGAAAGTTTCGTTACGTACTAAAAACTATAATGAACGAAAGAAAATTTTGATATCACTTAACCAGTTTCTTTGGTTTACAGCAACTTTTATTTACTGTAAACAAAACAAACTCAAGGAAATAATTTTCTTTGCTGTAAAGAAAATTATTATTGACATAAAACAAACGTGTATAAAGAAAACATTTCGTAACAGCAAGCCTAAGATTCTTTAATCTTCCCTTTGAATTAAAGCAATATTTGGTTAGTGTAAACAAAACCGCCTTAAAGAAATGATTTTCTTTGCTATATGAAAAGCTACGAACGTATTTTTTTACAGTGTGGCTGGCAAGTAGGTGAACAGGTACTGATTAGTGAACGGCGTTCCTACATTTTGCTGGCCAGTGACGCTGTTTTGCTGGCGTGTGAGACTAGAGTTCGCCGTATAGGCAGCTGTGTTTCATCTTTGTATTTTTAGTCTAAGTAATCTGTGGTAGGACTATAGGCTTTTCACGGTAAACTGAGCACTTCTGAAAGCTCTACCTAAGATCTACTTATAAAGTCCATTCACGGTTACTTCCAACTTTTTTGAAGTCCTACTTAAGTTCTACTTTCAGGAAGTTCCTCCACCTCATGCAAAGAAACTTTCAAAAGTCTAGGGAATTACACCAAAGGGACAGCGCACCGCATTCGTGCGCATTCAGTGTAATAATATTTTGCATAAGAACTATCTCTTACTAGGCAATACCAATATATCTATTTTATCACTGTTTGGGGAGTAGTAGGAAAATGGGGGTTCTGCACCGGGGGTTCGGGATGGGCCAATGGCCATCTTGAATGATGTCATGTGGCTACCTCCTTCTCTGTCATTCCTTGTAAATGTCGGGCATCGTGGATTTCCCTCTCGATCGATTATTACTGCCCAATGGCGGCCATCTTGGATAACCCCACTTCATGCTCTTGCCTTCCGAGTGTGGGGTTTTCTCAGAGTCATCTCGATCTACTTTATTTTCCCACACTCTCATTCCTTCCTACCGGATATACCCACTTCACACTCTTGCATTCCATTTGGAGTTTTCTCCATGCTATCCCTCCCAGGTGCCCAGGGTTTTCTACATGCTATCCCTCCCACATATGGAGGATTTCCTCCTTGCCAGGGTTTTCTCCTTGCTATTCCTCCCAGGTCTCCACCAGGTTGTCAGGGTTTTCTCTGTATTATCCCTCCAAGGTCCCCACAATGATGCCAGGGTTTTCTCCATACTATCTTTCCCAGGTCCCCTCTATGATGCCAGGGTTTTCTCAACATTATCCCTCTCAGCTCCCCACCAGCATGCCATGTTCTATCCTGTGGGGTTGTTTCAGTTTTCTCCTGGTCTCCTTCCTACCTCTCGTCCATTCTCGATATCCCCACTTCATGATCTTGCATTCCATATGGAAGGAGGTTTTCTCCATGCTACCCCTCCAGGCTCCCCACCAGGACACCAGTTTCTGACCCTTGGAGTCCTCCCAGTCTCCTTTCTGCCTCTCGTCCATTCTCTCCCCCTCGTCTCCCATGCCCTATCCCTCCCTCCCCACGATGTGAACCTAAGGAGAACAGACTATATACATTACCTTGCTGCGTGGGCTGAGGTGTAGCCAGTATTCGCGCATGTGAGAAACATTTATTTCTGTATCAACAAGCAGTAGGATAATTACACTTACACGACCTCGTCAGTAGCAACATGGTCGCCTTTTCTCACTGCTCCTGCAGCATTGCCCTCGCACTTTACCGTCCGCATGGCATAACCACGGACTGCTCTCGGGCTTGGGACCGGGGCAGTACACTATGCCAGCAAAAACACCACTGGAATTGTTTTTTTTCCTTATATGCAAACAAGTCGTATACATGTATGTGTATAAAAAACACCAGTGACACTGCAAGCATAGTGTACAGGAGACTTGCAATGCCGGAAGGGGAAAAACGACCCACCTAAAAAAATCTAAAGCCGACAAAGGAATGCCCAAAAAAGCGACAGCGACAGGGAAGAGTACAGTAAAGGTTAATGAAGAGAAAAGGGGGCAGCACAATAACTATCGAATAATAGAAAGTACGATGCGATCACTAGTTACTACAGTGTTAGTGTGATACAAATACAATTTCACATTCACACCCCAGTACGTACACGAATGATTTAATAGTGTAACATAGTACACATATCATGACATATCAACACGCCCGACAAGATAAGGATAACTCTTGCCTGGGCTACAGCATGCCACCATTCAACAACACCACCATCCACCAACAGTAACACTCCTCACTAGATAAANCTCTTGCCTGGGCTACAGCATGCCACCATTCAACAACACCACCATCCACCAACAGTAACACTCCTCACTAGATAAATATGGCACTTGCACGACCTACTGAATGCTGATGGAAAAAACAGTACATGCATACAGTAGGTCATACGGGTAACACACCTGACCAGATAAGGATACCTTTTGCAAGTGCTACAGCATGCTACCAGCCAGTATACCTGACAAGATGAGTATGGCTCTTGCATGTGCTATAGTATGCTGAAAAAACATAACTGGAATGGTGTACAAGTACGCACATGAGTGATTGCAGAAACAGTACATACACACAGCAGGACATACTGCTACTAGTCAGCTTACCTGACAAGATGAATATGGTTTGCATGTGCTAGAGTATGCTGCTGGAAAAATACACACACATAGTCTTTGTGGGAGAGGGGAATGGAGTGCTTCAGCTTCGACAAACCCAGGGTGAGGAACTGTCTCCTACAATGCATCCCGATCCTAGTCACTCTCCCAGGAACAGACTCATATGATGATACACTGAAAAGCCAAAAAAAACTGGTACACATGCCTAATATCGTGTAGGGCCCCGCGAGCAGGCAGAAATGCCACAAGATGATTAGGCATGGACTCGACTAATGTCTGAAGGTATGCAGGAGGCAATTCACACCATAAATCCTGCAGGGCAGTCCACAAATCCATAGTAGTGCGAGGCGTTGGAGATCTCTTCTGAACAGTACGTTGCAAGGCATCCCAGATATGCTCAATAATGTTCATGTCTGGTGATGTAGGTGGCCTATGGAATTGTCTGAAGTCAGAAGAGTGTTCCTGGAGCTACTCGGTAGCAACTCTCAACGTGTAGGGTGTCGCATTGTCCTGCTGGAATTGTCCACGTCCGTCGTCGGAATGCACAATGGACATGAATGGATGCAGGTGATCAGACAGGATGTTTACGTATATGTCACCTGTCAGAGTCGTATATAGACGTATCAGGGGTCCCATTTCACGCCAACTGCACAAGCCCCATGCCATGACAGAGCCTCCGCCATCTTTAACAGTCCCCTGTTGACATGTAGGGTCCATGGATTCATGAAGATGTCTCCATACCCGTACATGTCCATCCACCCGATACAATTGGAAACGAGACTCGTCAGACCAGGCAACGTGTTTCCAGTCACCAACAGTCCAATGGTGGTGTTGGCGGGCCCAGGCGAGGCGTAAAGCTTTGTGTCGTGCGGTCAACAATGGTACATGAGTGGGCCTTTGGCTCCAAAAGCCCATGTCAATGATGGNGCCATGACAGAGCCTCCGCCATCTTTAACAGTCCCCTGTTGACATGTAGGGTCCATGGATTCATGAAGATGTCTCCATACCCGTACATGTCCATCCACCCGATACAATTGGAAACGAGACTCGTCAGACCAGGCAACGTGTTTCCAGTCACCAACAGTCCAATGGTGGTGTTGGCGGGCCCAGGCGAGGCGTAAAGCTTTTTGTCGTGCGGTCAACAATGGTACATGAGTGGGCCTTTGGCTCCAAAAGCCCATGTCAATGATGGTCTGTTGAATAGTTCGCATGCTGGCACTTGTTGATGCCCCAGCATTGAAATCTGCGACAATTTGAGAAAGGGTTGCACGTCTGTCTTGTTTAATGATTCTTGTCAGTCGTCGTTTGTCCCGTTCGTTCACTATCTTTTTCGTGCTGCAGCGATGTCGAAGATTTGATGTTTTGCCGGATTCCCGATATTCACGGTACACTTTTGAAATGTTTGTACGGGAAAATCCAAATTTTATCGCTATCTCGGAGATGATATGTCCCATCTCTCGTGCGCCGACTATAACACCACGTTCAAACTCACTTAAATATTGATGATGTGGCATTGTAGCAGCAGTAACTGATCTAGCAACTTTGCTAGATGCTTGTTGTCTTATATAGGCGCTGCCGACCGCATCATGTTACTCTGATTGGTTCCATACCTCTGTTATTTGCTTATGCAGGCCTATACCAGTTTTTTTGGCTCTCTAGTGTACATACCTGTCTCAGAGGTGGGTGCACAGCACATTATTATACATGGTAGCCATAAGGAATTATATGAATGGCATCGTTCAGAAACTTCTGTTTGTCATCCATCCACGAAAGAACTAGTTTCTCAGTGCATTCAGTATATACGTCGTAATGGTGCGACCTAATGCTTTGACCTGTATTCTCATTAATTTCTGTTCAACAATATACATTTATAATCCTCTATGTTGATGTTATTTTGTGTGACTCTCTTCTGTATACCTTTACCTCGTTTCACTATGCTATCTTTATGCTTATAAGCATATAGCTTCGCCCTCAGTCCGACAAACTCTATATCACGGCTTCGACACTCATCATTGAATTTTCTAATCACCCTTGCGTTGTCATGTGAGTAGCAGGGATGAGTGGGAGGGTAGGCGCTGGTGTCGAACTCGGCCATAAGTGCTGGGTCTGAGGCGATTTCCCTGTAGAAGTCTGGGCACGCGATTTGCATTACAAAGGAATTGGTTTCCATGTACACGAGGTCCATGTTGTAGTGGAAGCTGTACATGAGAGTCTTTGACAGGTCAAGTACAGTGATTCCAGAATAGATGGGCTTATCAAATATTATATGTTCATGATCTAATTTTACCAGCGATAGATATTTGTTGTATATTCTATATTTGAAAGCAGGTTTTGCGATATTCTTCTTTGCATGCAGTTCGGTGCATACAAGTTCCATATGCTGATGTTTATGCTTATTCTCCATTATCTTACCTTACACAGCATTGTTCATTACCTTGTAAAAGTCCTTCTCGAAGGTGTTTGTGGCTGCCTGGAATTTATCTGAATTCAGTTCAACACTTCAGAAGCTCCTTCTGGATTAATTGTAACGCGGTGTATTGCCTTCAGCCGTAACCCATGACCCAATGTCTGCTTGAAGTTAACATAATGTACAATACAATTCTTTTTGGTCTCAATGGTCATAAGTTTGGTTTGTCTGGACCTGGAGGGGGGCATTATTGCACTGGCAGGAATAGAAGGTCTTTATGGTCATAATGTAGTGAGGTAGGGTACTCTACATCCACCTCCAGTATGTAGCCATCATCTTCTTCATCCAGCATGGACATAACATCAATATCCAAGCTAGTCCATTTTAAACAGCCGTATGGCAGTGGCAGGGACATTGCCCATCCATACAAATTATTTGAATCTCCATACTGGAGAATGGTATATGGCCTACTGGCTTCATATGTGGCAGGGACATCCTTATTATTTCCCTTTATGTGATTCTTGCTGCACTGGGCTTAGTGAGCTGCTTGGGTCTGACTGCGAGGCTTGATGGAGGCAGTCAGCTCGAGTATGTTATCTGGGCAGATGTGAATGAGCTTGTATCAAATCTATGGCTGCTAATTGCATCTCAGCAAGCTGGTAATAATTCCCACATGAACAAGATTGTGAGTATTTTAGAAGAATTGCTTGAAGGTGGTTACATAAACTAAGAAACAATGTCTAGTGTGCAGATCGCTGCTGAGCTTCACCAGCCTGCATGCTATAATTATTACAGGTGAAAAGTACTCGTCTTTGGGCTGAGAGATCTGTTCAAGGCTGACCTAGTTGAAATGAGCCTGTATATTACTGATAGTAAGAGCTATATATACATGTTAATAGTAATAAATTGTTTCAGTAAATATGGATGAGAATTACCAGTTCGTCAGAAACGAGGCCTCGATGTGGCCGATGTGATGAAGACGATTTTGCAAGGTAAGGGGCCACCTTAGAATTTGCAGATGGATCTTGGCAGAGAATTCTACAATCTTGTCTTCCTTTCGCTAACGGCTGCGAATAATATTAATCACTACAGTACATCCAGTAATAAGAGGTTCTCCATCATGGAACAATTTAACTGTACTCTGAAGACTGAAATGTGGTGAGAATTTTTGTCACAGGGAAGTTACAAGTGGCTAGACATGCTGCCACTCTTGACATCTGCTTACAATGGACGAGTGCACTGCCCGATTCGCATGCACCCAGTGGATGTTTAATATGATTCTTTGCTGTTGACTGTGTTGAAAAATTTAGAAGAGATTGGACAGTATTTANGCACCCAGTGGATGTTAAATATGATTCTTTGCTGTTGACTGTGTTGAAAAATTTAGAAGAGATTGGACAGTATTTGCAAAATAATACACTCCAAACTGGAACACCGACATTTACTGGGTTGGCAAGATTCGTCATCACAAACCATAAATGTGNCAAAATAATACACTCCAAACTGGAACACCGACATTTACTGGGTTGGCAAGATTCGTCATCACAAACCATAAATGTGTCATCTCATCAATTTGAATGGTGACAAGCCGAAGGGCGGATTTTATGAACAAGAGATCATGCCAACTAAGTTTCCCAATGTCTATTTAGTTGCGAAAGTGCTTTTAAAGTATAAATAAGTTCATTCTTAGAAAAGTATATACGTGTACTTTTTTTCATACACTGCATTCATTCTCGCGCTTCCCTCTGTGTGTTTATTTCCAGTCTGTTATTACAGAGGACTGCTCATGGATGGCTGGGCACTTAGCATGCTCTCTCTCACAGTTTGGGCACTTGTTAAAAAAATCATGTGCATCTGGTTATGTACGTTAATAGCCATCTGATCCTCCCTATTCTCACAGTCGGCCAGGCTGCATCTTGGAGGATTTGAGATTTGAATGTTTTTCTGTCTTGTAATACAATGCAGTGCATGTGTTACTTTGTTTACGTTTCTCGTATGTTTAATACCCTGAAGGTTCTGAATGCCTGGCAGCTACTGTGGGGCTGTTGGTCATCCAGGAGATATGGGTTGAGGCAGTGGCACTCGTTGATGGTATTGGGGCCGGGAAAATGGCTGTCTGGCACTGCCAGTGTTTTTTATGTCGTCAATGTGTGTTGTGTGTCGCTGATTTACTATTCTTGCCGACTCGANTGTCTGGCACTGCCAGTGTTTTTTATGTCGTCAATGTGTGTTGTGTGTCGCTGATTTACTATTCTTGCCGACTCGAATAACAGTTGTGAACCAGCCATCAATGGCTTAGAACATTCTTAACTGTATGCTGTAGTTGATAAGCGATGGTGAGGCAAGCATTCTTAATTGGCTCTGGGGTTTGACGTTGGCCATTCCATGAGGAGCGGGGCTACGGATGGCCCCTTCTCACACTCACTGCCATTGTCTTCTGCGAGCCTTGTATCTTAGCATTACCAACTGTCTGGGGACCAAGACTCTTAGCAGTGAGAGATAGCGACCATGCTGCAGCTGACAAGGTCGTGTAAGTGTAATTATCCTACTGCTAGTTGTTACAGAACAAAATGTTTCCCTACATGCTAGAGGTAGGCCGATTCACATGTGTGTATTATTTCTTCTCCTAACACTTCTCATGCGATGGTGGACATGTGGTCAGGGCATCGGATTGGCGAGTTGAGGGTAGCCGGAACAATCCTGCATGCCTCCTGCATTTTGGGTTCACAAACATATACAAATAATTCCCAGCGCTCCTGGCAGCCACCATTTTAACTACACTCCCCGGTGCTATCGTACCTCTACAGGCACATAGTGAGCCAACACACAACATTGCAGTGTCGAGACGAGAGCACGAAGTGGGTACATTGAGAATGGGCGAAAGGCAGGAAGGAGACTGGGAGAACTCTGAGGTAACCTCCAAGGATATAGACTTACATCCTGGTGTGGACCTTGAAGGGATAGCATGTAGAAAGCCCCAGTATTCTGGCATCAACTCAGGAGGGATAGCATGGAGAAAACCTTGGCATCCTGGTGGTGATCTGGGGGTGATAGCATGGAGAAAACCCTAGGGACCTGTGAGGGATAGCACAAAGAAAACTCCCCCCCCCCGTCACCCACACAGAATGCAAGCGTGTGAAGTGGGGACATCGAGAATGGACGAGAGGTAAGAAGACCAGGAGTACACTGAGACAACCCCACAGGATAGAACCTGGCATCCTGGCAGGGAGCCAGGATGGATAGGATGGAGAAAAAAAACCCTGTTGTCATGGTGGTGTCCTGGTTGGGACCTGGGAGGGATAGCATGGAGTAAACTCTCCACACATAATAAATAGCATAAAGTGGGGACATCCGGTAGAAAGTAATGAGAGGGTGTGAGGAAATAAAGGAGATCGGGAGAACTCCGAGAATACCACATGGATGCTGGATGGGAGCCAGGCAGGATTGCATGGAGATAACTCTCCACATGGAATGGAAGAGCATGAAGTGGGGACATCTGGTAGGTAGGAATACGAGAGTGTGATAAATAAAGGAGATNCGAGAATACCACATAGACACTGGATGCTGGATGGGAGCCAGGCAGGATTGCATGGAGATAACCCTCCACATGGAATGGAAGAGCATGAAGTGGGGACATCTGGTAGGTAGGAATACGAGAGTGTGATAAATAAAGGAGATCGGGAGGACTCTGAGAAAATCGCACATTCGGAATGCAAGAGCATGAAATGAGGACATCCAACATGGCCACCATTGGCCATGAATGACATATCGGTAGGGGTAATCCAAGATGATCAACGTTGACAAGGAATGACAGAGCAGGAGGTTGCTGCATGACATCATCCAAGATGGCCGTCGGCTCGCCCCCAGCCCTCCCCCACCCCCTGGTGTAGAATCCCCATTTTGCTACTACTTTTGAGTCATTATGTAAATATATAATATTTAAATAATTTGTAGCTAAATAAAATACAAATTATCATTTATTTTAACTAAAAATAAGGTACTTTTATGTTAAAATAATTATAAAACGTTTGCGACGTATGAAATATTTAGGAAAGAACGAAACACGTTAAGCATGGGGTGATTTTTCAAAGGTTTGGTTCAAAAAGTATTAAGAAACCACGAATAGACTATACACAGGTTGTGTATTCTCCCTATCATATGTAAAATTAGCATTGCCATGGGCCTAGTCACTTTATTTATGTGTGTATCAAGTGAAGCTGTAAAAATTATTAGAAAAGTAATTATTTTACCATTTTGCCACTTCTTACACTTAAATGTATTAAATAAACAGAAAGGAAAAGAAATAATTTTAGTAATCACAAATGTTTACCTAACATTTTTATTTCAATGTTAGGGCATGGGATTACTTTCCCTCCATGGTTACCAACTTTACAAGGCTCTTGCCAGTCAGTGTGCCCTTTAAAATATATGTAACCTAGGGCAGTGACATTTTTCTAAGTTTGATTTCAAAAGTGCTCATCGAACCGTGAATCTTTTATACAGTGCAGGACGACGCCAAGTGGGTACACAGAGACCAAGGCTGTGTTCGATATTTCAGTGCAATGTGCTCTTGATCACTTACCCTTCATACCTTCCCGTTTCACGAGCCCGTGTTCCCTTCGTGAGAAATAATCGTTATTGAATTCGGACGCCTGTGTTTGTTTTCACCTCTAGTTTCATTCTGTCGAATTTCACTTTATGTGACTTTAGTTTGTATTTTTGACGTTTGCAAGTGCTTTCCGCGTCCGTGCAGAGTTGTAAACATAAAACAAGCACAAACAAATGAAATCTTTCAAACAGTTGCTCATCGGAAAACATGTAGGACTCGAGAAGGGCAAGTTGCTCGTTCCCTTGGCTGATGGGGACATTCTAGGGTGCATAATGTGCCCTTGCTGTGGACTCGGACAGCGATAATGTGACTTCACATACGGGATGCTCCTTTCAAGTCCGCGAAGCCAGGCAGGGCCCTTAGCTGGTGAATTTGACCACAGGCCAACAGAATTAATGTTCTAGCTTGTCTTGAATGTCTGCAAATATGTTCCGCAGTCAATATGTTAAGGGGCCCGCCTTCCTGGCGCTCGAATGCGTTGCAGTGTGTTTAAAATCCAGGTTTTTTTGACGAAACTATTAAACGTGCGTCCAATGTTCTGAACTACGAAAAGAACACACACTTCAGACTATGCCTGTTGATTAGTTTTAAGATGTCACGCACATTAAAAACAACATTTCAAAGCACTTCAACATTGTTAAAAACGACTTTTTCAAAGCGCTGTATTTAAAATTATACGCGTTTTGTACAAAAAAAAAAGTACTATGGACATGCACTGTACCAAGCTACAGACTTTCAACCAATAAAATTACATGTAGGGTCACCGCTGAAAGTTCCATAGGTACACGCAGCGCGACGAGAACACTGCACTCCAGTTCAAAGCTCTGCGCGTAGCGGCTATGACGCACTTGAAGCGTGTGGCAGTGTCGCCCTTACAGCTCTTGCGCTTCTCGGCTCCAAACGCGGAAAAAAGCTCCAAGCAGACGGGCCCCGTAACCTGAGAGATGTTGCGACGTCCTTGGATGACGACGTAGATATTTACATAGTGAACATTCCTGTGGATTTTTCGCTCGCAGCNTGTGGCAGTGTCGCCCTTACAGCTCTTGCGCTTCTCGGCTCCAAACGCGGAAAAAAGCTCCAAGCAGACGGGCCCCGTAACCTTAGAGATGTTGCGACGTCCTTGGATGACGACGTAGATATTTACATAGTGAACATTCCTGTGGATTTTTCGCTCGCAGCTTAGTGGAATTCTGCAAGTGTTGGCAGCAATGGCGGGCTGCATAAGGTCTAAGGGGGTGACACGAGGTCGGAGGGAAGTGTTTTATCGGCCGCAGAAAAACGGAAACGTTGAGAGAGCGCGTGGCGTAACGACGGCCGACCTCGCGGCGTGCAGCTGTGCGGCCAGTTGCGTCGGCGATGCTCGCCTGCGTGTGCGTGAGTGCGTGAGTGGCGATCAGCATGCGACAGTACCGCGCGCCGGCTGATCCTGTTCGGACGATATCTTCCCGCGTTTGCCAGTGACGCTCCGCGTCGTGCTTACATTGCGTGTGGGTGGCAAATTACCGTGTGCGTGTAATTACAGCTCGAGTAAATACCCTTCCTCCTGTCTTCTTTGGGATTACAACTACCTGTTAACGTAAGTATCCAAGTATCATAGAGCATTTTAAGTGATGTCGATGTAATATTACGTCGCCTGAATTAAGGTTTATTCTACTCAGGTTAGAAACAAAACGATTTTCCTTACGGGAGAGTTTGGCATAGGGAAAAATTCCGCCGCTAAGTGCGCAGTGTTCCAAAAAGATCACTTTTAATTAAAATGTTATGCTGTTTCAATTAAAAAAATAAATATTTTACTTAGTTACGAAGTTATTTTGTATTTTATGTACTATTATTAAAATTATTTGATTTCTTAACGTAGAAAATAGAGAAAATCCGGTACACAGCGCTTACTTAGTGGCGAAAACGTTTAGTTGCCAAACGAAAAGTATTGAGCTTCCCAACCTGAGTAGAATAAACCTTTCCTGAATTTAACCCCTTAAGCCCGTATGCCACGATAAAATTTTTCTTACAGGCTCGGGTACAAGCTTCCACAAGACTTGCTGCCCGAGCCTACACGCACGCAGTTGTAGAGGGTTCTTAAGAATAACCTATCCAACGATACTTGTTGCCGCGCAAGTAAAGAATGGTGCATTTTTTAAGATTTACTTGTGGAACTGGTCCAGGAACAATTTTCACTCACGACTTTAGTATTATGTGTTCGTGCACAGTGTTTTGTTTCTATAACTGCTACTTTTTTTAAAAAATAAACACGAATGTTTACCTTAATTTTCACACAATAGAATCAGTAAACACTTTCGTATTTTTTTATTTACTATTTATTCGTGCTTAATAGTCCTACGTTAGTAGTTAAAAATAGCCTGTTCTAGCGAACCTGGCGTCCTGGCGGGTACTAGAGGACAAGCTGGCGGCCATCTTGAATGACGTCGCACGGTCATTTTTTCCCTTTTTGCCCTCAGAATTTCCCTTTTTCCTTCAAAACGACTAAAATCGCCAGAATTTGCGTCAAAATCTCCCGAATTTCCCTCCAAACCGTCAAAATGTTCCACAATAAATGTGTTTCGCACAATGTGGCTGACTTTTGCACAATTTCCGCTGATGACTCCACAATGTGGCTAAGTTACTAGTTTTGGGAATGAGAAGTGGTGGGGGTTACCCTGACATTCACGCTCTATCATTCCATGCCAGCCCCATCCATCTTGCAGAAGAATGTTCGAGTTCATTGCTCCATCATTCAACTTCTCTCATCATGCTCTGTAATTTCGTCTTGGTTTTTTTTCATATTCCTTCTGGTCTCCTTTCACCTGTCGTCCTGGCAGGAACAAGTATCACGCTCTGTCATTCTACTTTGGTTTTCTCATATTCCTTCTGGTTTCCTTTCACCTGGTGCCCTGGTGGGGACAAGTTTAATTCTCTTTCATTCCAACTCGGTTTTCTCATAATCGTTCTGGTCTCCTTTTATCTGGCATCCTGGTGGCGACAAGTCTCATTCTTTAGTATTCCACCTTGGTTTTCTCATTTTTCTTCTGGTCTCCTTTCACCTGGCATCCTGGGGGTGACGAGTCTCATGCTCTGTCATTCCACCTGCGCGACACAGAGTGAAGCCTGCCCATGCATGCTAGCCTAGATTCGCACTTAGCGCATGTGTCAAGTATTTCCTAAGCCCACTTATAAGCATAGTTGGATGTAATTTCCGAACTGTTTAAGATATGGCCACGAACTTCATTACGTAGGTATCACCTCTGACAACGAAAAGGGCCGCAGGGACAAATACGCCCTAAGCGAACTTATAAACAAAGTTGGTCATAATTTTCGCACTGTTTAAGATAGTCACCAAATTCATAGCATAGGACCACCCCCCGATAACGAAAAGGGCTGCAGGGTCAAGTATGTCCTAAGTGCATGTATAGGCATAGTTAACTGTACATTCTGAACCGTTAAAGATATATCACCAAATTTATAACATAGGCATCACCCTCGACAACGAAAAGGGCCACGTGGTCAATTATGCCTAAGATTATTTGACTGTAATTTCCCAAATGTTTAAGATACAACCACCAAATTCATAACATATGTATCACCCTCTAATAAAGAAACGGGCCATAGCATCAATTATGCCCTAGGCGCTCTTATAATCAATCATAGTTGGATGTTATTTCAGAACCTTTTAAGATAGAGCCACAAAATCCATAATGTAGGTATCATCCCCTACGACGAAAAGGATCGCAGGGTCAAGTAGGCCCTAAACCCACTTATAGGCATAGTTGGTTGTAATTTCGGAACCGTTTAATATAGTCACCAAATTCATAACATTGTCATCCCCCCTGACGATGAACAGGGTTGCAGGATCAAGTACGCCTTAAGCCCACTTATAAGCATAGTTGCCTGCCATTTCCCACCCACCAGAGCTATAGGCATCAAATTCCTATCATAAACATCTTCTCTGGTGAAGAACAGGGTGGTAGGGTCAAGTAAACTTTAAGGCACCTTATAAGCATAGTCGACCGCAATTTCCTATCCACCGAAGTAACAGTTGTCAAATTCATAACATATACATTGCCACGTACAATGAAGAAGATGGTAGTGTCAAGTACGCCCTAAGCCCTCGTATAAGCATAGTTGGCTACCATTTCCCATCCACTAGGGGTATAGTCACCAATTTCATAACATAAGCATCACTTCCGACAGCTAAAAGGACTGCATGGTCAAGTACACCTTAGGTCTTCGTATAAACATAGTTAGCTGACTTTTCCCACCCACAAAAGCTATAGTCACAAAATTTGATTCATACGCCTCACTTCTAATGACAAACAGGGTGGTAGAGACAAGTACACCTTTAGTCCTCTTATAAGCATAGATGCCCGACGTTTCCCACCCACCGAAGCTACGACCACCAAATTTATATCACATTCATCACTCCCGACTGCAATCAAGGAGATAAGGGCAAGTAGGCTTTAAGCCCTGTTACAAGCATAGTTGGTTAGCATTTCCAAACCTTTGAAGATCGGGAGCATGTAACAACTGTCCACGCATGTAAAGAAACTAAAGGTATACATAGAGGCTCATCGCAAAGTTACCTTTTGCATGTAGAAGAGTAGCGTTTGAAATAGCACACACATATGCATCGGCGTTTGTGTGTAATCTACCTTTCATGGTGAACAAAAATGGCGTCTTGTGTTTTTAAGCTAAATATCACCATTTTTCGAGAAATTAGTTCGTGATGTTCCAACAAAAAGTCGCCGCAATGTCTGCGCATAAGCATTCATTCCTCGAAAATTGTGCCGTGTGGTGTAAAAACTGAGCGTTAACTCTTTGTTTATTATGTGCGGTAGATACTAATCCACAGGGAACAACTCAAAAATTTCGGAGCGTTGTTGCATAATGTGCTCACTGAGTCGTAAAACGTCTGGCACAAAGGTATAAATTTCTCGAAAACGGCGGCGTTTAGCGTAGAAACACAAGATGGCCTTTGTGTTAACCATGTGCAGTAGATTCTCAATATGTAGGAAACGACCAAACATATCGGATAGCTACATTTTTAAATGCAAAGATGGCAGTGGCTTTTTTTTTTTATAGAAGTAGGTTGATATCCTTACTCGATTTTTTACTGTTCGTACTTCGTAATTCAACGATGCATTATCCAGAAACTCGCACACGTATCTCTCATTCTGGCTGTGTTGCTAGCAAAAATCATCTGCTTCAACTACACTTTCAAGGGTTGTTACACCCTTTCGGAATAGACTTCGGCTATAGGTCGTGTATATAGCCTATATATATATTCGAACTATTTTTTGATTAGGAATCACCTGCCGAAGTTTGTCGGTTGAGTCCAGGTCCACCCTGTATAACCCGAGGGAGCCTTGGCGAGGCCCCAGCGTGGTGTGCCAGAGCTGTGGATAGTCCTCGCCCGGACCCGCACTATGCAGCGACTGACAAGTACTCTGGTGCCGGCGCAGCGGGACAGCTGTAGTACCGCGTCGAGGGAACCCTGGTTGTGATGTACTCTCTCTTCGAAGAAGGTAGGAGCGGGAGGTGGGGCGCTGTTAATAGCAGGGGAACGCCGACAGCCGCGGCGACGTAACGAGACGGCCACACACTGTTCGACGAGTCAAGAAAGGGGAGCCTTCTTCTCCCGATGCGCGNGCCGCCTGACATTTCGCAGCCTCGACAACACAAAGAGAGATGCGCCGAGCTCGTCGCGGTTTCGATGACGACATCGTGCATGGGAGCTCGCCTGGAACACGTGCATCCAGTGTGTCTGCAGTTGTCGTGGTGCAGCGTTAATCTGTCCACGGCATAGACTAAAGATGAGGTAGACCGCTCATTCGTCTTCTGCGCATGTGCCTGACACTGACCTACCTCAGAGGAACACAACTATCAAAAGTCGCATGGTCAACAGTGATGAAAGAGTTCGTTTACTTATTAATTTTCAAAATCCAAGTATGTTTATATGAATAAAATACTTTCATAAATTTTAATTTAATCAAATTGCATTACAAATTGGTTACAGGAAGTTCACAAACATCTCAAAGCACTTACTTGTGCGCTCCCAGTTTAATAACATTTTGCGAGAGAAGGGTTTTTTTACTAGGCATTAACAACACACCTATTTTCTCTCTGTTTTGTTATTTATATTAATAATATATGACATATCGTANTTTTTACTAGGCATTAACAACACACCTATTTTCTCTCTGTTTTGTTATTTATATTAATAATATATGACATATCGTAATTTATGGATTAAATATTCCTTAAAGTTTAATTTAACCAAAAAACAAGGCACCTTTATGTTAACATAATTTAAAACGCTTGTGATATGTGACATATTTGGGAAACAACCACATACATGTCCCAAAAATGTGCTTTTCTGCCATCACGTCTAGCAAAAACAGCGTGGATTGGATTTGACGTTAGAACAGTGTTTAGTAAACAAGTGTGGGTCGTTGTCCCTTTGGAGTAATTTTCTAGACTTTGTTACACTTTGTTTGCACGAGGCGGAGGAACATCCTGGAGTAAAACTTTAGCAGGACTTCAGAAAGTTTGAAGTTACCGCGAATGGATTATAACTGCGTTACCGTAATTGTGGACACCCACAGGGCATAAGTCATGGATGTTATCGCCATTTTGACGAGAATGCGTCTTTAAAATTAGACTAACACATGGAAAGCCCTGATTAAGATATACTTGTATGCACATTGTGTTTTCTTCCAACATATTTAATTAACATTGGCATTGGCCTGATCACTTAGTTCATGCGTCGGTCAAGTGAAAGCGTGTATTTATTGGAATAGTCAATATTTTACAAATTTGCTAATAATTCATTAACTTATATGCATTTCAAGAACAGAAAGAAAAATAAATTATTTTAATATTCACAAATGTTTACCTAACATTTATAACTCAGCTTTAAGACATGGAACTACTTTTACTCCGTTGTTACCAACTTAATTAGGCGCATGCCAGTTAGCGTTTCCCTTAAAACATATGCAGGTAGGGGCAGTGGAATTTTTCAAACGATTTCAAACGTGCTGAATTAACTGTGAAGAGTCTGTACGAGGATGGAAATGGCGATGTAACGTTTGCAGGAAGATCCACTATAACTTTATGACTAACAACACGGCTGAAATAAACGCGATCTCGTTCGATCGGGTATACGACTACGATGCGAGCATGATCTTGAATTGACGCCACGAATACGCGAGGCTTGGCTGGGGTCCGCGGTAACTGGCGGCAATTTTGGGCGTGGGCGAACATTTCCGGGCCGTACTACATCTCGCGACTCCGATGGGCTAGCGCGCTGGTGTTTGGTGCGAAACGAAATATATCTTCTAGATCTGTCGACTTAAGCCATAAAGGCAAAGCATCAATTTCCTTCATTTTATTTCAGGCACATATCCCAAAGAAAATATCGCCCGCTAACGCAGACGTATTTTCGCCAACCCCATGGCCGTGTCCCTGACGCAGTCACAGCCCAATGTTTAGATGAAATACATATTTTTATGAGTTTAAAGTCTTCCTTTCTCCAGGGGCAGAATCAGCCATTGGGAGGGAGGTGTAGCTATTGCCATTCACAGGACCTTGTATAGATATGTGTGTACGTGTATTTATATATACCTAAACGTGCATAAATATGTGTAGGTATATAAAATGCATATATAACGTAATTAATTCAAATAGTGGCTACTTACCTTATTTATGCACTGTTCTGCATACAGCTTCGTTTTTTTTNTATATAACGTAATTAATTCAAATAGTGGCTACTTACCTTATTTATGCACTGTTCTGCATACAGCTTCGTTTTTTTTTATGTAGATGCTCCTTTGTTAGGCACGCTTGTATTATTACAGGTAAGTACGTGATCTTTAGCGTCATCGNTTTTTTTTATGTAGATGCTCCTTTGTTAGGCACGCTTGTATTATTACAGGTAAGTACGTGATCTTTAGCGTCATCGTAATTATTATATAACGCATCGTGGTGTACAAAATAGTGGGTACCTATATGCTGCCAACCCAAATGGACGCGTTCGTTACAGTGCTAGTGCAAAAGATTCTGCCTTTGAATTGCAGTTAGATCTTGATGTGGGTGATATGTCTTTTTGAGGGAGAAAATGTAGGAAATGTAATGTGCCGTCGCCAACAGGCTCTTCTTGAAATTATGGTGGTAATACTTGGTGAACGTTGTGTTACCCAACCTGTATGCTACTTTACAAATTACTAAGTCTTAATTCTTTCTCCCTACCCCAAAAATATCCTACTGCGGCCGTAACCTTACGTAACCACTCGCTATGTTTGCCAAAATATTGGTATTCGATAAATAAGAGGACGTGTGCGATCCAACTTCAAAAACTTTGATGACGTGGACATATTATTCCCAATTTTATTCGTATAATCACTTTATCCATTTTCCACGACCGAGTTTACGCAATGGCGAACCTTCAGACTTGCGCTCGGGAGGACTTGGGTTCGAATCCCGGTCTGGCCATCCTATGGTTTCTGTTTTCCATGGAATTCTGAAATCACTCCAGGCGAACGCTGGGATGGTTCATTAACACAGGCACTGACTGACCTGATCGCAATTTGTTGTAAACGTACGGTGAACGTAAACTGTGAACTTTTTTTTTTTTTGCTTCATCGTTGCTGTTTGATAATCGTCAGGTTTCTTTTCTGCTGGACGTTAATTCCCGATGCAGTAATTCTTCTTCAACTCGTTCACTTTTTAATCCATCCTATGGCCCTTGTGTTGGTTCTACCAGACGGTGATCCATGTAGAATTAAGAATTTCTGATACGAAGTGTTATTATTAAAATTTTAACGGAGTTACGCTGCTTCACGCTGATCGTGATTACTTATTTTTTCGAAGACGTTGCCCGTTGACAGCAGCCGAGGAGGCTTTAGACTCCGCGACGCGGGTGCCTGGTAGTTCGATGAAGGTCGGAACTATACTGAGCGCGCGGCGTTTCTTTCCACCTAGCGGCAGTAAAGGCGTCTGAGAGGGGGTCGCCTTGTGACGTCAGTACCACCTTTGAATTGGATTGGACGAAGATTTGTTTCCGTTTCTAGAATATTCTCCACAGCTTTGGGGTGGACGGTGGTTGCGAAAACTTCACTATAAATACCCTGGCATACTAAGCGATGGCGGACACTCGGGGGGAGGTCACACTTAGTGGTTTTGGTCTCGCTCTAGACGTGTAAATTTGGGAATATAGTAAATTGTAAATCGGGGATAATTGGTGCCATTTAAGTAATTGTATATATAGTGTATATATATCTGGAACTATATATTTTTGTAACGACGTATTTTTATTGTAACCTCTAAATTTTTTTATTGTTTTTAAAGTTTTTAAAGAATTATAATATTTAGATATTTTAATGTAATTTATGCATAAATTTTGTAAAACTATTTCATTTTGAAAATTGTTTTTTTCTTGGGGCGGAGGAAAACAACAAAGAGAATAAGTGCCAGGTAATTATAAGTAAAAAAGGAAACTAATTTTTTTACTTTCTACAGCCACCCTCTTAAACTGAATATCATAAGCCTTCTACTGGTCCACCTTTTACTATCATACTTATTCGACTCCGATGTATGTTCATCATGGATGACATGGTTGTGGAGTGTGGGGCGAGTTTTATACGTGTGACAGAGTGGTCTGGTGGTTACTAAGAACCCTCTGTTGCATGTATGTATTCTCTGCGCCACTCTGATGTCATGGCAGTCATGATTGGAGGTTTATTTTGGGTGACTGTGTTGGCCAATTTATAAAAAAAAAACTTTATAAATTCCAAAATTCAACTTGTACGACTCTTGTAAGCAAAACCTTCATCCAGAGA
The DNA here is from genome assembly GCA_002778355.1 of Clitarchus hookeri. Classification (NCBI taxonomy): domain Eukaryota; kingdom Metazoa; phylum Arthropoda; class Insecta; order Phasmatodea; family Phasmatidae; genus Clitarchus; species Clitarchus hookeri. Next base: position 135,659 of record NQII01003307.1, read on the forward strand.
TGTATAGCCACTACTACAGGTGGCGTGCGTACTGTTTGGGTGCAATAGCTATCGAAGGAGTTATTTCAGGCTCTACTGGGTGGTGTTTTCGTCGGAGGATGACATCGAAGTTTTGAGGCAACAAGTTAGAGGGTGGCTTGTGTGTGAAGATGACGTCGGTGCTGATGATGTGGGCGAGTCCTTTATTTCTTTAAAATCCTCAAAAATTCCCCACCTATTTTGGCTCATAAAATCCCAGTGGTTAGTGTTGTGTTGTTGTATAACATAGTTATTTTGTTGATGATTGTAAGTAGTATTTTAGTCTTAAATATATGTAGTGTCACTGTGGTGTATTCTGCAGTATTACTAAGGGTACCTGCTAGTTTGCACGGTGTAGTCAGTGAGGCCATTTCGCAAAATTGGGAATTAAGACGCTTTTGTGATGAACTGTTAACTGGTAGGGTCGCCAGTAGCGATTGCCAAGTATGAAATGAAAATTTTAGACTGTAGTCAGTTGGTTGGCGAATCCGTGCAAGGGTTTGTACAGGAGGTAATAAGCTGGGTAGACATTGTGGGGTTGCCCTGTGATGAGGCGTATTTAGTACAAATCATGTTTTTCAATTTGCTACCAGAGAATCACAAATATTTTGCATTTGTGAGCAAACCTGCCACACTACCTGAACTTTTGCAGTTAGTTATCCAGGTAGAATTAACTATTGGGGACTTTACCCGTAAACGGGATGTAAAATACGTAAAAGCAAAAACTGAGTGCAAATATTGTAAGCGCACTAATCATGCCAACGACAACGTGGAACAGTTTCAAGCAGTGCCAAGGTCAAAAGCGATTCCCGCAAAAAAAGGAAAAGGTTTGGGTATTGATCCGGTGGAAAAAAGCAACACGGAAGCGACAGGTGCAGTGAGCAGTAGGCGAGCTAGAACAGTGGAGCGGTGAAGTGAGCATGTGCCCTCCGCCGATAATTAGTTTTTTTTTTTTTTTTTGCGGCAACGAAGGCCACATAAAGATTCACTGTGCATTTATGAAAAGGCCTTCTGGGTTTGGGATGGTGAATGTTGCACATAAAAAAAATCTAGTTTACTTTTTGTGCCTTTAGTATTCGGGGATATTACCGTTTCCACACTTATTGGTTCAGGCGTGTCGACTTCTTTAATGAGCCGGGATTGTTGTAACCGGCTGATGCGGGATAATCCTGTTGGCACTATCCAAATATCGAACCTGTTGTAAAACCGCATTTTCGATGGCGGATGGAAGCATTGTGGAGTCTAAGGCCGTCGCCAATGTTAAAATTAAAATTGCGTCCTTTGCGTGGAAAGTTCATTTTAAAATTTTGGATACGTTGTCGTATTCAGTAATTTTTGGGGTAGAGTTTCTGGCCAAGACACAGTGTTGTGTAGATGTACATAATAAATGTTTGAGATATGGGTTTTCTCTGGAGGCTCCTGTTGTTTTCAAAACGAAGCCAATTTATGTCAGGAAAATATTTTCTGTCCAAAATATTTTCTTGCCCTTGCGGGCAATACAGAGTATACAGCAAGAGTTTTCAGATGATGTTGCCAATAAAGTGGTGCATTGTAGTAAATATCCTATAGTCTTAAAATTAAGAGATAATGAACGTGTTATTTCCCTGCCGTACCGGGTACTTCCTCCCAAGTTTCAGGCCTTTAAACAGCCTATCCATGATTCAAAATAACAAGATGTAGAGGAAGACTCAGTTAGTATGTATGCGAGCCCTTCCATTTTGCTTCCTAAGAAAAACCCTGGTCAATATTGCTTAATATGTAATTACCGGAAAGTGAATGAAAAAAAATTATTTATACCCTTATCCGGTTCCAGTAATAGATACGGTGTTTCAACATTTGGGTTCTGCTAAATATTTCACCATTTTTTATTTGAACTCTGCATGCGTCCAGGGTGAGTTGCACCAAATTCCCGTGAGTCGTTAGCATTCTGCGCTCCCTGGGGGTTGTTTCAGTGGACTAGTCTCCCTTTAGTTATGAATTCAGGACCTCGTGCGATGAGTAGGCTGTTGTTTCACGATCTTTGCAAATTTATGTATGATTTTGTTTTTACTTACATCGATGGTGTGTGCATTTACAGCAATACATTTGAAGATCGCACAGGCCACATGAAACAAGAGCTTCAAGTTTTGAGGGAAGCTGGGCTAACTATTAACCCAGATAAGAACAGCTGGGCCGAAAAACGTGTTAGATATTTAGGTTTCATAATTTCACAGGGAACGTTGGCCACCGATCCGTTGAAAATTAAGGTGGTTGTAAACTTCCCGATACCCAAAAACATTAAGGGGGTACGACGATTTGTGGGTATGGTCTCTNTGATACCCAAAACATTACTGGGGTACGACGATTTTTGGGTATGGTCTCTTTTTACAGTAAATTCATTCCAGATTTTTCCAGGATTTCCGAACCATTAAATATGTTGAAACTTAAAAACGTAAGGTTCTCGACGGGATCTAAACAACAGGCTGCTTTCCAGATTCTTAAAGAAAAATTACTATCTGTCTATGCTACAGTTGCCTGATTTTAACAAGATTTTTTTTTTTTTGCATTGTGATGCTAGTATGTGGGGCTGTATTAAGTCAGAAGAAAAATGGGTCCTCGGTGCCGGTAGCCTTTTACAGTAAACTTTTAACCTCTGCTGAACGAAAGTACACAGTTTTTGAAAACGTGTTTTTTTTTTATCTCAGTGTCCCATGTGTATTTGTTAAATTATGTTTAAGAAGTATGAAAGGTTCGATTACGCTGGCCATAACATTTAATAATATAATAGTTTTGCGAAAAAATATTTGTGAGGTGACCCCATGAGTGTGTCTAAGTTCGCATAGAGTCTTTTAGATTGATTTCGTTTCTGGCGTCTTCTGTTTTGTTGTGTTGAAGCCCAGATCTTGAAGCATGGACCTTGGAAGATATGTTTTGATCTGCTGTGCTGGTTGCCATTAAATCATTTTTCCACACCATTACATCAAATATTTTTGTGCTATTATATTGGCAACAAAAACAGTTAGCCAATTTAGTATTATAAACAATCCAACCGTTTAAGAAATAGTCACCAAATTCGTAACATAGGCATTACCCTCGACAATGAAAAGGACTGCAAGGTCAAGTATGCCCTAAGCCTACTTATAAGCATAGTTGGCTGTAATTTCCGAACTGTATAGTCACCAAATTCATTAACTAGACATACCCCCCCCCCCNTATGCCATAAACCTACTTACAAGCATAGTTGACTGTAATTTCCGAACTGTTTAAGATATTGTCACAAAATTCATAACATATATATTACCCCCGACAACGAAAATGGCCGCAGGTTCAAATATGCCCTAAGACTACCTATAGGCATAATTGGATGTAATTTACGAACCGTTTAAGATATGTACACCAAATTCATAACATAGTCAACGCCCCCGACTATAAACAGTCCTGTGGAGTTAAGCCCACCTATTGCCCACCATTTCCCACCCACCAGAGCTATAGGCATCAAATTCATATCATAAACGTCTCCTCTGATGAAGAACTGGATGGTAGGGTCAAGTTAACTTTAAGGCATATTATAAGCATAGTCGACCACCATTTCCTGTCCACCGAAGCTCTAGTCAAATTCATAACAGACATCACCACCGACAACGAACAGGGTGGTAGTGTCAAGCCCTTGTATAAGCATAGTTGGCTACCATTTCCCACCCACCGGGGCTATAATCACCAAATTCATTACAAAAGCATCACTTCCGACGATGAAAAGAACCGTAGGGTCAAGTACACCTTAGGCCTTCGTATAAGCATATTTGACTGCCATTTCCCACCCACATAAACTATAGTCACTAAATTTATATCATAGGCAGCACCTCCGACGAGGAACAGGGTGGTATGGAAAAATACACTTTAAGCCCTCTTATTAGCAGTTGCCCGACGTTTCCCATCCACCGAAGCTAATGCCGCCAAATTCATTTCACAGACATCACTTTCGACTGCAATCAAGGAGATAGAGACAAGTAGGCCTTAAGCCGTGTTATAAGCATAGTTGAAGTTGGGTCTGAAATAGGATACACATATGCATCGACTTGCACGCACTCGACAACCACCCACCGCCCGGCCGCCCCTGTCGTCTGCTACCGCAGGTGTTTACCAACTAGGATCCCCTTCAGCGACAGCTAGCCTCCCTTCGCCCACCGATCTCCAGACTGTATATATAAATTAGAAAATATATACACAAATAAAAGTCAGAATGGGTAACATTCACCAAACAACTATATGTGAAAATCAAGATATTTACAAATTTGTGCATGATGTACATAGTCGTGGGTAACTGTAAAATAGAAATATAGTAACATAAACGAACAACATCATTCCAACACAAGGGCAAGCGTACCGAGTCATCGTTAGCGTTGGTAACCCTTAACAACCAGCCACATATTTTTTAATTAAAGGGGGTATGCAATTTCTCCGATAACAAGACATAGTCTCAGGTTACATTAAAGCGCGTACGCGTTAATAAAATTAACACCGTCAGCCTTACGCGAGGGTCGGGGAAACCGAGTGTAAAATATATGAATCTGTCCTGTACATGAAAAGTCAGTCACGTAACAAACAAAAACGGGTCACAATATATATAAATAAAAAAAATTTCTGATGGAGCCACAGCCTATATAGTGATACTAGTGTTGCTAGCACGCCAACACGAGAAAGACCGAATGAATACAAGGGCCAATCCCAAAAATGAGTACAATGCGTAAGTACGGTACACATTACGCGACTTGTAACGACTGCGTTCCTTTACTTTACACAAACAACATACATTTAAACCATTAGTCGGGCAAGAGAGGCGTTACTGCTACACGCTGATGGAAACATACATACAAAATAATAAGTATAAAAGCAAATAGTTATAAGTACTTACCAACCAGAGCAATCACATTTTACACGAGTGTAGTTCGCTGTACGCTGTGTTATACGATGCTAGACAAGACCACGCCGTCCTGGTTAGTACAAAAGAATAGCAAACGACTTCCTTACGAACTGACTGAAACCAAACCATCAAATTCAGAGTACAGCCAACACTCACAACACTAGCAGACGAACGCGTCTGACCCGACCGACCCTGTGCTAGTGCACCTCTGCAGTCGACTAGTTAACCAACACACACACACAAGATGGCTGCGATAATACCGGCGCTCCTAGCCGCGAACTGTAGAACTTCAAACTCTCTTGTATAGGGCGCGAGTATCAAATATGACCACCTACAGCAGCCGACTGGCGGCAGGCGCGGGAATTAAAGATGGAGTAGCACACTCTCGTGGTGAATGCGGGAATCAAAGATGGCCGCCTACAGCAGACGACCGGTGGCGGCGGGTTGCGGGAATTAAAGATGGAGAGCATAAAAAACAAGAGAGAGAGAAAATAAAGGAGACCAGAAAAGAATATGAGAATGTGATAGAGCAGGCGAGAGAGAGAACGGGCGTGTGTGAGAGAGACTGGAAGGAATGAGAGAAGCTGCATAACGTGGCAATGAATTCGAACATTCTTCAGACAAAATGGATGGTACTGGCGTGGAATGACAGAGCGTGAATGTTAGGTTGACCTCGTAACCCCTTATCCCGAAAATGGAGCCATTTAGTCACATTATATAGGCATGCAATTTTCGGACTGAGTGACTCATAAATAATTTGGTAAGGAAAATTTCTGCATGAAATTTTGGGAATTTTTGAGGTAAAAAAGGGGAATTCCGAGGGGAAAAAGGAAAAATGGCTGCCATTGGGGAAGAATGATAGAGCAGGAGGTTTCGGCGTGACATCATCCAAAATGGCCGTCGTGGCACCCGGGCACCACATCCAGCATCCAGGTGTGCAAGAACATACATTTTATAACTACTCACTGAAACTAATTCTGTTCTCAAACGTTTTCAAACATGGTTACCAAACGAATTTCCAAGAAACACGTTTAGACGGCTCGTGTGACCGCAACCAAAAGTTACTTAACCCTTTCAGACCCACTTTAATTTATGGCTTCAAATGTTGCAAACAAACAATTTTATGATGCGTGCTCTATTTTAATCGACACAACAATTGTTTCGTTGTCACAACAAATGAGCTGTAGTCTATATGTTCGGCTACAATTAAATAAACCAATTGTGACCTAGACCAGTAACATGGTTTGCGAATCATTTACCCACATGTAAGATCATTGGTGATTGAGCTTCACAGTGTGCAGAACATACCAAAAATTACCTACACGTGCGTAATGTACACAACTGTGTACACTAGGTCTGAATGGGATAAAATTACGCTTCCAGAATTTACTTAAAATTACGCGGTCAAAATTTGCTTAAAAATTATTCCATGAATATACTCTCGGGCTTGGGAATCCGGTAGGTCCCGTTAGGTAACGTCGCACATTCATGGCATACTCGAAGGGAAGGCAGCATTAGCCTGGAGCCTGGTCGCTTTTCTATTTTCTAGGGGCGTCAATTTAATTTTACTCACGGGAGTGCAGTATTATTTTCTAAGTGTTGCTTCCTTAAAATGTAAGCAATTGACTCAAATATCCTATTTAACGCTTAAAGCAAACCTTATTTATAGCCAAATATTCCCACACGCCAGTAACAGTAAGGACTCAGAACCTTGACCTCTTTCCTGGTTCCTATAATATTTGCTGTCGAAGTGACACGTACTCAGCACTCGTTATGGTTATCGGTTGGCGAGAAAACGAGAGAAGGAAGGGGAAGAGAAATGGCAAATGCAGATGCCTTTCAGGGATCTAGGCAAAGATAACATCACTATGAACGTCTGTCAGACGTCCCTCCCTGCTTTTTACAGGATCGGAGGAATGAGGGAGGGATATTTGTTCGTCACCTATAGGCGAAATCACGTAGTTTAGGAAGTATGCCTTATTTAATCATAGAATGTGTTAGAAGTGACCAACAAATTACATATTTCAGTCTATAGTATATAGGAAAAATTTGACCCCTCCATGACCCTTCTCGCTGTTCACTTGGGGTGGACAATGCCTCCCCTGCCCTCACCAGTTCCGACACTCGTGCCACAGAATACTTAAGTAGACAGAAACGAAAATGGGTATCGCCTTCGATGTTGGAGTACTCTTTCTCTGGTTACCTGCGTGACGCTCTGGGAATAGACCTTGAGTCTAATTGGCTACTGCATGCTGTGATGGGTTCCATATTGACGGGGGAAGGGGAGGGGGCAGACCTCATTGCAGCTTTCACCTCACCAGAGTGATTTTCCCGCCACTAAGGTTAAGCCAGCGCCAACCTTCACAATGGAAACAAATAAGAACCCGCCCTCCTCTCTAATAGTATTACTTCTCTACCAACTAATAAAGAGCACGGATCCTACCTATCTGTCTTCTGTAGTATTTTATATTAATGCATGCAATAGTTTTGAATTATTTTCTGTTTAACGGGTTTTTACGATGCCTATGCCGGTTTTTCCCTCTCTCTCTCTTCATAGTTGTAGGTTGACTATAGGCACACCTAGGGAGTAAGTCATGGCCACAGACGCTGTCATGACTGCCCAATATCTCTCTGCCGCAATGCATGCCCTCTTGCATGGATTCCCGCCCCTGTAGGCGTAAAGGGCTTAGCCCTGAGACGCACTTAGCTCCCGTCCCTACCTCGGACGTGCATTCAACACTTAGAATTAGGGTAGGTCAGGAAAAAAAAACGTTCCGTGTTGACTGGGCTGGCGAGTAGGTTACTACGCGCCGACTGACGAACAGCGTCCCAACATTTTGCTGGCCAGTGACGCCATTTCGGTGGCGTGTGCGGCTGGAGTTCGCGGTATAAGCAACTGTTCCGCCTCTGTATTCTCAAGTACTCTGTGGCAGTGATTTCCCACTGGTTCAAGGGAGGGGGCTCGATGTACAGCTTGTCCTTGAAGGGCGGGTGCTGGAGGGTGGAGGCTTGTCGGCGCGGTCCGATGGTCGGCTGACTGACGTGTTTACGAGTGTCGCTCCCAGGCAGTCAGTCGCCTCATGTCCCCCACTGTGCGTGGGTGCGCTCTCGCCTCTCTCTGCCTGGAGACAGCCGCTGCCTTCTAGTGCACGTCTGCGGCCATAGGCTAAGGATGAGGTAGACTTATCTCGCCAACGACATGCATACTAAGTGCTGTCTTAAAACAGTAACCAGAAGTTGTAATAAATTAGGTTTGGTTCAGTTAAGCACTGCCTAAATGTGGTTATAAATCACCATTAATGTTAAACATTTTGTTTCAACACTGTTATAACAACAGCCCTCCCCCCGTGTATGATTTCTTGTATGTTATAATTATTACAAAATATCCGTAGTCTATGGGGCTACATACATAATGCACTTAAGTAAACCTAGAAAATCGTGTCATCAGCATGACTATACAAAAAAATATTTTTTACAGTAAAAATTACCTAGAACTGGGTTCAACAGCTTGATACTGTGCCTACAAAGCTCCTACCTCCCCTTTTCTATGCAAAGCTCACTCCTCAAAGTACATATTGACCTTAATAATACTGTCTCTGCTCTGTTCTTACCAGGAAATTGATGAATCTGTGCTGACAATAGTTTAGCGTCCATACGTAGCTTGCAAAACTCACTCGGCTGGTGCTTTTCTTTTAACATTTTTCAGCTGCAAATGTGAGGGAAATCGAACACTGGTGTCACTAAATTTTGGCCAATATTTTCTTCCATTGCCGAAAACACATTTGCCAAAACAATCCTGGGTAAAGTGGTTTGAACAAGCCTGGGCGGTGTGAAATCTTTGCCCCTTAGAGCTGCAGTCCAATTCTTTCTCAGTTCTTCTTTCGCCCAAAAAAAAAAAAACAAAGAAATATATCTGCAACTGGGAAAGGTTACCCTTAAAAGAAATCTAAGACATAGCTGCAAGCATAATTATGTTTTACCAACACGACACAGCCTAACATCAACAATCGTTTTATTGTATGTAAATACAAATATCTGCACTGCAATAAAATTGGTAAATAGTCCTACCTGAGAAATGTCCAAATATGTTTCTTTTACTGACTGTCCATTGTAGCCACAAGCAACACATTTCTGGGGTTTTTTTTTTTTTAAGAATTACAGCATATTCCTATACTATCACATTCCAAACACGCCATAGCAACCCACAATCAGCTGTTCACAACGCGAGAGATGTTGACCTCAAGATTCTGACGTCATGCTGGGTTTATATACACACACACATATATAATATACATATATATATATGCGTGTGTGTTGTTGGATCTCGCTTGCTGTGCACAACCAGTCCACGTGTCCGAACATTGAACTGCTTTTCTGCCAACACGTCTTGAAAAAACGGCGTCGATTGGACTTGAGGTTAAAATACTGTTAAGTAAACTAGTGCTATGAGATGTTTGTATACCTCCTCTAACCAGCTTGTAATGCAGTTAGATAAAATTCAAATTGGTGAAAGTATTTGTTATATAAAAGTGCTTGTCTTTTGAAAATGAAGATATAAACAAGCATGTTCATCACCGTTGACTATGTGACGTTGACAGTTGTAGTCCTTTGGGGATAGGTCAATGTTGGGTACATGCGCAGAAGACTAATAAGCTGTCTGCCTCGTCTTTAGTCTGTGTCTACAACAAGCCATCCTAAGCTGTGTCCTAGGACGATGATACGCTGACTGGTTGATATGCGTGACCTTTTGACGCATATATTAAAGATGAAATAGGCCGATGTTAGTCTTCTGCGCATGTACCCAACGTTGACTCGGGCGTCGCCAATACAACTGTCAAAGTCACAGGGTCGACAGAGGTGAACGTGTTTGTTTATATTTGAATTTTCAAAATAGTCACCCCTTTGATATGAATATGATACTTTGACTAATTGAGTAATTTACATGTTTCATTAAAACAAGATAATAGTAAGTGCGGACAGTGTTCAAACCTCAAGTCTTATCCACGTTCTTTATAGTGCTGTTGACAGAAAAGCAGCCCAATGTTGTAACACGCAGCTATCTGCTGTGCAGCTCGCGTATGCACTCTACCCCATTTTCTTTCTCCGTTCTGACCTTACGGCGCTGTTCTCCGAATCTCCCGCGTTTGATGGCAATCTATGTCGTAGGGAAAACATTTACAAACTCTTTACTCTTAAATTTCAATTTTTAATTTTTTCTTTGCTTTTTTTGCGCGCATTTATCAAAACGTAATACGTATAAACATATAAAACAGACACCAACCATTGCAGTTCCTCTAACAAACTAGGATAAAAATTCACTACAACACCTGCGCTGTCACTTATTGATAAATTATGATATATATTCATTAACTGAAACGTTAATATAAATGTTTTCATTACTTGTTTCAAAATTATAAATAATATAATACATGAACTACAATAAAACTTTATGCACCGCATGTAGATCAATTAAATATCAACATCTGATGGAGAAATAACTATACAAAACAATAGTTCTTCAGTCTGCTGTATTTACGGGGCTCTGCTAGCAAGCGATATTTCCGCCTACTTTAGTATAACTTTTACATCTACATTATTTATGTGATTTCTCTCTCTCTCAGAGATAGAGAGAGAGATGCTTATTGTAAAGGCCTTCTCCCTCTCTTCCCGCCTTTTGTACAAGCTTGCGTGACTCTTGACTCCGGATCAGTGGCGCCTCCAGGAAGAATTTCGTAGAAAAATTAATATAATACTTTATTGAAGATGCAAAGAAATAACAAACCTCTAAGTAAACAGGGTTTTCACTTTCAGTAGTCTTGATCTCACAGTCTGTGATTTTTTCTTGTGGGGGGGGGGAGGGTTGTTAAAATCTATTTTATGTGCCGCACGAACTTTGAAACCGCATTACAACAGCAGTGACTGCAGTAACGCCATACATGTTCGCTAATGTGTGGGACGAGTTTGACTATCGTGTAGAAATATGCCGTGCATATGCAAGGAGGGGGGGGGCATATTTAGGATTTTTGATAATTGTAAGCAAAACTTTTTTATCAGAAATGTATTTCACTCTTTACCGCATGGTTCTGTGTTCCTTAGTTTAAAAGATAGCCTTTTGAAATCGGATAAATAATTTTGAAACATGCTGTACTATGTCAGTAAATAAAATAAACGCGCTACTATACACACTACGTATATTAAACGTGACTTTGTATTAAAAAGGAGAAATATGTGTAAACTGTTAGTGTTAGGNGTAACATCACAGTATTAAAAAGGAGAAATATGTGTAAACTGTTAGTGTTAGGAGAAATTTAAAAGAAAACTGCCGGTGCACACTTAGCAAAGGAATGAAAGAGTACGCAGAGGAAACTAACTGACAGCTGTATCTAGCCCTGATAGCTTGTGTCCCGGTTCCAGCCGTGCAGTAATGAGCATATAATTAACGTAGTATTTAACACGAGTCTGTTGTGTGCAGCCTTCAGACTGAAGAGAAGCCGGCCATTGTTTGTCTTGACTCGGCATTATCCGCCTGTCTACTGCTTTGTTCACAGCTGTTGGAGGTTGTTCGGCAGTCTCCTGAATCAAATACTGCTGTACTTGAAGGAAGCTGAAATGTACCGCATTTATTTGCTGTTAGACGAAATTATCATAGCATGTGGGATGCAAGGTAACACTGTCAAACTGGGGATTTAAGGGGCCAAATGACATAAATTAATTTGATAGACTTTGATTGTATTTCACAGTGTTTTGGAAGTCAATATAATAACAGAGAAAACGAATAATGGGCAGTCGCTCAGAATTGTTGTTTCTAACTATGACGGCGAATATTTTACAAGAGCGATGTGTTTTCTGCCGAGATGGCTTCTTAAGTCATGATTTTTATTTACGCTATCGTGGCGCGAGCTATGATGAGTAGTATGATTATCTTCCATCTGGCGGCGCATGATTCATGAGTAGGATTTAGGATAAGTCCGCCATCTTGGATGACGCTACCTCCTGCTGTCATTCCGATCAGTCGGCCATTTTGTGAACTTGACCTTTCCGCCATCTTGTTTCTAGAATAATTCAGTTCATGCTTTGTCATTCCATCTTGCCTCTCTCTCCCCTCTTGGTCTGCCATATTTGATGTTGTCTGCTGTAGTTCCCTCATCACTTGCTAGGGGCGTTGGTGTCGGCCATGTTGTTTATTTCTGCTAGAATGTGTCATCCGTCGTCCGCAATCTTGTTTCCACTTGTCCTTCGTTCAACTACCGCCTACTAGGGGCGCTGGTGTCGCTCTCGCTCGGCCGCCGTATTGGTTCTGGAGTTGGCTGCTAGGGACGCTGCTATTTAATTTTCGCAGAGCTCAAAATATCGTCTGGAAGTGTGCAGAATCGAAATTTTGGACGTTGGGTTGCCATAATGGTAGGCGCCTTTGACCACTCGGCTACCGGTGCAGTTAGGAAAGTAAGGTTTTAGATGTGGCATATGCAGTGTAACACCCCTCCCCACTCTTCAACACTGGCAATTATTATAAAAAAAATCGCAAAAATCGAGAAAAAAAAATGTTTTTAAATTGAAGAACATACTATGTCAACCTCACACTCACCACTCCACCCTAACCGAACGCCCAACCCGGGCAATTATAAAATCAAGAAACGTAAAAAAAAATCTAAAAATAGAGGAACATAAAAAATTAGACCCCTTTCCTTTGTGCACTCCCCTCCAGCTCCCCCCCCCCCTTTTTNTTTTTCCTGGTCGGAATAAGTTACTACTGTAAATGGGGACGAAGAGTAAGCAACACAAACCCTCGGAAGTAATACAGGCCGGTGGGGTTTCTCGGAGATCTCCCGTTTCCCCCGCCCCTTGCAATCCAGCGCTGCTCCTTACTCGCCTCGTTTCACTCCCATCAGCTGGTAAGGCCCTGATGTTAAGAGCCGCCCAAACCCCTCCACACCACCCGTCTGTGTTAATATTGGAAAATCACGCGGCATATCTACCCCTATCCTTCTTGTGCAGTCTGCCGCCGCGAACGATTCTGGAGAGGGTACCGCCTTATGTTCGTCGGGAAGATAAATAAAGTAAATACATTATTAATTTATGGTTTCGATTATGGTAAGTTTATTACCGGTAAATTTTTGGTAAGCACCGCAGGTGTGATATTCATCTTCGTGACGGATGGTGACTAATAGCTCTGTCAGAACCAGCACGTGTTGCAGTCGGGTGTATTGACTAATGCGTCTCGTTTTACGTGCGGAGATTGCAGCTGCGATAGGAGATCGGTATTGTAATGCACATAAATGCATGGCTGAAATATTTCTTCCGTCGCGATGCACTCGCAGATGCAGTGAGGAAAGTGTTGTGAATGGCATCGCATGAGTTGCGTGACACAAGTTGCGTCCAGTCAGTATTTTTACCATTGCGTGCCGCCTAGAGAAGTTGATATCGGGGAAAAAATATCGATATTACTTATATTGGTTATTTATCAAGTATCGTTTTACAAAAAGATATATTGAAAGAAAAATATCAATTTTCGGTACTTCGTAATTTGATATTTTATGTATTAAAGGCCTTTAAAAACGTAACATTTCTTGGAATATTACATATTGAGGACACGAGGCATTGCAGCAAGTTGTGGCGCCTGTTTTGGGTGCATGTTGCCAAGGTTTACATAGTGATTTTTTAATTATATTTAGTATTAAAAACAGAGCCTATTAAAAGAGCATTTTAGAAATATTTATTTCCAATACCTGGGGAAAATATTGATTTTGATAAAATATCGTTGAAATATATCGAAGATTTATATCGATTTATTGTTGATATTATATCGTCATTTCGATATATCGATATTTTTCAACATATCTAGTGCCGCCACTTGAAGTACCGCGCATGTAGCCGGCGCGGTGAGTCTTAGGGGTCGAATAGAATATTTGGGGGGTCTGTGCTTATTTGGCGAGGACACGCTTTGCTCATGCAGACGTTCATTTGCATTTATATTTCTGACGTCTCGGAGTAACTTTCGTTTAAAGACGAATGTTCTTATAATAACGGGTAAGTGGACCCCTTTCCCAGTGAAGACAAGCTACAAGTTTGCATAAATTAGCATATACTTAAGTGCGTTGGCCACTTAAAAATTTGTTATTTTTTGTTTGTACTACAATATATTCAACTTTTAGACATTGTCATTAATTACTCGTTCCTCACGAAAAAAACTGAGTGCATAGTGTTTGCATAAATAAATGTCAACGTCTAAAATTTTATTGTTTTGAAACTGTGAAAACAATGGAAGCTTTTTTACGTACAGAAATGAGATCATTCACACTGAAATAAGATGCCAAGAGCTACTCTAAGAAATCTATAAACTCGTAAAAGGAAACGTTTTTGCTATTTAAAAAAATGACTGAAGATAAGACAATTCTTGCAAATTTTTTGTTTGTGGCTACCCCATGAATATTTGCAAAATAACTTTTTGCAAAGCATATCTTAAAATGAATTAAGACAAGACCTTTTAGTTGCCCTTGTTAAATTTTCTACAAATAGTTTGGTTTATTTTATTTGTACATTACAAAAAGTGAAATTTTTTCTTTGGCATGTAATTTGGCAAAAGCCATGCTATCTAAAGAAATTTTAACTGAGGAAAAGGTTGTCACTGATATTATCTATAAATTGGACAGTGTGTGGTACAAATATTATACAACAAATTTTTGTGGCCAATGCCCTTAAATACATACCTTGGTTGATTAAAGTTGCTGCCGATTGATTATTTTGGAGACGGAAGCAAAATTTGCAGACTAATCAAATCATGTCGGTTTTTTCTAACCTACTCTAAAACTAAGTGTTATGTATGAGCCCGCGGTAGGGACGAGAGTTAATTGCGTCTCAGGGCTAAGCCCCATGCGCCTACAAGGAAAGGAAATCATGCAAGGAGACTTGCATCGTGGCAGTGAGGGATTGGGCTGCCATGGCCCCAGTTGGCCATGACGGTCCCCCTAAGTGTATTACAGCTAAACTACTATACTAAGAAGAGAAAGGGAAAAACCGGCATAGTCACCGTAAAAACACATTTGACAGGAAAGAATTAAAAAATGATTCCATGCATTATCAGAAAATGCTACAGGAGGCAGATAGGTGGAAACCATGCTCTTTATTAGTGGGTGGAGAAAATACTAGTAGAGGAGGCAGGACATCTTTCATTTATTTGGCGCTGGCTTAACCGGTACATCACTCTGGTGGGGGAGTAACGCTATGCCCCCCTCTCCCCCCGAAAAACCCATTGGGTCCTGAAAACTTAAGGAAAATTATGAGTTGCCAGTAAGTGTCAGCAGAGCCAACCTGACGGGCTTTTACTTATTGATAATATGATGGTAATTTACCTGCAAGTAAAAGAGAGTTAACTGAACCTAAATAGCTTATCACTAAAACTAAGTCCGCAAGGACGTTTTTTTTTATAAACGTACCTTATCTTCTAGTCTAAATAACCCCTGAGGTGTCCCTTCAGGACTCCTCATGTTACTCTAAAACTGTAATCATGTCGGTTGGGAAGCATGAATTATGTTATTTGCAGGCTGGGTGAAAGTGACCAACAAAATACACACTGCAGTCCCTTCTATAGTTCATTTAATACAAAGGAAAACATTTTCCCCTCTTGACAGACGCGTAACGTTTATTAACTGCTATTCGTAAGCAGACCTCACTCAGACACGTTGGGCGGTTTATTAATAAATCTTTTTGTGCTGGAGCTCTGCACACCGTTCGGAGACCTACCCAGGCGGCCACCTTTAAGTGAAGACAGGCCCCAAGTAGCGAACATGGCGTGAAGATGAGGCGTCTAATTCAGCAATATTCAAACTGACGGAAAGGTGATCGTCAGCAGCGGTAAAACTAACGGAAAATTGAATACTGATGGAAAGTCCGTGCAGCATTTAATAGGTATAGTCTATTCGCTGTTTCTTTGCACTTTTTGAAGCAAACCTTTGAAAAGTCACCCAATGTATGACGTTTTTGGTTATTTCCTAAATATGCCATGTATCACAAGCGTTTTATACTTCTGCCAGCATAGAAGTCCCTTATTTTTGGTTCAATTGAAATTTCACTTGTTTTGTATCTATAAATTACTAGCTGTGCCCGTGGCTCCGCTCGCGTGGACTACAGAATTATTGTTTAGGTTATTTTCGTTAAACAGTTGTAATGCCTTTTTTTTTTTTGATAAATATTTAGTTTTTAATAGGGAAACAACAGCTTGAATTTTACGTATTTATTTATTGAGAAATTAAATGGTAAAAACGCTTTTTAGCATTTCTCTGTTATAGATAGATATATGCTACCGCGGAGTTTTTTTTAGGTATTTTTATTCTACACAATTCTTTACTACATGATATTGTTCCATCTTTAACGGTTTAGACAGCTTATTGCAAGAGAGCGCGCTGGCGGCAAACTTTTTTTCTGACTTGATTCACTATTATCGTCACTGCTTATCCCTTATGTTACTTTACGTTACCGAATATTTGCTAAAACCTGGTCAGAGAACATAGCCATCATAAAAAAAAAAACACGTAAATCGCATAAGTGGTTTTTGAGTGATAAGCGCACTAACAGACACACATACAGAGAGACGTTGAGTTTTATAATACGTATAGATAATATATCATTTATAATTAATATGAATAAAAACAGCGTGAAAGGAGGTGTGTTGGTAATGCCTAGTAAGAAATAGTTCATATGCAAAATATTATTGCACTGAGTACGTACGAATGCGGTGCGCAGTCCCTTTGGTGTATTTTCTATGCTTGGTTAAGCTTCGTTTGTTCGAGGGGGAGGAATATCCCGGAAGTATAAGTTTAGCAGTGCTTCAAAAAGTTGGAAGTAACCGGGAATTGACTATACTCTGCTGTATACGCGGGCGTTTTCCAGTGCGCGCGTGCCATTTATTTCCACTTTGACAGTGATTAAGGTGCAATTATGCGCGTTCGAGCCTGGTTCTTGCTCACTCACCACTTGTATCGTCGCTAGAGACAGGCAAAATCCGCATTATTATTCGGCGTCAGGCTGAACTTCACAGTACTGTATGTACTCGAGCCGGCGCCGTTTCTCCACTGGCTGCTGCATAGATGGGAAGCCACGCCCTTCATGACAGAACTGCACGCGATTCGGGCACGCAACTGTGAAGTGTTCGTTTATTGGCGCAGAGTTACCCAGGGCGTGTCAGTTAAAGTATGGCTGATTGACAAACGTATAGCAAAGGTACGCGTGCTTAAGGTTTAACTTGTCTCCATATAATAAAGNTTAAAGTATGGCTGATTGACAAACGTATAGCAAAGGTACGCGTGCTTAAGGTTTAACTTGTCTCCATATAATAAAGCGCATTTCGCCTCTACGTGCAAGGCGTCCAACTGGCGTGCAGTCTTTGCTTCTGGGACTCGCCTCAACGTGACTTTAAACAGTGACCCTTTATTGCTATGACACGCTAATGAAGTTAGAAGTATGACGCGTGTCTAAATGCAAGTTTATCGTTTCTGTATAGAAAATTTAGCAGCTAAAACTGATTCTGAAAACACCCTTTTAAAACATTTACATGTCAGGGAAATAATCCTTGCAATTGACATGATAACTTGACATTTTTTTTTGTTTCTGGGCACGAAACTTTTTTTTTTAATGCTTTACGTGTTTCGGCAACAATACAAAATATCCAACCGTTTTTTATCAAACATCTACAAAGCACTTCAGGCTGAGCCCTTAATCGGCATCTTAAACGAAGAGTTATGGAATTGGGTAGAGTTTTTAGTATTTTTTTTTACGTGTGAACCATATCAGTGTTAATGCTGTGCGTCGATAATGGTATGGCGTAGCCAGTTCTCTGGTGCACGCTTCATTGTGAGGAGCCACATATTTACTATTGATGTCGGAGTCACAACGCCCTTACAAACACGACACAACACGACAAAAACCGCAACCATCTTACGACATTTCTATTTTCAGTGCGACTGCGTGAATTTACAGCCCGACAGCTAGTTTCAAAGGCGGTGGGCGCGGGAGATTTGGAGTACATAGTGGTGATAAATATTACAGATGTGTTAGTTAAAGCATGCAAAGGTAACATTGTTATTGTTACGAGTTAAATCCTGTAAGTTTCAGATTTTATTTTTCCCCTTTAAGCAGCGTATTTGCCACTGCAGGGAAAGCTTGTCATACGATATCGTTTTGCAATGTTATACGCTCAGTCTGTCGTGGCGTACGACACGACGAAGATAGTAATAATTTATAATCCAAAACCGCTGTTCGAACGACAGAATTTGTCGGGCTTACGTTATATCTAGCTTGATTTTATTGGCTGCTCAGTATAAAGTGTCGTTTCGGGGCTGTCGTGTCGTGCTTGTCGGGTCTGTATGGTTCCGACATGACTCACACCAAAGGCTGCCCAGCGACAGACAGGCTTCGTCGTCCAGATCTACCTGAAATTTGTTTATGTTCGATCTCTCCTGGGGGCCGCGGTGGCTGAGCGGTTAGACTGCTCGCCGCCCACCAAGGTGAATCGGGCCTTATCCCCGCCCGGGTTGCTCTGGATTTTCGCAAGTGGGAATCGTGCCGGACGATGCGGCTGGTCGGTGGGCTTTCTCGGGGATCTTCCGTTTCCCCCGCCCTTGCATTCCGGCGCTGCTCAATTCTCACCTCATTTCACCCCCATTGACTCTCAAGACATCGTTGTCAAGAGCCGCCCAAATCTTTCAACTAAGTCGCTCCAGTTTGAATGTGGTTTATATCGCGTTTGGTAACCTTGAACTTTACAGTTTAATCATTACGTAAAATATGTTTTAAAAATCTTAAAAATATTTTATTAATTTTTCTTTTGACTGCTAATTTAATGAAATTTTTTCATCACAGTGTAGTTAATATAATATGATAAGTACTACAAGCATTGTTNCTCACCTCATTTCACCCCCATTGACTCTCAAGACATCGTTGTCAAGAGCCGCCCAAATCTTTCAACTAAGTCGCTTCAGTTTGAATGTGGTTTATGTCTCTCTTTGGTAACCTTGAACTTTACAGTTTAATCATTACGTAAAATATGTTTTTAAAATCTTAAAAATATTTTATTAATTTTTATTTTGACTGCTAATTTAATGAAATTTTTTCATCACAGTGTAGTTAATATAATATGATAAGTACTACAAGCATTGTTNTTTTGACTGCTAATTTAATGAAATTTTTTCATCACAGTGTAGTTAATATAATATGATAAGTACTACAAGCATTGTTTGCCGTTTCTATATGCTTCGTCTTTGTGTTTGACACTTTAAAAACAGCCCGTGACCTTAAAATTCATTTGTGGTTAATTTTTATTCAAAATGTCCTGTAATGAGTAATTTGGTGAATAATTTCTAACATTAAAACCCTGTCAGGCGTTCTTTCATTTATGAGCTTAGATGTTACAAATAATTTTTGTTAGGCGTACTGTACTTAAACTGGCACATCACTTGTTTCGTTATCACAGATTACGCTTTATGTTCCGCTGCAATGAATTGGAGCATTCACAAGCCAGAACAGCAGCTCAGTTTACGAATCAGTTACCCACAGCGAAGTCTGCTGACTACTGGACACTGAGCCTCGCGGTGTACAGTAACGGCCAAAAACAGCCTTCCTGTGCGTTATGTGCACAACTTTGCAAACTGGATCTGAATGGAATGCGTTAATAAACTGTTTCGTGATAAATCTATTAGCGACAACACTACAATCGTGAGTTCAATATTCGATGGCTGACATTTGCCGAAAATAAATACAGCTCACTGTTAGAAAAGTGTCCGTAAATTATCCAGACATCTGCGTTAAATTAAGGTATATTAGTTTTTTTTTTTTTTCAATAACGTTCTCTCCGCGAATTCACAGAACGTGTCCATAATCTTGCAAGTTTTTTTTATTTCCTCTTTACAAAAAGGGGTAACAAATAAAGTTTTACTTTCGTTTTGTCGGCGATTCATAGTGTATAAAAATTACTATACAAAAATTAAAAAAATGTTTGGTAGCGGGATTTGACCTTGGAAAAAAAATTGAGAGCCCAACAGTTTGCCCATTCACCTAGAACAGTTTTATAAAAAAAACTACGTTGTAAATACGGAATTTATAGGAACGATGCATCTAACTCTTGGTTTCTAGTCATGTTATTTTCGTAATGTATTTCATTGTGTATACTAGGGTAATTTAAAAAAATTGAAATATTTTGTGCTGTAGTGGAATTTAAACACGAATCGAAAAATGAACAATCGATAACCCGAACCACTCACCTACCACTCCTTCACACGAAGTATTTCGTAAATATGGATTTTACATTAAAGTAATGAACGCACCGCACCGGTCTTAGTTTCAAATCGTGTTATATTTGCGGTTTATGAAACGAGGTTACGAGAAAATGGTTTTATTTTCTAATATGAATAAGAATCAACGAATTGGCACTCCATGAGTGGTTCGCCACTCACATACTACTGTTTTACACGAAGTAGAATTGTGAAGATGGGATTTTGTACGCTTTGGGTATCATCTGCATTGTTCGCGTCTCAAAATCGAAGCCATAAGAATACGAAGAGCTTCCGTATTTTATATTTGCAGAGCTCATTTCCGTTATTCCTCATTACGGAGTGCCTTTCCGTAAATTAACTCTACATCTCCGTAAAATNTATTTGCAGAGCTCATTTCCGTTATTCCTCATTACGGAGTGCCTTTCCGTAAATTAACTCTACATCTCCGTAAAATTTTCCGTAAATCTACAGAAATTTCTAACAGTGAACAAGAATAATGATATCCATCACTTAGAACCACATGCATTGTGNTTTCCGTAAATCTACAGAAATTTCTAACAGTGAACAAGAATAATGATATCCATCACTTAGAACCACATGCATTGTGATCCCTTCCCCTTCCCCCTCTTGATTTCCATCGGTCATTCTCTACTTCCCGAACTCAGTCTGTGACGTCGTTCATTATGTTTACTTAAAACAATTTAGTTTCTGAGTGCGTTTACTTTTAATAAGCTCTGCACTTCTCTTTACCGATGTATCACTGTATGCTGTGACATAAGGACGTATTTGTCTTTCAAATTTTACCACTTATCAAACGCAAGAAAAAATATGTTATAGCCTACTTTGTGAGGGACACCGGTTGGTTTATAGCTGTTCACGCCCATTCAACCGAAAGTGAAGTATAGAAGGATTTAGAGTTATCCTCAATTTGAGTACTGAAGGCTGTGTTAACTTTCAAAGTCGGCTTCTTTCATTGCGAGTACTTGAAATGTTATAAAGGCTGTTCGAAATCCAAATATATATACAAATTTTAAAGGATATTTTATGGTTTGGTGACATATCGACTATAACGTGACAAAAATATCGTATCTTTTGAAAAATAACATTTATATATATTTTTTTTACGTGTGAGAATTTTAACTTATTGTCTTGTTTTGTGCAAATCTCAAAAATGTAGTTTAAAACAAAATTTTGTCTCCGCAGAATTGTTTAGTCAGGTCACAGAAGTGAAATGTAGCAATTTCTTAGAAATTCGATGTTTTCTTCACCTTTGGTTAGGGTATAATTTCCAGCAACTTTTACTTTAAATGTTATCTCGAAAGTTAAAATTGAAATACGGGCTAGCTGCATATCAAACTTTCAAGAAATATTCTTCATTACATTCTAATAACACGAACAATTATTTTGAACTGTTTCCTAAGAAACGTTTCCATTTTGAGATTTGTACAGAAAAAGATATCATTTTTAAATCCCTAAATACTTTTTATTATGTTTTGAAAGTCGTTTTCCTCCATTGTTACACACTGAGAGAAAGGTTTGTTCCAGCCAACAATATACTTGTTTGTATAGGGGCAAATATGTATATAGTAGCACCAACAGAAATTTTTGTTGAGGAAACAGAACTTGAAAAGAAACAAGATTAATTTTGTCCATCTGACAAAATGCATGCACGTGGATAAACAAAACCTGTGGGTTGGGTCAGAAAAATTAAACTTTCAACAAAACATTTTAATTGAATTATCTTTTTATATTCGCTTGGCCACTCATTTGATTCCCTTCGTTTAAAAATACAGCTTTAGAGTTTGTTTGTAATTTTTGTGACAATTAGTGTAGCAACAGTGTTCGTTCGTGAAATTAGTGATGTTAAATAATAGTATAAAAATGTTAATAAATATAGTTCGACAGGAAACTAGAAAGTAAAGCTGTTAAACTTCAAATATATTTTTTCGTCAGTTTTCCAGTATTTGAAGTCTATGTATTTATAAACATTTTCTCTGAGGTTGCTCTGGCGCACACAATCTAGGTGCGAATCTCGGCCTGGCGTTAAATTTTTTTTTTGTAATATCGGAAACTGTTTAACGTACGTAGAGCCAAACAAATCTTCTATTGCACCAACCAAATCTTACAGTTTGGGGCAACCAAATAAGAACAACAAAATTATTTGGTTTCAATAACAACATATTTCACTGCCCCTATACTAACAAATGATTTGTTTGTGCCAAAATCAGCTTTTGTTTTATTCAACAAAACCTTTTCCTCAGTGCGTTTTTTTTGTTGGTCTGATATTTCATATCGCAACGGAAAGGGTTGTAATACATTAAAATCCTAGAAAACAATTATAGCCTGTTTAACGCCCTTAAAGTTTTTACCTTTCTGTGCACATTATGGCTACTTGGTTTTCTCACATCTAGTCATTTTATTTCACAACGCTGCTTGAATTTCTTCCATTGCTCATTAAAGGCTCCTTTGTATGGCGAGGGGCAGAAGAATAGTTTGAAATTGCTCGTATATCACGATATAATATGTTTCATTTTCGAAGATCGTTTTCTGACAAACAGAACGGCCAACTTTGTAACGGTGTCACAAGAAATTACTCAATTTGCAGTACCTGCAATCAGCTGGTTCGTTAACATGTTTGTGTATTTGTTCACGTTGGCAGCAATTGCTGAAAATAGTGAGCACAAAAGAAATTAACAAATTTAAGATTACCGTCAAAATTGGCAAAAATATTGCGTTTGCAGTAACATGCTCGGTTTATATATATATATTGGCATTGATACTTCGTACTTTTAACAGTTTCAACTCTCATGAATTTTTAATGAGAAGGAAGTGCTCTGGCAAACGCCTCGCCATGTTCGCCTGTTGAGAACAAGAAGATTCCAACGGATTTGGCGCGTGACCGACGCCATGTTGGTTCCTCCGTGGTTACATACTACGTTTCACGAGAGAATGTATACGTTTCGCTTTTTATGCCTTTAAACCTTGTTTATACCGTTACTGGGTGAAAACCATTATTATACTATTTCCCGTGCAGTGCTGTTTTCGCTGCGTTATTATTAATATTCCATTATTTTCTGCCATGACGGTAGTGACCCGGCAACGTGCGGTTTTCCGTCGTGTGCAGCGATGTATATTTGTGATGTGGTGGAAGTTTCCTGTATGAATCGCCTCAGAACATGCACACACACACATATATATATATACATATATTTACACATACAAAAGTTTTTTTGTTGTTGCTAAAGTGACAAATACTCGAAGCACGTAATATGTCAGGTGTATTTTCAGCCAAGGTCACATTTTAAATAACGTAAATCATATGAATTTGAAATCTCATGACTTTCTCGGGTTGTGAACCCGGAAACTCTCCGTACGAATCTCGACGATCTCAAAGGGAACCGCGGTGGGACAGCGTCTATAGCGCTCGCCTCCTACCAAGGCGAACCGGGCTCGATTCCTGGCGGGGTCGCTCCCGGATGTGGGAATTGTGCCGGACGATGCCGATGGTCGCCGGGTCTTCTCGGGGATCTCCCGTTCCCTCAGCCCTTACCTTTTGGCGCTGCTTCATACTCACCTCGCTTCACACTCATCGGATCTCAAGACCCCGATTTTAGGAGCCGCCCAGACCTCTCCTTTCTCCACTCCACTCGACGATCTCAACAACAGAGGTTACCAAGAGCCATTTACATAATTGTGACAAATCGCTTTGTGGGTCATGTAAGCTGCTGCGTGCTATTTATTCATCCGTATAATCATATTTTTTATTTGAAGTTACGTCCACATTTTTAATCAAACTCAACACTTTGGGTACTGCTCTGTAGCGTATCTTTAACAAAGCTAATTTGAAAATGATTTGGTCCTTGAAAAAAAACTCCCACGGATAGACATTCATTGTTGCTAGTCACTAGTAAGAACACTACAGCGCCGGAACGATAATATTTCCAGACTAAAAATAAAATTGTTATAGTCACTCAAAATTACAAGATTGATTTAAATCCTTTTATACAAATGACATTTTATTGAGGCAGCATAAACTGGTCACCCCAAAGACGAACATAACTGGTTCCTGCAGTGGTTAATATAGATGTTATCATAGAGAGAAGTAAATTTGTTTTAAAAAGGTTATTCGGAAATATACTGGTATTAACANTGTTTTAAAAAGGTTATTCGGAAATATACTGGTATTAACAAAAGAAAATACCGTTTATAGTTTAAAATTTTGCTATACTAATGTACCATGTGATACAAGATACGCTCTAATAACAGGGAAGAAAATATTATTCCGCAAGCAGATTGTTGATTTGAGAACAGAGCCGGTAGCGTCGCCAAACATACGAGACATCACAAAGCCATCCACAAAGAGATGCGTTGCAGAATACATATAATCAACTCGGGGTTACTTCCAACTTCTCTGTAGCCCTGTTAAGGTTCTTCCTTCAGGCTATTCCTCCGCCTCTTGCAAACAAGCCTTTACCAAGTCTACAGAATTGCAGCCAAGAGACAACACACCGTATTTGTGTGCACTCGGTTTAATTACATCTTTCATGATAACTACTTTATACGGGGCAATACCAACACGCCTATTTTCTCCCCGTGTTCATTCATAGCAATTATAAATTAAATATTATATTTTACAGATAAAATGTAAGTAAAAGTTTAGTTAAACCAAACTAAGATAATTTTATGTTAACATAAGAGCAAAACGCTTGTGATACATGGCACATTTAGGAGGCGACCAAACACGTCATACTTGTGGTAGTTTATCAAAAAGTCTGATTCACAAAGTGTGAAGATACTGCGAATAGATGATATCACTCAAGGACAATTACGAGTAACTGTCGTTACCGTAATCCCACTGTAAACTAATCTTTGTCCCCGGGCGGTTGCCTTTGGCCGGGCGAGGTCTTCCTTCAGCTCGCTTCCCCTTGCTGCTGTTAGGCAGCTTGATGCAGATGCAGTCGTCTTGCTGTTTCTTAAGGTGGCCGCCTGGGTAGGCCTCCGAACGGCGTGCAAAGCTCCAGCATAAAAAGTTTTATTAAAAAAAACCGTCCAACGTGTCTGAGTGAGGTCTGCTTACGAATAGCATTTAAGAAACTTTACGCATGTTTATACGTGTTTTAGTTCCTTCATTTCTCTTTAAAGCATGTTTTTTGTGACACTGCATCAAACCTTTATTTATTACGTCATAAAATGGTAGTGTCCCTGCTGAAAGTCTCATCGACTTATCGTTATCGACGGCAAGACTGCGCGCCAGTTCAGTCTTTTGGGCGTAGAGGTGACAAGAGAGTTGATGCGCATGTCTCGATCGCCCCTAGCGCTCCCGAGCTTTTAGGCCTCAGACGTGCAAAATCGACCTCGAGAACATCGCGACAAGCTACGGAGGCTGTGGCAAGACGACAGACGACACAACCCCGTGTGGTGAAAGCCGCCGCTCATCATCACTGGAGCAAGCTCCTCAGAGCGGGATTAGTACAAGCCCTAGGGAGGGCTCTTGTCCAACCAGTTGTAGTGATTGCAGCGGGTAAAGAGAAGCGAACTCCCTCTCTCCCCACCTCACCCATAAAATTGTAAGCATGAGCTAAGCTCGCAGCTGGTTTTAAGACTTGCCAAGTCGCCCCGGCAAGCCCTGGTTNCCCCAGAAACAAAAGCCTGCGCAGAGGTTGTGGGAGGAGGTAGCAGTGAGGCTGCTACTTAGTCATGTCCCTTTAATTGCGGAATTTTTGAAGAAGCAGGTTAAGTGATAGACTGGGCGAGAATTTATTAGACCCCGGTCAGTCGTTTATTGTATTTAAGCGGATTCCGAGCCTGAATAAGCCCGTTATTTTACTCGCGTTAGGTCTGGGTAAGGCGATGTCTGCAGTGGAATGAGATGGTGGTGATTTTTTTTATGATCATGAGTTGTCGTGCGGTGAAAGCTCATAAGCTACCTGTGGTTAAATATGCGGGAGATGGAGGGGGGTGGAGAAGGTGGCGACAGACCTGAGAGTCGTGTCTCTTCCCCTTCCCCCTTTTCATAACCCCCCTCCCAAATCTACTTACTTCATGATGCTGCGAGGCCCCGTCATCTTGCCTGATAACGGGTGCATTTGCATTGCGAGACGCCACTCCTCCGGCTGTCGTCTGTCCTCTGTCGCCTGCCGCCGTCCGTTTAAGGTAAACGTCAGCGCTGTCTCGTATACATACTTCTGGCCAGTCAAGCACTTTCGAATACCCTGTTCGTATATATATAATTTAACACTTTGAGAGCTGCTGGCGTAAAATTACGTCACGTGAACTTAAATGATTAACTGAGTTGCATAGTGTTTGCCGTAACATTACGGCATCCGGCATTCTTTGAAGAAGCGAGCGAAGAATTAATACCTCGCCAGCGGTTTTCATAAGGTTCTTTGCATCGTAATATTACGTCAGCAACGCTCAAAGTGTAAATCACTCAAATGAACAGAGTTTACTGTATATTATTTTACGTAGGAAACGACATTTGATTGGAACACTTTCAACTCGTCATTATATTGGTAAAGTGCTGTCCGGTAATGAACGTTGTATAGTATAAGTGTGTTTGGTGTTGTGAGAAGCAATAAGATGGTTGTGAAGAGGGAAAACCGAGACANTGAACGTTGTATAGTATAAGTGTGTTTGGTGTTGTGAGAAGCAATAAGATGGTTGTGAAGAGGGAAAACCGAGACCAAAATAACTCATGGGTATGCAGTCTTGAATTCGGGCGACTCACTTCAAACTTGTCTTAATTGCCAGTGAATCTGTCTCAAAGTGTCCATCCACCATACGCAGAAATTAACAACACCAAGGTCCTATTAAATATACAATGTGAAGTTGTAAGAATCATAAACGTTAACTTTTGCACCACTTACTGCTGTAACGTGTTTAAAAATAACGTAATTTAGTTTGCCTTAACTCAAACATTGCACTTTTAATATTTTTTATATTCTCTGGTTGGCTGCCAACAACCAGCATTATTTTAAATACTTATGTATTTACGTTTAATCACCCAGCGAAGCAAACCTGGTTCGGATTGTCAGCGGGGTCGCGCCTGTATTTCTCAAGACCTCAGTGTCTAGAGTCACCCACACTCAAATCTGAAACAGTGAGAATTGAGCCAAATCAGTGAAAACCAGTGAAAATTTAGCGACTGTTAATCGGTGCCAGACAACTAATTAATTTTATGGCTGAATTTCACTGATTTATTTGCTATCCCCACTGAATGTCGAGAATTCCACTGCCGTGAGTCACTTATTCCCAGTTCATTTTCTTGATTTACCAGTCGACAGTAGCTTATCAACTGATTTTCAGTGAATGTGATTTCACCGATTTATATCACTGATTCGGGCGAATCTCTCCATTCCACTACATTTTTACTGTGGGCTAAAGGTGGGGTTACTGCTCCGGGGAGGGACTGGACGTGCCAATATCGCCTCTTCGAAAAATTTTATTTCTGTCGCCGTTCATTACAGTTTTAATTGCAACTGTGATTGGCTGCCCTGGACATCTGGGTCATACACGTGTCCCTACAATCTGCGAGATTTATTGTATCCCTGTAACTCGCCATTTAATTACTGGAATTTATATGTGGCCGTTGGTCTTCGTCATTTGTTCGTAAACATATCACGAACCAGCTGTTCTCTTTCATTTCAGTACTTTTTTATTGTTTATTGCGAGACATATCTGTGACGCATTTAAGGCGACCACGTGTTATGAAGCGAACATGGCGCTACCTGGTATTTCTCTTAGAAAAAGCCTTGTTAAAAATAAACAACATTAGTGCGAAACAGTCTTTGGGTCCTAACTAGCAGAAGTGTTTCTATTCGTGTGCAATCTCGTAGTCTTTAAGCAGTAGCCATACTTTTTAATGTTATAATAAATCAAAATCAACTTTTTAAAACATTTCATACATCATTTTTGTCCCAAAAACATCGCCATGCAGCCATTTTTTTTTTGTCAGAGGAAATTCGAGAAACTGATGCATATAGAGTTGAGAGTTGGGTAATAAAGACAACGGTATATTGTTTCTCATTCGAAATACAGTATTGTGAAATTATTTAGTGAGTTTTAATTGACATTACGGTTTTCCTAAAGATAATTAACGGTATCGAACCTAGTAAAGTAAAATCTTCTCTAACTTTTAACGTGTTGCATTCTTGTGCGAACCTATCTCTCCGTGTTGATAGTTGATAGCTGATCCAGTTCAATATCTGAGGTTTTCAGCGCCGATGGAGATGAAACGATATCAGGATAGAGCAACGATGGTGGGGGAAACAGGAGCACCCTGAAAGTGCACGGGATAATTACAACGCCAGCCACGTTTCCCGCATGCAAAGGTCTGGTTTGACCCGCCGGGAATCGAACCCGGATCGTTGTGGTACAAGACGAGTGGTCCAACTGGCCACCACAACATAGCGCCTGTTTCAGACACGTACCTCTCGCGTTTAGAACCCACAGCTGAAAAGAGGATGGGTGTCTGTAGTTTGGCCTCTTAAACTTGCTTTGGAGTATGCCCGTTTGTTTATTGACTGAAGTAACGTGACGAAAGAGTAATACGGAAAATAAATTTGTAGTTTAAGGGTTCCACCTGCCTGGCGCTTGAACGGCGTTGCAGACAGTTTGAAATCCTGGGTTTTTGACGAAACTATTCAACGTGTCCCCAGTATTTTTACTTAATAAAAGGCACCATACCTCCACACGAGAACGGAATGGTACTTTAAAGTTACCATGCATGCTGTAAATATTATTTCGAAGCTCTACGATATAGATAAAAACTGCTTTTTCAGAATGCTGTATCTTAAAACAGACTAGCCGGACACAAGCCAAACTACGATAGGAGTCTGTATTGACTTTTCAAACACACTTTCCAGCAATAAAATGCTAGGGTCAGCGCTGAAAGTCCCATATGTACACGCAGCACTGCGAGAACACTGCACGCCAGTTCAGAGCTCTGCGCGTAGCGGCGATGCCGCTCTTGTAGCGCGTGTCAGTGTAACCCTTATAGCTCACGTTATTCTCGGCCGGAAAAGGAGAAAAACGATGATGCAGGCAGACCTCTTAAACGCTTGAATAATTAATAGTTTCACACAAATGTCCCGAACTTAATGCCTGTCACCTGAATATCAGAGATGGGCTCGCATACTTAACTGACGTAAGTGTACACGGTTGTACATGCACACCTTTTTTTTTAGTTATTACATCAACGGGGAAAGAGAACTTGCGCCGCTTGATTAGCGGCTAATTAAAGCGGTTAGATACTTACAATTTCACGCTCAGTGAAAGTATAGAATTGGCACTGCAAACGTAGCCTCTACTATAAGAGGAGGCTCACTTGGCACTTTGTTAGATTTCACACTCTCACTGATGTCCTTTGGCTGTACACGTAATGTCACTGCCAACGCGAAAACATGCAAACTGGGAAAATAATACAAATTGGTAATAATACAGTGTACATATTCCCTCGGTAGAGAAATTTTCAATATACTTGATGGAATACTGCAGGTAGCGAAATCGATTATTCCTAATGTTTTCATTTCTGTAAAATATGTTTTAATTTTAATAGTTAAATTTATAGGAAGGATCAGGGGTTATTACGCGTTTTTTTCCCTGTACCAGTTTTATACTCTGTCTCGTTTGTTTGACTAATGTTGCCCAAGTAAATACAAACACAACCATGCCAAGGTTATTTTCAACAAGGTTACGTACGTCCTGCATTGAAATGACTACGCTATTTAATATTTTCTGTATATATGTTTACCAAACAGTTTCTCTCTTCCGGCAGCCAATGGTTGCTTGCTTGATGCCAGGCAGATCTTAAGGATGTTGGATGCCAAAAAAATAATTATTTTATAATTGTACCAAACATTGTTCAACTTGTGCGCTTTGTATGTGATGACATTTTCCTCGAATAAAAAAAATTTACGCTACACATTTTTTTTAATGATTTGATGTCAAATTCAAAATTTTTCTGTTTTGCTGCAGCTATAATAACAAATACTAGGCTAATTAAGATGTACGAATGAAAAAAAAATTACAAAATAAACTAATGCTCTAGGCTACCTCTTGACATATATGTAATCACCAAGTAACAGTTCTAGCATTTAAAAAAACTCTTACAAATATGCAAAAAAATATATATATTTAACTTTCTTTCTCCGTGTATACGGCCTGTTGCTGATTACATATATGTGTCACGCAGTAGCACAAGGCAATAGTTTACATCGTAAATTTTTTCATTTGTACAACTCAGTATATTTTGTTATTATGGCTGCAGCAAAACAGAAAAATTTGTATTTGACATTAAATTATTTAAAATATATAAAGTGTCAAAAAAATTTTATTCTAGAAAATGGCATCACATAAAATGCGTACAAGTTAAACAATGTTTGGTACAATTATAAATTAATTCATTCTTGGTATCCAACACCCTTAAGCTGACCATTCGGAAAGCCAGGTTTATGAGAGGTTTCGATTGTTATATTGCATGTATACAGTTTGTCCAAAATTGCTAAAGACGGGAACTCTACTACAGTTGGCTTCAAATCACATGGATACCTAATCCGTGTTCATAAACCGAGTGATATGGGAGGTTGGACGCGAAATATTAACCCCCCCCCCCTTTTCTGTCACAGCCTTGAAAACACTCATCCGCGTACTAGTTTAATGGCATAGTCCATTCCCGCTTACTTCCGACTTTTTGAAACCCTTATAAAGATCTACTTTCAGTATATCCCTCCGCCTCATGCATTAAAAGCCTAGAAAATTACACCAGAAGTAGTAGGAAAGAGAGAGTTCTGGCACAAGTGGTGGTGTGTGCGGGATGGGGATACAGCCGTCATCTTGGACTGCGTCGTGGCAGCCATCTGGGATGACATCGCCACATGTTGTCACCGCCCCTATGACATCACTGCTCCTATGACACCCCCCTTTGATGTCACCACCACTTGGATGCCATCTTGTTTCGTCTGTTGTAGGCAGCCATCTTGTTTCGTCTACTAGTTTTCTCGTCGCCAGCTAGAGTGCGCCAGTAGCATTCACCATCTTGGATGTCGCCCGCTAGATAGCACATCTGTCATCCGCCATATTGGTTGTCGTTTGCTGATGTCGCCTGCTAGGGGCGCGCACGCGATTAATTGAATGCCATATTAGTTCTGGAGTTTAGGTCGTCGAGTAACACCCAGGAGTTCTGATATTATTTTTATTTTCATATATTCTCTGGAGGAGTGCAGGATCGATCTGCCAGACTTTGGGTCGTTGTAAAGACACCTTAGACCATTCAGCTATCGGAGCAGTCCTGAGAGTATGGTTTTAAATATGATATACGCATTATAACACCAGCAATGCATCTTCCATCATCATTCGGAAAATATTATTTTCCTTCTATTGAAATCTTATTAAGTATTATTATTGACCACCATCTTGGCTTAAATCGATGAACGACATGCTAGGCGGATTGAGTATGATTAATGTAATATTATTTTTATTCGAAAATGATTTTTATGGTTTGTATGAGGAGGAGGAAATGTGTTTAAGTCTGTATAATTCATTTTCTTCGATGTAGTCTAGAAGTAGATGACCTGGAATTTTATGTCTGCCACCTCGCCCTCACACTTTACTGTCCGCACAGCTGTTAAACAACTGTGTGCATGGCTCCCAGGACTTGGGACCGAGGGTAGTACACTATACCAGCAAGCACCACTGAGATTTGAGTTATATGTATTTACATTAAAAACATCGTCGACGAACGGGAATGTTGTTCCGAGGATGCAGCTTGCGTGGGCTAATCTCCACTGGGAAGTAATATGGGGACAATGCAGCAGATATAGAAATACCAACGTCCCACCGAGCGCCTGCGTGCTCTTTGTAAACCGACTTAAGACCGCCTTTGTCACGACATGAACGTATTTTCCCTAAATACTGATGACATGCGAAATATGTGTAAAACGTGATACAGCGCTTCATCGGGTTACGAGTTGTATTTACTCCTCGTGTAACTGGAGTAAACGTCACTTTGCACAACATAACGTGACAGCTGACACGCTACGTGCGGAGACACTGTGCATCCTTGAATTGACAGTGTCCCTGCCGTAAAACGAAGAGCAGTGGTCTGGCTACTCATGAAATTGATTGACTTTACTATATATGCGCCGACCACTTACGTGAATTTATTGACAGGCTGCAAAGGGCAGGATGGCTGGTGGTGGAGGATAGAACTCCAGAAAACAAAGTATGGGCATTATTTGTTTTTGTTTTGTAGTGCATCCTTGAGCATAGGGCGAGTGTTATGTAGTTGAGGTATCAGTGTTCGAACCCAGCCACTATAAAGAGATGCTTTTCAAAGTTGGGACACTGAGCTTCCTGATGTGCAGCATATGCCAGGAGTGTTTCTGAGTGGTCAATTAATAACTTGGCCTCAACTTTCCTCGGTTCCACGTGTGCGTGTCCTTCTGAACTCCGCCCACCTGCGGTTATCTGGCACATTTGTAGAGCATATATGACACTGAACATCGAGTGTATATTCCATTCACGGTTACTTCTACCTTTTTTTAAGTCCTGCTAAAGTTCTACTTCCAGGATATTCCTCCGCCTCATGTAAGCAAAGCTTAACAGAGTCTGGAAAATTATACCACAGGAACAATGCACCGCATTCGTGCGCACTCGCTGTAATAATATTTTGGATCAGAACTATTTCTTACTAGGCATTACCAACATGCCTATTTTCTCCCTGTTTTTATTCGCATTAATTATGAATGAACTATTATAGTATATATAGAGAATGTAAATATATGTTCAATTTAAGCAAAAGTAAGGTTCTTTTATGCTAATATAAGTATAAAACGCCTGTGATACGTGACATGTGTAGGAAACAACAAAGTATGTCATACATGGGGTGATTTTTACAAAAGTTTGATTCAAAAGGTGTGAATATATTGCGAATAGACCACAGCAGTGTGTAGGCTCGACGTATTAATACAAATGTTCAATATCGTAACCCTCACACATAAACCTCATTCTAGAACATCCGTTAGTATACATTATACAAGGGTGCTGACTCATTTTGAATTTTTATTGAAAACCTGCTATGAACCTAAAATCATAATAACCGAGTTATCTCACACACTACACGCGTTTAAATATCAGAAGCTTTAGTACGCATGAATTTGTAAATGAATTAATGTATTCATATAAATTACTCCATGTTTATAAAGGAGTGTAAAGAATAATATCATTGAAAATACTGTATTAAAACATAAGGTATAAGGATTTAAATTAATGTTGGTTTATGTGGTGTTAACCTTTATAAGTACGTAATAATTTTAAAATTGATATATTTATAGAAAACTTTAACCTTTATACATATTGTAGTGCAAAAATATGTTTTTCTTCTAAAGTTTTAACAACAGTTTTCAAGTTTTTTGGAATATTTTTGCTACCTCCAAATTTATTATCTAAAACACAAATAGTAATGTTTCCATATTTACTGTTAATAAAATGAGAGAAATTTTGCTTTGTAATTGCTCACTAGATAATTAATTGTTTTAATAATGACGCTTCTTTTAAGATAACAAGATTATTCAATTAAGTTCATATTTTAGAAATTGTATAACTACTTCGTGTATATATAATATACCTAAAATATATAACATATTTATGATTTGTAGTATGTTTCGTCCTCGTATAGATAACATTTCAGCTACTTTGTTTATACCAATAAAATTAAAAAAATAGAATTTATTTTAATATACTTTCGTTATGTATTATGATATACTTTCATCATTTTACTGTGGTATATTTCCATGACATATTTAAAATTTCAACTACTGTTGTCTGCTAATTAATAATTCATACAAAATACTATTAATTACTACGTTTTATTACTGTATATCAATTTTTCCTGTTTACTAATAAAAATGAGAAAATATTATAAATTGCCGTGTGTTTTATTTTTTATGCTGTTAGCTATATTTTACATGTTTATTTCGTTTTTGCACATAAACAAAAGCCGGTTATCTGCTCGCGTATCCAAGCAACTCAGTTGAGGATGAAAACAATAATAAACGTGCTTCAGTTCACAAAAAAATATGAAACTTCTAACTTTCAGTTTTTAAATAGTAAACGTGAAAAAATTTTATTTGTTTTAAATTATGAATTTAAGCGTTAGTTATTTTAAAAAATATTATAACTGACTTTAAAATCGGATGAAAGATGTTTAACAAAAAAATTTGCTTCTATTATATATATATAAATGACGGTTCTAATGCATAAAACAATTCAAGAAATAGAATTTTGTTAAATATTAAACGTATGTTCATTAACATCATTACATATTATACACTTATGCATCTATTATTTTCTGTTATTGCTCTTTGTAATTTTTTAATTCATCAAATCTGTNGGGATCCGAACACAAATTTTCGCTGCCTCGGAACACCATAGCGGTGTCAGCAGCGGCGACTTATTAATAATATTGTGGGCGGGGAAAAAAATATAACACTTAACTTTGGTGGGTTTTGTCAACCACGCTTGCACTGAAAGCTTGCTGCAGACGTCGCCCGTCGTTCGTACAGTGCATTCCTCTGCTGACGCTTCATGTGGAAACTGTCGCTGTGCAGTTTCCAAATGTCTGCTGTTGTGTTGTAAATGAATACTCGTACAGTTGATATATAATTGACACTCGTACAAATAATTGTATGGCGTTGCAATTCGTTACGAAATTCTAAAGAGCGAATCACTTCGTCATAAAACTCAGTGACTGTACCTAATCACTCCAAATTTCTACGGTATTTTTTAACACCAGTATCGCGGGAATTTACCCAGGCGTTTACTTTTTACGGCGTTTAACAGCATGACTTGTTTTGTCTATCACTTTTTTTTTAATATAAAATCACTTTTTTGCTTGCAAAATTTGAATACCTATACTGACTGTTAACACGAAACCAGATATTCCTCCAGAGTCCTGTGAGGTCGACCGAGACACTGTTCCTCATGTCGGTTAGTATCAAATAAACGGCTCAATGAAACGTAATGAAACTCCAGGAATGTTACACGTGTTGTAGCAAGCATTTTCGTGGCATAATTTGACCAAAACAAGTTGAACGCGAGGGCACTTAATCTTAGCAAATCGGCTACTGGATATTTACGTTAATAGTGCACGGATGCACTGGGGTTCGCATGATTGCAACATATACGTGAAATTTTGCGCACTCTTTGATATTCATTCGGTAACCTTGAAAGGTAGTAAATAGCCACATCGGCGAATGACGTACAAATGATAACAATTTCGTGCGATGGGCAAGTCTATTATCATCGCTGTTTGTGTCACTTATATAAAAACAGTTCTCATAACAGCACATACGATACTTACCAGCGTGATTATTGAGCCGAAAAGACGTACGAGACAGCCATGCGAACTGGTGGAGTTTGAGAGAGGCCGGATAATAGGATTGCGAGAGACAGTGTGGATAACACTCTAAATGCTCATCATTTTGCGAGAGACAGTGTGTACAACGCTCTAAATGCTCATCATTTAGACCGTTAGAATTTCCAGGCATTTTGTGTGTTGAGTAGTGAACACATGAAGGTACTCGCACATGGCAGACTGGGTATGGGCAAGTCCGACAGACGGTTTGACTGTTAGACATGCTTGAACCATAGACTAAATATGAGGTAGACCGATTTTTCGTCTTCTGCGTATGACGCAGTATTGACCTACCCCCTCGACTACCCCAAACCAACACAACTGTCAAAGTTACATGGCCAACAGTTATGATCATCTTTGTCTGTATCTTAATTTTCANCTCTAAATGCTCATCATTTAGACCGTTAGAATTTCCAGGCATTTTGTGTGTTGAGTAGTGAACACATGAAGGTACCCGCACATGGCAGACCGGGTATGGGCAAGTCCGACAGACGGTTTGACTGTTAGACATGCTTGAACCATAGACTAAATATGAGGTAGACCGATTTTTCGTCTTCTGCGTATGACGCAGTATTGACCTACCCCCTCGTCTACCCCAAACCAACACAACTGTCAAAGTTACATGGCCAACAGTTATGATCATCTTTGTCTGTATCTTAATTTTCANCTACCCCAAACCAACACAACTGTCAAAGTTACATGGCCAACAGTTATGATCATCTTTGTCTGTATCTTAATTTTCAAAAGATAAGCACTTTTTATGTGAATAAAATACCTTTACCAATTTGAATTTAACCTAAATGAATTACAAATTGGTTAGAGGAAGTGTACAAACATCAGAAAGCACATGTTTGCATAAACTGTATTCTAACCTCAAATCCTATCCATGTCGTTTATGATAGTCGTGTTGGCAGAAAAGCAGTTCAGTGTTGGGACACGGAGACTGGCTGTGCGCAGCAAGCGTGATCGCTCTACCTCATATTCGTCTTCCACCGTCTAGCCACATGTAGCAACTTTCAACGTGGTCAAATACCTGTCTCCCAGCGTGGGCCAGTTCCAATGAAAGAAAACGGGGTCATGCAGAACAACATTAAAAAAATATTATTCTTCAAAACAAACATGTTAAATAAAGTATTATACGAGGCAGAAATTAGATGAAATAATACACATTAAATTCCCGTCTTTAGTAAATTCCTCTGGTAGCTCAGTTGGTAGAGCGGTGGACTGTAGGTAGCTAAATGTCAGACATCCATAGGTCGCTGGTTCAAATCCGGCCCGGAGGATTCCAAATTTTTTATTTTACAATATTATAAGAATAAATTAGGCTAGACCAATACTGATAGGAAACAAGAATATTTATGAGGATATTTAGTAATATCTTACATTAAACATTCATCTTCAATTTTTTCCCACATACGCATTATAGCACATGGACGTAATACCAACATTACAGTTCCTACTTGGAGTTTTTTCCCGCGTTTGGGGCCGAGAAGCGCAAGAACTGTAATAAGGGCTATGCTGGAACGCGCTACAAGGGCGCCATCGCCGCTACGCGCAGGGCTCTGAACTGGCGTGCAGTGTTCTCGTGTTGTGCTGCGTGTACCTATGGAACTTCAAGTGGTGACCCTGTAGTTTTATTGGTGTAAAGTCTCTAGCAAGGTTAAGTGTTTGTCCCTAGAGTACCTTTGTGTGTGTATATTTTGAGATACAGGACTTCGAAAAGGCCGTTTTAACCATGTTGGAATGCTCTGAAGTTGTGTTTAAAACGTGCGTGATGTCTTGAAAGTAATCGACAGGCAGTCTGAAGTGTGTGTTGGTTTCGTAGTTCAGTACATAGAACGCACGTTGTATAGTTTCGTAAAAAAAAAAAAAAAGCCCGGATTTCAAACACTTAGCAAAGCAGTTCCAACGCCAGACAGGCTGGCCCTTTAAATAGTCATATTTGTGCATGTCCTGGTACTAGATGTTATGCGTTATTACTCACGAAGTGTTTTTCGGCCCAAGTACGAGGAACAATGTACAGCCAGCTGCAATAAATGTTTCATGACGTAATAAAAAAAACTAGTGTTGTAGGCAGAGACTGCATGATGTTATTTACACACTGCCCAAGTATCACTCAGTTGCTGCTAATTGAGAAGCTATAATATACAGTTTCACGCGCTTACCGTAAGGGCAAGGAGCTGGAAAACAAAGGAAAANGCTGCTAATTGAGAAGCTATAATATACAGTTTCACGCGCTTACCGTAAGGGCAAGGAGCTGGAAAACAAAGGAAAGGGGGTGTAGGCAAGATATAATTTCTTTGAACACACTTGTAGTCGGACCTCAGCATACATAAGTACAGAGACGAAATGGGATGGCGGTTCCTTTGATGTGTTTGCACAGAAAAATGTTCTTACAACAAAAAAAAAAAAATACTATTGAGGCGTTTCATTAAACGTTTAAATTGTAGTAAAATTAATAAAGTTGTGACAAAGTTAATAATGTTAAAAATTTACAAAGTCTTATATCACTGCAATGCAAATACACTGTTGAACTGTTNGTTGTGACAAAGTTAATAATGTTAAAAATTTACAAAGTCTTATATCACTGCAATGCAAATACACTGTTGAACTGTTAATGATAATAAAGCCTCTAAGTAATGTTGCATTGTAAAACGGCGGATATTAATGAACTGTGATAACCTCGTAAAATGAAACAACAGTATATAAATTTTAAAGCATAGTATGAGAACTAAATGTAACTTAGACTAGCTTTCAACCCTTGCAAAGCAGTTAACGTGTGACAATTATGCATGTATTTATATAACATAAAGTATTTCGACGTAACGAAAGAGAAGTACAGTTTGTCGGTATGTTGTCCTGCATACCCACCATATGAAACACGGGTAAACATGTTGAAGCAAGATAGTTGGTGCTTTGCCCCCATAGCTCAAGGGCAGAGTGACCGACTTCGGAGGGTCGGGAGTTCGCGCCCCGGTTTCTCCGCGGCAGATTTTTCAGTTGACATGTCGCGCACATGTGTACTGTGAATTTGTCATTAAGTCGGTCTACTGCTTGAGCTCGNCGCGCCCCGGTTTCTCCGCGGCAGATTTTTCAGTTGACATGTCGCGCACATGTGTACTGTGAATTTGTCATTAAGTCGGTCTACTGCTTGAGCTCGTCACACGGCAAAAATACACTCATACATGTCAAACGTCACGCGCGCTACGCCAAACGGCATATATAGCGGTCAGTAGTGTCAGCTTAAAAAATTAGTTGGTTATGCGATAGGTTCCGTAAAGTAGAGAAAATTTAACGCCAAAGGCGCGGGTTCGGTTCCTCTCCCAGCCACGGTTTTTTTTTTCGTTTGTTATATTTGTTTTTGTGACAGAATAATTTTAATTTATTTATTTTGCATCAGAACCTTTTTTTTTTTTAAGAAGGAAACTACACGAGAATTTTTTACACAAATGTTAACATCAGTTCATCATAAAATTGGTTTAGCCACAATATAAACGCCATTTTACTGTTGCCAGAACAGCAAGGAGGTAATGCTGTTACAAAAGCACTTAACGTTACATTAACATTAATAGCTTAACAGTGTAGTACATTAACAGTAACATTAGTAACAAGAAATTANAAGCACTTAACGTTACATTAACATTAATAGCTTAACAGTGTAGTACATTAACAGTAACATTAGTAACAAGAAATTACTGTTGTATTAACATTTAATACTGATGGCACAACATGTGACTTTTTTCTGCGTGTACTTACTCACTCTCTGGTTGGCCGCGCAAGGCTCTGAAAATGGGTCTTGTGTCTGATTGGCTGCTACATGCTGCGAAATATTCTCTTTTAGGCTGGGCTGCCGGCTGGCAGGAAGATTACCACGCTCTATTTGACTAAAGACGTTCCAACATTTCGCTGGCAAATTAAGCCATTTTGGTGGCGTGTGCTGCTTTAGTTCGCGGTACAAGCGGCTGTTTCACCTCTGTATACTTACCTACTCTGTAGTTCTCATTGTTGCACGTAGCCTACTTCAGCAGTGACTGCATGCAGAGATGTGTAATTCTACTAAAAAAATTTATTCACTACATTTTATGGTAATTTTGTTTAACAAATACACTTCCGCCGACAAGCAAATAAACACAGTATTTTGATTAACATTTTATTAAATACCATAAAAATGGTTTNCAAATACACTTCCGCCGACAAGCAAATAAACACAGTATTTTGATTAACATTTTATTAAATACCATAAAAATGGTTTAAATTTTTTCCTACCCTCCAATGTTTAAATCCCTTTTTTGAAACAACTTCTTTAATCGTAATGTGACTTGAAANTTTAAATTTTTTCCTACCCTCCAATGTTTAAATCCCTTTTTTGAAACAACTTCTTTAATCGTAATGTGACTTGAAAGTTTTATGTATTCACCGTAGCTGCCAAAACTGCACAAAATCAGCGTTCATCAAATAACTTTAGGGCTTTTGCGCTATAGTCTATTCGCAGTATCTTCACACTTATTGAATCAAACCTTTGAAAATCACCCCANACTTTAGGGCTTTTGCGCTATAGTCTATTCGCAGTATCTTCACACTTATTGAATCAAACCTTTGAAAATCACCCCAAGTATGACGTGTTTGGTGGTTGTTTCCTAAATATACCACGTATCACAAGCGTTTTATATGTCTCTTAACATAAAATTACCTTATTTGTTGGTNTGGTTGTTTCCTAAATATACCACGTATCACAAGCGTTTTATATGTCTCTTAACATAAAATTACCTTATTTTTTGGTTAAAGTTACAATTTTACTTATATTTTATCTATTAATATAATATTTTATTTACAGTTAAAGCTAATAAAAACAGAGAGAGGATAGGTGTCTTGGTAATAAATAGTTCTTATGCAAAATATTATTACACTAAGTGTGCACGATTGCGATGCGTTGTCCCTTGGGTGTAATTTTGNTAAATAGTTCTTATGCAAAATATTATTACACTAAGTGTGCACGATTGCGATGCGTTGTCCCTTGGGTGTAATTTTGTAGACTCGGTTAAGCTTTGTTTGCAAGAGGCGGAGGAATATCCTAGAAGTATAACTTTAGCAGGGCATCAAAAAAGTTTGAAATAACTGTTAGTGGACTTTATATAATGGATAATTAATATCTCAGACAAATGTTTATGTGTTTACGCTCCCAGAGGAATATTTCTACTATACTCCATTAACGGTTACTTCACACGTTTCTGAAGCACTGATAAAGTTCTACTTCCAGGATATTCCTCCGCCTCGTGTANTAAATAGTTCTTATGCAAAATATTATTACACTAAGTGTGCACGATTGCGATGCGTTGTCCCTTGGGTGTAATTTTTTTAGACTCGGTTAAGCTTTGTTTGCAAGAGGCGGAGGAATATCCTAGAAGTATAACTTTAGCAGGGCATCAAAAAAGTTTGAAATAACTGTTAGTGGACTTTATATAATGGATAATTAATATCTCAGAGAAATGTTTATGTGTTTACGCTCCCAGAGGAATATTTCTACTATAATCCATTAACGGTTACTTCACACGTTTCTGAAGCACTGATAAAGTTCTACTTCCAGGATATTCCTCCGCCTCGTGTAAACAAAGCATAAAAGAGTCTGGAAAATTATACCAGAGGGATAATGCACAGCATTCGTGCGCACGCACTGTAATAATATTTTGTTCAGAACTATTTGTTACTAGGCATTGCCAACATACTTATTTTCTCCCTGTTTTTATTCACATTAATTACGAATGAACTAATATAGTATACTAGCGAACCGGCCCGGCTTCCCCCGGTTACAAATGAGTTTTACAGTGATACACTAATAATTAAATTGGGAAAAGACAATTCATTTATATGAAAACAGAATTATAAAATTATACCATATTAGTCTAGGTTTTTAACTGATTACGGCAACCCAAAGGGAAGGAAATATTTCTTCCCCAATAGCCAAGAAGTAAGGTGTTGTTTTTGGAGCGTATCTTTGCAACTATCGCGTAGTTACCACATTTCCGCTTTCCAGCGTCGATGTATGAAAATCAAAACGTGAGTTTCATCAAGTTGTCTTTAGAAATAAGTGTACCTAAGTACTACTTTTTACGCTTGGCTGAGGGATCTTAATTGATCTCCAAAGTTAAGCAACGTTCCCAGCGGCACACATTTGGATGGGTAATCGTTTAGTGGCATAACATCTGAGCGCTTCCGGGCTTCGGAGGGCACGTTAAATATTTGTTCCCGGTTGTTACAGATTGATAGCAGTCGTTAAGCAATTTCAGAGATCCTTGGGTGGCCTGATAAACTCTTGACACCAGAGGAAAAAAATTATTTCTGTCACGTTCCCGGCCGTTGCAGAATTGCGTTTCGTTGTTATTCCACAGGACCCGTATAAAAAGTATCCTTTGTCCTATTCCAGGACCTAAACTACCTACATATCAGATTTCATCAAATTTCGTTTAGCCGTTATGGAGCTGAGTGGTAACAAACACACACACAGACTTTCGCATTTATAATATTAGTATATAGAGAGAATGTAAGTGTACGAGGTGTGTTCAAAAAATAAGGTGACTTGTTATTTTGTGACTTTGTCTCGATAAATATTTATGTATTCATCAATATCTATTTTGTACTCTTCAAAGTTATCCCCCTCAGATATAATACACTTGTGCCAGCGCTTTTTGCCAATCCTTGAAGCACTTATGATAGGCGCATTTTGGTATGGCATTGAAGTCTCCCAGATCTTTATCTCCTCAATCGTGGTAAACCTCCGTCCTTTCATGGGTCTCTTCAGTTTTAGGAACAAGAACAAGTCGCAGGGGGCCACGTCCGGTGAATACGGTGGCTGAGGCATGATTACGGTGTTGTTAATACAGATTCTTTGATCCATTGTTTGCGATAGCAAAAAATCGCCAAGCACATCAAAACACGTGTAACCTTTATATCTGTCACAAACAAACTAGCGATGCAAAATGGCTGATAATTTCAACATATGTTGGGGACATGTGTACCAACATAACAATAAAAACAATCTATAATCGAATATACGTAGCCATCGAAATTTGCAAAGTCACCTTTTTTTTTTTTTTTTAACACACCTCGTATGTTCAATTTAAGCAAAAATAAGGTACTTTTATGCGAATAGAAGTATAAAACGCCTGTGATACGTGGCATATGTAGCAAA
Source organism: Clitarchus hookeri (assembly GCA_002778355.1). Classification (NCBI taxonomy): domain Eukaryota; kingdom Metazoa; phylum Arthropoda; class Insecta; order Phasmatodea; family Phasmatidae; genus Clitarchus; species Clitarchus hookeri. Next base: position 178,438 of record NQII01003307.1, read on the forward strand.
CAACCAAGTATGTCATACACGGCGTGATTTTTCAAACGTTTAATTCAAAAATTGTGAAGAAACCCCGAACAGACTATAACTTTGACACCTGCCAAAGCTGAGGTTTGGACGTAGGTGTTGTAATCTGTTCTGTGGCGTGAGGCGCCAACACTNTATGGAGCTGAGTGGTAACAAACACACACACAGACTTTCGCATTTATAATATTAGTATATAGAGAGAATGTAAGTATACGAGGTGTGTTCAAAAAATAAGTTGACTTGTTATTTTGTGACTTTGTCTCGATAAATATTTATGTATTCATCAATATATATTTTGTACTCTTCAAAGTTATCCCCCTCAGATATAATACACTTGTGCCAGCGCTTTTTGCCAATCCTTGAAGCACTTATGATAGGCGCATTTTGGTATGGCATTGAAGTCTCCCAGGTCTTTATCTCCTCAATCGTGGTAAACCTCCGTCCTTTCATGGGTCTCTTCAGTTTTGGGAACAAGAACAAGTCGCAGGGGGCCACGTCCGGTGAATACGGTGGCTGAGGCATGATTACGGTGTTGTTAATACAGATACTTTGATCCATTGTTTGCGATAGCAAAAAATCGCCAAGCACATCAAAACACGTCTAACCTTTATATCTGTCACAAANCATTGTTTGCGATAGCAAAAAATCGCCAAGCACATCAAAACACGTCTAACCTTTATATCTGTCACAAACAAACTAGCAATGCAAAATGGCTGATAATTTCAACATATGTTGGGGACATGTGTACCAACATAACAATAAAAACAATTGATAATCGAATATACGTAGCCATCGAAATTTGCAAAGTCACCTTATTTTTTTTAACACACCTCGTATGTTCAATTTAAGCAAAAATAAGGTACCTTTATCCTAATAGAAGTATAAAACGCCTGTGATACGTGGCATATGTAGGAAACAACCAAGTATATCATACACGGCGTGATTTTTCAAACGTTTAATTCAAAAATTGTGAAGAAACCCCGAACAGACTATANGTTCCCTTCGTCGCGGCTGCCTAAATCCTGACTGACGTCCTCCGCCTGAGCTTCGCTAGAGCTTGAGTACGGACGGATAACATATAGGGACGCCGCAGGCGTCAACTTTGTTATGCATTTGGTACTGGAAAATATCCGCAGTTCAGTGACCTGCAAGCTAGACTCTGTAGTTGGCATACTCGAACCTCAGGTCTTTGTTTATTGGCTGCTTCCCCCTGGAATGGACATAGCAATTTTCGATCCTTGTTTTCGTGCGAGTCCTCCAGGATGCGCCTATTATAAAAACAATTTTCTGACAGTTGCATATAAAAGTGAAGATGGGTGTTGAATTAAAAACTAACCCATATTTGCGTCAGTACACAACAGCACTCACTCTTGGGGTTCAAACACACAACTTTGAGTGATGCCACCCTAATATTACGTCACTTGTATTTAACTGAGTTGTATGGAGTTTGCGGTAACGTCCAGACATCCGCATTCTTTGAAGACATGTGCAAATAAATATTACTTCGCCAGCAGTTTCAATAAGACTCTCTGAAACAAAATAACTACATCACCAATACTCAAATTTTAAATTACTCAAATCAACATGCTGGGCAGTATATTATTCAACGTAGTTAAGAACATTCGATTGGGACAATTTCAACTTGGCGTAGAGTCGGCCTATAATGAACGTTGTATATTATTGTTACAGTCGCCAGAGGGTTATCCTAGTTCGTGAGAGGTGGAGGTCTTGTTAAAAATAAAATAACTGCATTTAATGTTTTAAATTATTTACAATTGTATAAAAATACACACAATCGTTATTTACAACATTTAATTGACTATCTCTACTATTTCGCTTGTTATCATATCTGTGAGCACAGTATTTAATACCAATCTCAATTCTAATTAAAGTCCTTATCAGTGACTTTATACCAGCTACAGTCTCTTAATCATTACCTATAATTTAAGGGGCCGCGGTTGTGTAGTGGCTAGACTATACGCCTCCCACCTAGGCTAACCGGATTCGATTCTCGCCGGGGTAGCTTCCGGATTTTCGAATGTGGGAATCGTGCCGGACGATGCCGCTGCTCGGCGGGTATTCTCGGGGATCTCCCGTTTTCCTCGCCCTTTCATTCCGGCGCTGCTCCGTACTCACCTCACTTTACCCTCATCGGCTCCCAAGACCTTCACTCTTCACTCACTCACTCACTCATTATTTACATATCTACTCTCAAAATTTCCGTTGTCATACATAAATACCAGTCCAAATGTCTCACTCGCGCGTCCAGTCCCACATTCCTACAGTATTCCCAGTCAGTCTCTCGCTCTCTCTCTCTCTCTCTCTCTCTCTCTCTCTCTCTGCCCTCCCGATGTTCACAGACCACACTCGCTGGTCACTGCGTCATCGCTTGTCGTTCCGGTGGTACGACACACATGGCGCTAATGGCCGTACAAGGCTCCAGACTCTCGACACAAAGGCACGCCCCGGCTTATATAGCTCAGTTGGCCAGGACCAGATCGTACTTCGCACCTCGAGTCGCACTAAGGCGGAGTGATGATCAGAAAATTCGCGCAATAACTATCTCAAGACGGGAGCGGCGTCAGACCCGATAGCCTTATCGCGGCACGTGTTTGCAATTGTGCCCACGCTTCTCCTATTACTAGTGATGCCTATGAAACGCTATGCTGCGCCCATTCTCGGGGAAGGGCAAGCAAATGGACGCGTAGCCGGCTGCATGTAATAGTATAATAAGAGTGTCTGGCGATGTTGAACCATTAGAACAACAGGTCCGACGGTCGCGCAGCCGTGTGTAGCTTGTCTTAATTGCCAATAAATCTGTACCACAGTCAAAGTGTTTACCAACCTCGGTTACAAAGTTTGCTGAAGTAACTGAAGCGCACGTATTTTCTAAATCCAACCTGTTCTTGCAAGTCCCTGCGCATAGTTTTTTTTAAATATAGTTTCTTCCTGTACTTTGCTTCGTCTGTCGCACAGTTGCTGTAAACCGGTTCCAGGCGACCTGGTTTGACTTCGCAGGTTGTGGTCCCCGCCGAAGTTACGTGGCCGCGAGGTAAATGGCGGATGTTGGGAAGTGAGAGGCGTAGAGTTGAGTGGGATGCAAACATTACAGCCTACTGATTCATCACCAGCTGCAGTCTGTGCGTTATGCAACGAATGGTACAGTCGTGTGGGATCCAAGTGTAGCTCTTTTTAAGTCTCAGCCGCACACGCCATGTTGAATTACTGGTTTGTAGCAACTAGCTTATTTCATTTGTTTAGAGATACTTATTGTGAAACAACAACTACACCTCTCTGGCAGCATACATTATGATGTAGAACAAGCATTAAATATGAACTTTTGTCAAGTAGTTATAACGTAATTAGTGCATCGTTGTTTTTAAAGTAGGAATAAATTCTTGCCATTTCACAATTATTGGATAGCACGTAAATAAAATTTGGCGACTACGTTTGCAGGCGTTNTAGGAATAAATTCTTGCCATTTCACAATTATTGGATAGCACGTAAATAAAATTTGGCGACTACGTTTGCAGGCGTTTGTGAAATTTAATCGTGTTATAATAAAAATAAATGCATGTATTTAATTTGAAAGGACTCTCAAGACCTCGGAGTTAAGAACCGCCCAAATCTCTTCACTCTCTCTTCTTCATTTGAAAGGAAGTTATTGCGGATGAGACAAAACCTTTAGTACTAGTTGTGTTCTCGTTGGTCGTGGTAATACCTTAGGTACCACCAATATGTGATTATGTATGTTGTGACTTAGCATATGGCCACCAAATCGATAACCTCGTTGTTAGAAGTCTAGTCTATCTTGAATGCATTTCTTGGCACAAACGTACGACATAAAATCAAAAGGGGTATTCGAATATTAGTTGCTTCAGTGCACATTAACTTTTACGCGAAATTTTACGTCAGTACAAACAAACTATTTTTATTTAACAACTGGAAGTAGTATAGAACTATGCCGTGGGGAATTATGTAAACTTTAATGGTGAAATGGAACTTTTGCATATTGCTGGTCGTTAAAAAATAAATACTGAAACATGACTGACCTGCACAGTGCCCCTGCAGGATTTTTCTATGATTCTCTTCCCCCTCCCTGATTGGACACCTGCATCTGTTTTTTTTTCTAACCTGAAAAGCATCCTCTTAAAAATTTCCTTAAGTTTGTGCATTTCAGATAATCCAAATGAGTCACACTTTCTGATTTAATGTGCGTCCGCATATTCTGTGGTTCGTAAAAATCTTTTCTTTATTTTGTACTAAGGAATTCTTACCAGATGTGCTTTCTGGAGCATCTGGAATGTAAATACGGCCTAATTTTGATTAGAAATATATTCTTTTTAAATAATTTTTATATAATTTCAAGAAGTAATATATAGCAAAATATTTTTTTATAATGTAACAAAATATATGCATTCATTTTTCATACGCAACACAAATTATACTGTTCTTATAATTCTTGTCGTGTGTGTACTTTTTTTAAAATTAGTTATGCGTATTGTACTGTCGGTTGGGGTGCTCCAGTATAATAAGCCACTTTACTTTTACTTTAAGATGGTTGTATACTATTCCTCGTGCTTGAGCCGAAAACCAGTTCGTATGTAATAACACGTAACAGTTAGTAACAGNACCAGTTCGTATGTAATAACACGTAACAGTTAGTAACAGGACGTGCATATGCAAAAAGTATCAGTATTTTAAGATGTGTATTAATTTTAGGATTGAAATTACATTGATTAGTCTATATAAGTTCATCTACTGTAATGCGTCTGCGAGAAAAAAAAGTTGAGGATGAATGTTTAACATAGCTATTGCCGATCACGCTGTTACTCTTTGGTTCGGTATGACTACTGGCATGGTCGGATTTATTACTACTTTATCGAAACATAATAAAATTTGTAATCCTCCGGGCCGGATTTGAACCAGCGACCTATGGATAACTGGCAACTTACACCTACAGTCCACCGCTCTACCAACTGAGCTACCAGAGGAAGATAACTTCTCGGAATTCGTTGTGGGTTGTGGGCATTTCTGTTGCGTGTATTCCACGTCAATTGTTATTTTAATCGTTTTGTTTCCGTGTTTCTTTCGACGCAGAATGTTGTAATGCGTGGCCTCATTTCCATTCACTGGAGCTGGCCTACGCTGGGTAATACGTATTTTGTCACGTTGCAAGTTTCCACAGCGGGAGGAAAGGATCGCGTAAGGAGGGCGGGTGTGTGGTTTGGATTGTGTAGGAAGGGGGGTTATGCTAACACCGTATTCTGGAATATCAGTCACGCAAGTATTTTTTCCGTCAAAAGTACATCTGAGTGTGCACCTATTCCCAGTGACAGTTTGATGTTACCCGGTTTAATATTTTCACGTGGTGAACAAATGTTCTTTATGAATAAAACGCTTTGAGCATGTGCAGCAGATGGTAAAAAGCGTTGGTATANTCACGTGGTGAACAAATGTTCTTTATGAATAAAACGCTTTGAGCATGTGCAGCAGATGGTAAAAAGCGTTGGTATATATCTGTGTGTATGGGGAAAAAGCAAAAGGGGGAAGGGGTTTTTAAAAAAAGGAAGATTATTAGGCCTAGTACTCTGAGAGTACTATGAGATACTTTTTTAATTCAGGAGCCTGTGGTGGTGTAGTGGTTAGGCTACTCGCCCCCCACCTTGGCAAACCGGGCTCGATTCCCTGCAGAGCCGCCCCCNCTGTGGTGGTGTAGTGGTTAGGCTACTCGCCCCCCACCTTGGCAAACCGGGCTCGATTCCCTGCAGAGCCGCCCCCGGACCCCTGCATGTGGGAATAGTGCCGGACGATGCCGCTGGTCGGCGGGTCTTCTCGGTGATCTCCCGTTTTTCCCGCCCCCTCATTCAGGCGCTGCTCCACCCTCACCTCACTTCACCATCATCGGCTCTCAAGACCTTGATGTTAAGAGTCGCCCAAATCTGTTCACTCTCTTCACTCACTTTTTTAATTCGGATTTTTTTTCTCCCACTTCTCATGTCTCGACTGAATTTTAATTGACGAGTTTTACTTACATATTGGTTGCATTTATGCCCCTTGTGAGAGACCTATAAAGAACTTGCCATATCTAGGTCATACTATTAGACTTCATTATCAGATTACGGCTCATGTATTTGCCTTCGACGTGTAAAATGCGCGGACATTTCTCCTCGTGTTAACGTTAACTTGATAAGAAAAGACTTGTTGAGTGTACTAATTTTAGCGGTACACATTGTGGTGATGAACTGTAGTTTCAGCAGATTCAAACTGCGGGAAGAAACTACGAAGGGTAACTATTTATAATAGGGGTTTTTCCGAAAATCGGGAAAATAATACCTGCAAACGCTATATATGGTCTCTAATAATCTCGTATCGTGAGGAAATCTATTAAATCAGTCAAATATTTAGGATAAATCGATGACAGTTTCTGGAAGTTTTCGTTAGGAAATGAAACTGTTTTGGCGATAGGAAAACATCAAGTGGTCTTGAACCACTGTGTTAAAGAAAACAGATCACAAACGTACATTAAATTCTTCCGAGGTAAAACTTCTTTTGGAGACTCGAATGCCCGTTAGCCCATTAATATTCTTGTGTTTGAATTTCTTTATGGGCCGCCGTACCTTATTGATTAAATTAATAAATATTTAATTGACTACCGTACATAGAGAAACGGAACCCGAGAGGAGCCTACCGTTGTTTTGGGCGATCTGACCCTTTTGCCGAGTTTGACATTTTGTTGTAAAGGAACTCTTTGCTTGCCATACTCTCAAGTTTAAGAAATTTCAAAAAAATTAAACAGTTTTTTAAAACAAAGTGTTATTAATTTTTGCTTTATTATGCTGATTGGATTGACTGTCATTATAAAGTTTGTTGATGTCGCTCCCATGCAAAAAAAATATTTTTCTTTATAATTAAAAATCAAGTTTATTAAACATTTGGAAACACGTTAAAGACACACTTTTTANAAAAAAAATATTTTTCTTTATAATTAAAAATCAAGTTTATTAAACATTTGGAAACACGTTAAAGACACACTTTTTAGTTTTTAATATTCAAGGGTTCCTGCCACTAATCCAAAACAGTGTGTAAAACTGTTATAGGCCTATTGTCATATTTTTTTCATATAGAAAGTGACGTTATTGTCAAGGTGTAGTACTCATATCAGCGGTGGTTCAAATCCAGAAACACGCGCCTGTAACGACTCATAATTTATGATCACTCATTTGGCGTATAGATGTTACTTATTTCTTTTAACAATATCTTCTCGGTAGGCAGGTTATACAGGACTATAGCTAATTTTAAAATTGTAATTTGGGCGGTGATTTTTTTCAAATAAAAATATTGTTAGCTAAATGTGTTTCATTATTTAGACGGATTTATTCGTACCATACTCGGATATACCAGTACAAACACATATAGGAAAAAAATTTTCTTCCTCCGGGCCGGATTTGAACCAGCGACCTATGGATTTCTACTTCAAGACCTACAGTCCACCGCTCTACCAACTGAGCTACCAGAGGTCGATGTATACTGTGCTCTCATTTTGGGATGTTACGTGTTATAATATTTTGCTTTTCTTTCCGACATTACTTTATGTTTGTTTCAACGGCACGTGTGTCACAGAATACTTTTTCACCTAATTTCATTGCCCTAGTTTCTGCTTACTTAAAAACCAGTTTCGTCAAAAACAGGTTGTCCACATTCGACGGAACGAAGGTCCGCTACACAGGAAAATTGCGTACAAATATAGAGTTTTTTTGTTTTCTTTCGTTTTTTCTCGCAGTTATTGTAAAACATTTTAATACATTTGCCAGGGTTTTTTTTATACGGACCGTGATGCAGGATGAGAAATGTTTCCAGTTGACATTGCCCTAATATTACTCTGATAAATTCACTCACGTTCGGGTACAAGTAAAGGCCCGGCCACAATCGACGTGACATGTATACAAATCACCGCATAAGGAAGTGAAAACCTGAGTTTTCATAACAGCGTTTTCAAGCTCATGACTTTGCGTAAAGATGGTTATCTTTCATCTTTATGTTATGTTTTTAACGCCGGCCAATCAGAACGAAGTACGTCAGTGGAACTACTGTTGTCAAATGAGGACCTAATAAATGGGAAAACATTGTGTACTGACTCCAACTTTAGGTCGAATAACGTTTCTCGCCATCAGTAAAATATTTTTGTTTACCTTTTCGCGCGTTCATCTTTGCCATTGCTGGTGCCTGCTGTGCATTTTTTCAACAATTCTCCCTGCAGCTTAGATTAAAAACATAAACAATGAACTCAGTATAGCCAACCCAAAATGCCAATACTTCCATACCTCAAAAAATATTTTTTTGTTTGTGCACTTTTATTTGATTGTTCAGTCCGGTTTACGGTAACGCCGATTGTGGACAGCTGACTTGAATTATACACAGTATGTTTCGCTAAGCCACGTCAATTGTGGGAAAGTCATAAAGAAATTGGGGCTCGTGTATTGGGCGTAAACTGTTTATGACCAGTAGAAAGAACGCTAAAAGTGTGGATTTTACATAGCTTCTGTTAAAATTCGCCTACCAAGTGCCCCTAGTTAGCTATGCCTCCTTCAAAAGTAAATTGAAATTGTGACCTCTTTANTGTTAAAATTCGCCTACCAAGTGCCCCTAGTTAGCTATGCCTCCTTCAAAAGTAAATTGAAATTGTGACCTCTTTCATAAGAAAACTAGTTTTGTTCCTAACCTGAGTAGAATTAACTTTAACGAGGGGATGTGAGGAATTGTGGGTAATAAAGGAATCCAGACCCAGGGGAAATGAACTAGGGCACGTTGTAGTGAATTCGAACACAGCTCGGGTTTCCTGGCGGAGTTGTTCGAATTGACAGATTTATTTGTCTAGGTTTCATTTAGGCATTTCGATGTGACTGCTGNGTCTAGGTTTCATTTAGGCATTTCGATGTGACTGCTGATAGTTTCCGAACTAGAACCCACCAAATAGAAATTACTAAATAATAAAAATAAAAATAAATAAAAATATATCTTTTAGTTCGATCACCGCCTGAGTACTTTAGGAAGCTGTGCTTAGTGCAGTCCGTTGCGTATCCTTCAACACGTGATCGTTGCTTTTGACGTTGTGGGTGTTTTCACCACTTTGTCATTTCCTGTGCTTGCGTTCTTCTATAACTTGCCTGTAATACTGCAAAAGCGGTGACCATCATTCAAAATACATTCGTCAAATCATTTTATTTTTTTACAGATACGACTGGCGAACAATGTCGGTTAACAGGGAGGGCCAAGCGTTGTATTAAATTTCGAATTATAAGAACGATCTGACCTAGCTGAAATAACAGCGCTTTTTAATTCAGGACCGCCCCCTTCCACCACCCCTTTTTTTCCACTTAATTGTTTTAGCATATTTTATGAAGGAAAGGTACTCTTTAGTGCTATGTCACAATCTCTTGAAATCTTTAAATACATTTTAATCTAAATTGGTGTAGTGGAGTAGCTACTGTGTGCACTAAATTAACTGGATAAATTCCTCAGTCGTCCACTTTTTTAAGGCAATTCCATAAAAAATATCTTTATTAAAGATTATATATTATAAATTATCCATCAGATGACCACCAAATTCGGTAAGAAATTCGTTATGTTGAATCGACTTTTTGCAACACAGTATTATCCTACAAATATTTTGAGTTCCTCATAAAAATGTATTAATTGTGTAAGGGTAAATAGACATATGCTTGTTATTTATGTTACTGACTTATCTTCTAAATTGTATTGTAAGTTGTGCTGCGAGAAGGCTGATAAATGGAGATATTGCCACGCAACTAACGTTTTCTATTAAGTACAGTAAATGGCCTGCATACGAGTTATGATTTGTGTGAAATAAAATTGTAGGTGCTTGTAGTTGCGGAATAAAAAATATAATTTTATTTAATAAAATTTAATTGTATTGCCACGGCGTACAAGTTCCAGTGATTTGGTAGTTTCGCTGTAAACACATATAAGATTTCCAACGCTAAAAATATATTTAAATGTAAAACTACTTGGCGTTGTCCGCGCATAAGAGAGCCGTGAGAGATAAACGACCCCATTACAGGGGTTTTGCGCCCTGAGATTGTTTGGGGGATGGGGGCTCCGGAAACACACGACCACGTTTTAGGGATTTCCAGTCCAATTTGGAGCAAAAGTTGATTTTGGCCTACACTGTATTTAAAGATGGGTACTAAATGCTTTCCATTTCAGATTTGGTCCAGATCCGTTCACCGGTGTAAAATTGATATGCAATGGAGGCCGGAGCCCATTTTAGAATAGACACTATTTTACTTTGGATGCTGAAGGGCATTTCTGCCAACGATGTAAAATTGAGAAATACGAACTCGTTTAAAGGATTTTGGGGTCTCGAGCCTAATGGGGAGCCGGAGCCCATGGTCCGTTAAACGGCATAGAATGGTATATAGAACATATATATATATATATGCATAATTACATACATACAAACTGTTGTGTTCTCAATATGTTTGTACTGCCAGACATCCATAAACAATAGTTAGGTGATGATTNTTGAGAAATACGAACTCGTTTAAAGGATTTTGGGGTCTCGAGCCTAATGGGGAGCCGGAGCCCATGGTCCGTTAAAAGGCATAGAATGGTATATAGAACATATATATATGCATAATTACATACATACAAACTGTTGTGTTCTCAATCTGTTTGCACTGCCAGACATCCATAAACAATAGTTAGGTGATGATTTTTTTTCCTTTAATTCTGTAATACAGTACGCATACCAAAGTCGTGAACAAGGTCTGTAAGCCCTTGGCTGCGAGGGACTGTTAAAATCCCCGCGTTAGTGATGAGTGCCTAATTTGATCGTCGGTAGCTATTATTGCAAAAACATAGGTCAACAAACTGGCTTAGTTGATAAAAATGAGAATTTATCATTGTGTGTCCTTGCATTGTAATTTGAAAATGTAATTGTTATATATATTTTTGCTCCCCTTCAATAGAATCACGTAACCGAAATGATTACTTTGCAGCATGATGTAGAGACTAGATACGATAGTTTCGGAATGCAAGTTAAATATTTAAAGTGCATTTGAACAATTTTAGTACCCTTTAAATACGTGTGTTGGAAAGTTTCTGTTCTTAAGGGGAAGATAAAAGCAAACAAAAAAAGTAGGTATAAAATAAATCACGGACTGATGTGTTCTTCAGTACATCTGCAGTTCATACTGAGCGAATCCTCTTCCTTTGTCGAAACAGTTTTTTTTTTCCAGTGGGGTGCGCGTTCTGCCGCCTCGCCTCCGGACTGCGCGACCTTTCGTTTCCTCGCAATAAGGAAAGCGACTGTAGGTGTCACGGCGTGTTCGGATTATCATTTCCTCTTCGCAATGACGCAGAGGCGACATCTGACGGCGGTTGCTGCATTGCTCCGGGAGGTTACTGGTTGCTTTAGGCTCCGCAACTCCACTCTCGATGCGAGCTACTGGTAATTCTTCGGTACGCACCTTCTCCTCGCTGGGAGAATTTCTCCCATTAACCTCCTGGTAGCACATCAATTTATCGGTTTAGGTCTTACGAAAGAAGAAATTTGTTTTCTGTGATTGGTATTTAGAATATTGTATAAAAGCTGACACTACGTAACCTATGGAAAGGGTTTCAGTATATGCGTGGTACGAGAAGCAACCAATTATAAAATAGTTGGTATGTCAGCAGTGACCAGTAGCAATTCCAAGGGGAAGACGGTGTTCGTATTGGAGGTTACTTCTGGACTTGCACAGTATCAGCTATGATTTAACCTGTTCTGCAACATATCAGACGTGAAAGTATATACTCGGGGATTATATGTTAAGGGGGTTGAGGGAAATCCCTAGTAAAAAAAGTTTTTAAACGCCTCACGGTTATGTCTGGGCCGTAAGGGAGCATTGCGACGTTACCTTCCAAGTCTGCGATATGCTTTCCCGATTAGCTGAATTTCTAGCAAATTGGATATGTAGGATATTATTACAATTAATAAAAGCCAGTGGAACAAACTACAAATACCACTGTGTAATTTTTTCCGTACCCTTAAGGAAACTGCAAATGAAAGCCATAAAAATGTTGTTTTTAACCAACATTTAATATATTTAATAGGATAAAAGTAAAATGTGACCGCTGTAGATAATAGTTGAGAGATTTGGGCGACTCTTAACAACGAGGTCTTGAGAGTCGATGAGGATGAAGTTGGGTGAGAATGGAGCAGCGCCGGAATGCAAGGTCGAGGGGAACGGAAGGTCCCCAAGAAAACCCGCTGACCAGCGGTATCGTCCGTCACGACTCCCACTTACGAAAATCAGGAGTGACCCGGCCGGGGTTTGAGCCCGGTTCGCCTTGGTGGAAGGAGAACAGTCTAACCTCTCAGCCACCGTGGCCCGCTGTAGATAATAGTTGTTTTANAATACGTTTTTTACACAGTATTTCCTGTGATTAAAATAGTAACAATATTACACAGTTGCAAATAAATATTCGGAAACTAATCACTATGTGCTTTTATGTAAGCTTACACACATTTATTGTAAACACAGAAGTATTCACTTAGATGCATTTTTATTTTTATCACGTCGCCATTTTCTCCGCTAAAAATTTTTAATGGAAATACTAATCTGTCAAGTATGACTATTTAATGGTAACGATATAATTAAGTAAGTCACCAAAAAAGCATGTACATGTGAGCCTGCACATATGTTTCTACAACAGTTTTAACACCAGCAATACAACAGAATTGCTGCATTATTCCTCTCGACTGAGGTAGCCACTATACACTTGAGGATGGGTCTTTCAACAATTGTGTATTTTTTATGCTTGTTGATTTAAGATTTTTAGAATTGACTTTTAGAAAAAGCCTCTTGTGTCATAGCGTGTAGTGTAGGAGTAGCATATCAATTAATAATGTATAATTAATTCCCAACTTGAATAACATAATTATTACTTTCTTGAAGAAAAGTCTTTAGCGTGCTGTTAAAAAATGTTTACTTGTTACGAATTCGATTCACTTTAGACTTATTTTGTGGAAAACACCGGTGTTTTTCTGAAATACGAGAGTTCAAAAGTTGTGTCAAAAAATTATTTAAAAAATCTTTTTATTTAAATTTAGGTAAGATTAGATTTCTTTGAAAAACTCGTCTCTTTTACATCCCCGATGTTCGTGTGGTTAAATGACACATGTCGGATCATTTATTTCATGTCTTTACTACAGTCTATCTGGAATTTATCTATATATAAGGCCCCAACTGTTCAAAGCGTCAGGAATAGAGCTGCAATAATATCGCAAGCAATTTATTTCTTTACTGCATTTTCAAACGAAGTGCGGTTTTTATTTCAATAGTTTTGAGGACAGTAAAGAAAACTATGCGAGACTTGCTGGATCAAATGTCATACTGCAGTGGTAACAGCTTAATTTCCAACTGCACAAAGTAGCAGAAGCGCTGCAAATTAATTTAAATTGAAAGCATGGCAGGCAGCTGTTAATGTAAGGACACTTATCGTAGTGGTCCGACATTTATTGTGACATTTAAAAATCGTAGTGACATTTTATCACTAACAAGCGAAAGGTGTTTCATTAGTTAGATGGATGTATTGTTACCATACTCTTATATACCAGTACAAACTCATCTAGGAAAAAAATGTTCTTCTTCCGGGCCGGATTTGAACCAGCGACCTATGGATATCTACTTCAAGATCTACAGTCCACCGCTCTACCAACTGAGCTACCAGAGGTCGATGTGTGCTGTGCTCTGATTTTGCGATGCTACGGGTTTTTAGAATATTCTGCTTTCCTTTGCGACATTACTTTATGTTCCGGCACGTATGTCACAGAATACTTTTTCACCTAATTTCATTGACCTAATTTCTGCTTAGTTATAAACTAGTTTCGTCAAAAGCCGGTTGTCCACATTCGACGGAACGAAGATCCGGTACACAGGAAAATTCCGTACAAATATTAGAGGTTTTTTTGTTTTCTTTCGTTTATTTCTCGCAGTTATTGTAAAACATTTTAATATTTTTGCCAGGGTTTTTTATACGGACCGCGATACATGATGAGAAATGTTTCCAGTTGACATTGCCCTAATATTACTCTGATAAATTCACTCACGTTCGGGTACAAGTAAAGGCCCGGCCACAATGGACGTGACATTAACACAAAGCATCGCATAAGGAAGTCAATACCTGAGTTTTAATAACAGCGTTTACAAGGTACAACGCAGGTAGTAATCAAGGGTTGTATTTTCCTGTTTATCGGGACGTTTAAGTGAGTGGCAAGTCTGCTAAGAAATGAATGTCCAGAGTGTTAAAAACAGTTAAGGCTCTTCGGGACTATTTGTAATGTCTTTCAGTTGTGAGAATGCATTTAGTTGTGCAGATTTTTACAAATGCATAGTATGAGTCACTGTAGCTTCATCAGAGAATGGAAAAAAAAGGGGGGGGGGGAAATTAATATTTTTATGTGGGCATTTAAATCGACTGTATCCATTGCCGAAAATAAGCCTTGGAACAAAAACAAAGAAACCATAAATATGACAATTTCCAGATAATGAACAACAAATAACTAGTAACTATATCTACGCGAAAGTTCATCATCACAAATTATTGAAGATAAAATATGTGTACGTCTTTTTGGGGAATTCTGTATACTGATCGAAATTTTGGTGGTTTAATATCTACCATCTGATAAATCAATATCATGCATCGGTGTAATGAATATTGCTGGTGGAAGATACACATAATTGATACATCTGTGGATTTTTGTTACTTAATCAACTGACTACAGTGCAACATGTTTCACTGATTTGCGGTTATTGTTTGCTTTGGTGTCGGATCAGTTTCGTTGATAGACTTCAGAGTGCAGCTGCCGCCATGACTAAGGTTCTACGAAAGTTTGAAAGGTTGCATGTAATAGTAATGATAGTGGTGCACAGGAAGTATCATACCAGTAGTTTCTACATTGGCCAGGATTCGAACCCAGGACACCTTGCACTATAAGGAGGCATACTACCCGATCAAGTCATGGAAGTCGATTTTAAGCCGAATCAGCAAACATTAATACCAGTCCGTGACAACCGAGACATGGAAGACAGTGAACACTTTGTAACATTGCAGATTTTCGGCGTTATGTTTATCGTTTGTCATATACATTTTCATTAGTTATATTATTAAAGAGTACTTGCTTATGTTGTCACTTTATTTAATATTATTCCAAATTACGTTTTATTATATGACTTAACAGTATAATCTTTGGTTATTTTAATAGTTTATTTGACATATAGATCACGTGTAAGTATTTTTCATTTGTTTCTAGACGGTAGTCAGTATTAATATTTTATTTGTTATTTTTAATTTCTTCTCTTAGAGGGTAGTCAGCATTAAATGTTTATTAAACAAAATTATCCTGATTGTCCCTCGTTTCGCCATTGCTGATTGGCAAAGAGATGTGTCATGGTCAGACGACAGCCAATCGGAGGACAGGAAACAACATAAGTGAGGCAGCAATAAAATAGAACTAAATTTTTCTTTAGGACAATTCTCACCACCTCCAAAGATGGACGTGGGTATTTACAATAAGTTTTAATGATATAATAATTAAGAAGATAGGTGNAATTCTCACCACCTCCAAAGATGGACGTGGGTATTTACAATAAGTTTTAATGATATAATAATTAAGAAGATAGGTAAATTTTATTAAACTAATGGCAGCAAGATGTTTTTTTAAGGTAAATGTGTAATAACTAAAGATAATGAAAATTTAATTTCATTGTATTTGATAATATGTATGTATAATTGGTTGAATTTGCTGGAGAAGAAGATCAAGTAAAAACAAAAATATATTTTGAATTTGAGACATTTTGCATATTTCTGATTCAATTGAAAACGGCGCCCAATGTATTAATGGGAATTTGTGAAATGTCTGAAATGTAACAATTTGTAGGTCACTTCAGATACCCAGTTTCAAATTTCTGGTGGTTATTTCGTCTGATACACAGTGAATTCGCCTGATTTGAATCTCGCTAATCGTCAGTGCAATTAATTAATTTGTTACTTGGGGTATGAAAAATGTCTCAAAATTTGGTGCCTTCACGTAGACGATGCAGGCCACTAGTTCAAGTTTGTAGTCTACAAACGCCTACCATTTAAAGAATTTCGATTCTCAAAAACGGCTTATTCACCGAAATTGGCTCATTATCGTGATGTTAAATCACGATAATAACATTAAACCCTGCATGTGCAGCCATGGTTTGCTGCAGAAGAAATAAAAATACATTTTAATTCCTAAATTATCGCAAGAAGGAAGAAATATTAACTTCACAGGATGTGGTACTTCTTGTATTACCATTCGTGGGTTATAATTTCTGACTGTGGCTTGTATAATCCGAAATTTTGCAAAATCATTCTGTGGAATGGAAACTTGTGAGCAACTACTAAATGTGGTACAATAGACACTGGAAGCTAAAAATTTCCAAACAGAGACGACAAAATACTGTGTTCCCGTCCATACACAATATACTTGAAGTTTGTGTTAAATTTGTTANCCGAAATTGGCTCATTATCGTGATGTTAAATCACGATAATAACATTAAACCCTGCATGTGCAGCCATGGTTTGCTACAGAAGAAATAAAAATACATTTTAATTCCTAAATTATCGCAAGAAGGAAGAAATATTAACTTCACAGGATGTGGTACTTCTTGTATTACCATTCGTGGGTTATAATTTCTGACTGTGGCTTGTATAATCCGAAATTTTGCAAAATTATTCTGTGGAATGGAAACTTGTGAGCAACTACTAAATGTGGTACAATAGACACTGGAAGCTAAACATTTCCAAACAGAGACGACAAAATACTGTGTTCCCGTCCATACACAATATACTTGAAGTTTGTGTTAAATTTGTTANATTTCCAAACAGAGACGACAAAATACTGTGTTCCCGTCCATACACAATATACTTGAAGTTTGTGTTAAATTTGTTAGCTTGATGTCTACCGAAGTTATGATAATAAGTGACATTCATTTTTGTTACAGGTATCGCACCATTATTCATATTGTCTCTGTCATTGTTTGCTTCTTGTGACCACTGTGATAACTGGCTTGTGACTCAGTATTACTTTGATTGAAACAGTTTTGTCCACTCATTTAGCTTAAGATTGCACAGTTAATTTCAGATGATTTTAATATTTGTGAAAATGGCTTCTTCTAATTTCGTGTCAAATTTGTTTGACAAAGACGATCGAAGTTTATTCACTCTAAAATGTGTAATTCAGTTGATAAATAATGCGTTATTATTTAGTGTGAGTGTTTTCTAAATTATTATAAAAATGTGTAATGAATATATGTCGCATTTATATTATTCTTTCTCCTCTAAGCAATGAAAGATTACAGATTAAAGAGTTACGTGTTTTGTGTTGTTCAGAGTGGGTGGTAACTTTGATGGTCATGAAAGAAGTGGAGTACAGGGTTGAGCTCATGAATGATACCAAGCAGAATATCTGGGGGCTCGGTTTGGTAAAAAGCATGAGCTGTGAGCACACAATGGTAGTGAATGGCAGCACAGTGTTGAACTCATGAGGCGTGGGAGGGTGAACAGCTGGAGGTTCGATGTAGTTGTAGGAGGTGTGAGTGGTGATGGTGTGGCGATGCGAGCAGTGAGTGGCAGCAGAGTTTGGAACAACTAGTGAGTCGTCGGAGGGTGAACAGCTAGAAGTTCGACGTGGTTGTAGGAGGCGTGAGTGATGAATGATAATGTAGTGATGCAAGCAGTGAGTGGTATCGAGCGCGTAAAACATCTGTTGAGTTGTGGGAGGGTTAACAGATCGAGGTTCAGTGTGGTTTTGGGAGGCATGCATGGTGTTTATATGGTGATGCGAGCAGTGATAATGGCAGTAAAATGTAGAACTGATGAGTCGTGGTAGGGTGAACTTCTAGAGTTTTGATGTGGTGTCAGGTGTGAGTGCTGATGGCTAGGTGATGCGTAAAGTGAGTGGCAGCAGAGTGTAGAACTAGAGAGAGTTGTGGGACAGCAAATACCTGTAGGTACGATTTGGTTGTAGGTGGTGTGAATGGTGATGGCATGGTGATGCGAGCAATGAGTAACATCAGAGTGTAGAACAACTGGTAAATCCTGAGAGGGTGAACAGCTAGAGGTTCGATTTGGTTTCAAGATGTGTGAATGTTCACAACATGCTGATGCAAACAATGAGTGGCAGTAGAGTTTAGAAATAGAGAAAGTCGTGAGAGAGGAAATAACTGGTGGTTTTCTGCAGTTGTAAGGGATGTGAGCGATGATAGTATGGTGATGCGAGTAGCAGCAGTGAAGACTTAGTCGTGGGAGAGTAAACAGTGGGTGGTTTGTTGTCGTTGCAGGAGGTGAAAGTGGTGACGGCGTGGTTATGCGAGCAGTGAGTGGAAGCAGGACGGCAGGCGGCTGCCTGCTGGTGGCGGCACTGGCGGCGCTGGCGGCGCTGGGCCGAGCAGAGCTCTACACTGCGCTGGTTGAGTTAGAGGAGCTGCTGGAAACAGAGGCCGTGCTCTTGAGAACCCTAGAAGGCTACATCACTGCTCAGGAGGAGAAGCTCAGTCTTCTGCGGAGGTGAGTCCAGTCACATGAGNGAGAACCCTAGAAGGCTACATCACTGCTCAGGAGGAGAAGCTCAGTCTTCTGCGGAGGTGAGTCCAGTCACATGAGTATATTCTACCTGCAGAAGTACCTTTAGAATGTAAACAAGAAAAAAAGGGGCGGGATAGTAACGTTGGGCATAACCAGCTGCCCCTGCCAATAACTCTATATCTTTCACCCGCATTTGCATGATGTCATACGTTACTGCTGTGGCACCCACCTTTCAGAGAACTATAGTCCATGTGGTTGTGGTCACTGACATCATACTGATGTAGTGAGGAGGCCGACCAGTGATGGTTCGAGGCCAATTTCCAACATGACTCAGACACTTCTGAGCATCAAATCGGTACTCCGACGTTTCCGAATTCACTAAAAATAGGAAGTCGAGTGATTTTTAACCTTTTTGGCACAACCTTGCGGCATTAAACTGATGTTCGAGGAAGTGTTTTTCAGTAGTGTACCTCGTATCTTGACTGCAGTCGATGCTCAATCTTAAAGCCATAGTACTGCTGTAGAAGTTTTGATGAAGGAGTAGTAAGCGAAAACACATGTTTTTAAAATGGTTTGTGCAGTTTTTATCATTCCTTACAAAGGAAATGTTCTAAATTTCAAGGTTGTCTTTAGACACGCATAATACTTTTATATTTATTAGCATGCCATAAAATACAGGGTCACCTTTTAAAGTCACATTCAGGCGAGTCAGACTGCACGCCAGTTGAGAGCGTTGCGCGTAGAGGCGATGAGGCAAGTTGCATTCAGCCATTTTCCCTTTAAGAAAAATAACCGTTGGTGTTGAAATGAGATCTTGAAACTTTTCTACGGGCACGAAACGTTTCTTAAATGCTTTTACTTTTCAAACACCACTACAAAATATCCAACCTTTTTTTAATCACATGATTTCCACCAAACCTCTGCAACTCATTCCATGCGCCAGCTATATACGGAGCCCTTAAGAATGTTTGCTTTCATTTTGATACGTACGCTTTCATTACGTACACGTTTTTTTTTTATCGTGANACGGAGCCCTTAAGAATGTTTGCTTTCATTTTGATACGTACGCTTTCATTACGTACACGTTTTTTTTTTATCGTGAACCGAGCGTTTCTCCATTGACTAAAGATTAGGTAGGCCTATATTCATTCATCTTCTGCGNGAGAACCCTAGAAGGCTACATCACTGCTCAGGAGGAGAAGCTCAGTCTTCTGCGGAGGTGAGTCCAGTCACATGAATATATTCTACCTGCAGAAGTACCTTTAGAATGTAAACAAGAAAAAAAGGGGCGGGATAGTAACGTTGGGGACAACCAGCTGCTCCTGCCAATAACTCTATATATTTCACCCGTATTTTCATGATGTCATACGTTACTGCTGTGGCACCCACCTTTCAGAGAACTATAGTCCATGTGGTTGTGGTCACTAAGACATCATACTGATGTAGTGAGGAGGCCGACCAGTGATGGTTCGAGGCCAATTTCCAACATGACTCAGACATTTCTGAGCATCAAATCGGTACTCCGACGTTTCCGAATTCACTAAAAATAGGAAGTCGAGTGATTTTTAACCTTTTTGGCACAACCTTGCGGCATTAAACTGATGTTCGAGGAAGTGTTTTTCAGTAGTGTACCTCGTATCTTGACTGCAGTCGATGCTCAATCTTAAAGCCATAGTACTGCTGTAGAAGTTTTGATGAAGGAGTAGTAAGCGAAAACACATGTTTTTAAAATGGTTTGTGCAGTTTTTATCATTCCTTACAAAGGAAATGTTCTAAATTTCAAGGTTGTCTTTAGACACGCATAATACTTTTATATTTATTAGCATGCCATAAAATACAGGGTCACCTTTTAAAGTCACATTCAGGCGAGTCAGACTGCACGCCAGTTGAGAGCGTTGCGCGTAGAGGCGATGAGGCAAGTTGCATTCAGCCATTTTCCCTTTAAGAAAAATAACCGTTGGTGTTGAAATGAGATCTTGAAACTTTTCTACGGGCACGAAACGTTTCTTAAATGCTTTTACTTTTCAAACACCACTACAAAATATCCAACCTTTTTTTAATCACATGTTTTCCACCAAACCTCTGCAACTCATTCCATGCGCCAGCTATAGACGGAGCCCTTAAGAATGTTTGCTTTCATTTTGATACGTACGCTTTCATTACGTACACGTTTTTTTTTTANCTATAGACGGAGCCCTTAAGAATGTTTGCTTTCATTTTGATACGTACGCTTTCATTACGTACACGTTTTTTTTTTTATCGTGAACCGAGCGTTTCTCCATTGACTAAAGATTAGGTAGGCCTATATTCATTCATCTTCTGCGNTTTTTTTTTTATCGTGAACCGAGCGTTTCTCCATTGACTAAAGATTAGGTAGGCCTATATTCATTCATCTTCTGCGCACGTCTTCAACGTTGGCTCGCCCTTCGCCAGTACAACTGTCACAATCACATGGTCAACAGTGACCAACCCACACTTTTACACGTATAAAAAACTTCGACTAACTTCAATATATTATAGTTACCTTAAAAGTAGGCTAGATGAAGTGTGCAGATATCTCAAAGCACTTACATAAACAGTGTTCTACCCTCAAATACTATCCACGGCGCTTTTGATTCTGTTCTTNGCAGATATCTCAAAGCACTTACATAAACAGTGTTCTACCCTCAAATACTATCCACGGCGCTTTTGATTCTGTTCTTGGTAAAAAAAAAAACAGTCTAATGCTGGAACACAACGAGTGGCTACTGCGCAGCTCGCATGCGCACTCTATACCACATTCCATCGTCGCCAGCGGTTCCGAAACTGTGGTCCGCGGACCTGTGATAGTCCATGGCTAGATCCAAAGTGGTCTGCGAACTTTCTGAATATGCCATTAAGTATATCCATTGATATGAGATGCCTAAAACAAAATTTTGACATTTCTGTTATTCTATTATGTATATGAGGAGAATGATATAGCGGAGTTGAGGACAATGTATTTTAAATGGGGCCCAGATGGGTAAAAGGCGGAGGAGCGGTGGAGCTATCTTGCTTTGTCATTTCAATCGATCGGCAGCCATCTTGTCCGCCATATTAAATGTCGGTGACCTTGACATTTGACCTTGACCTTTNCGTAAAAAAAAAAAAACAGTCTAATGCTGGAACACGAGTGGCTACTGCGCAGCTCGCATGCGCACTCTATACCACATTCCATCGTCGCCAGCGGTTCCGAAACTGTGGTCCGTGGACCTGTGATAGTCCATGGCTAAATCCAAAGTGGTCTGCGAACTTTCTGAATATGCCATTAAGTATATCCATTGATATGAGATGCCTAGAACAAAATTTTGACATTTCTGTTATTCCATTATGTATATGAGGAGAATGATATAGCGGAGTTGAGGACAATGTATTTTAAATGGGGCCCAGATGGGTAAAAGGCGGAGGAGCGGTGGAGCTATCTTGCTTTGTCATTTCAATCGATCGGCAGCCATCTTGTCCGCCATATTAAATGTCGGTGACCTTGACATTTGACCTTGACCTTTAAAACTTTTAATCTTGTAAACCCCCAAAAAAAATTAAAAATATATCTATTAAAAAATATAAATAAAACTATTTAAAAACATTATAAAAATATTTTAATAAGTCACTACAAAATTGAAAATTTCGGAAATATCACTTAAGGGCTTGCATTTCTGGAGGTTCCCCCTGCACCACGTCCAGNAAAAAAATTAAAAATATATATATTAAAAAATATAAATAAAACTATTTAAAAACATTATAAAAATATTTTAATAAGTCACTACAAAATTGAAAATTTCGGAAATATCACTTAAGGGCTTGCATTTCTGGAGGTTCCCCCTGCACCACGTCCAGCAGACGACTAATCCTCCACAAATCAATCACATTGTCTTAACATTTCCCTCCCCGCCCCCTCCAACATTCATCAGTCGTATGGTTTTTTCGTTTGTCATTTGCTTTCATTTTCATACCTAGGTGGTGCTAATTTATTAATTATCGATTTATCCGCCAGGCGAGCTGCCGATTTAGCCACCAGGTGGCAGCCATATTTGTTTATGTTTTTAACTTATAGGTGGTGCTGACAGCGCCTTCCATATTGGATTCTATTTCCAACACCTAGGTAGCACTGATATTTCAATTTTGCCGCCTGTTATCGACCTGTACCGAATGGTGACAAGGTCCGTACGAGAATAGTACTTACATTTGTCATATATTTTTATATTTTCAACAAAAGTGTTTATTTTTATTTAAAATATGTTTTATATAAGAGCAGGTGGTTTTATCTTCAATGCATTAAAAAATGAATAAAACATATATTATATTAAAAACTAATTTTATTTGATAATGTACAACATGAGAAAACATGTATACGCATTGAAAATTTATATTTTTCACTTTGTTTTGTTTATTGCAATTATACCCATGCGAAGTAATCTGCTAGTTAACCAATCGTGAAAAGTTTTTTATGTAACAATAATGGGAAATATTCTTGGTTTTGCACTTCACCATCAGAAGATCGATATTTTTAGATTTCTCGTACTTAGTCACACATGTTGGCACCACTTTTCCACTAGCATTCAGCGAGTGTACATTCACAGACACACCCGAGTTGTTCTCAAAGACCCTTATTTGCTGTAGATGAGTCGGAAAATCTAGTCCGCTAAAATCAAACATTTCTTTCACCTGATGCTACTCACTACTCGCATCACCATGCCAAAACCATTCACTCTTCATGCAATCACATCGAATCTCCGGGTATTCACTGTCCCGCGACTCTCTTTAGGTATACATTCTGCTGCCACTCACTGATCGCATCACCATGTCATCACCACTTACACCTCCTGATACCACATTGAACCTCCTGCCGATTAATGTGTGAGATATTAGCATGTTCACGATTGACATTGGCATCATTAGCATAGCTGGAATTAGCATAGCTGGAATTAGCATAGACGAATTGACATTGGCGAATTGACATTGGTAAATTGGCATTGGTGAATTTGCATCCAAGATGGCGGTCGTGTGACAGTGCCTTGCAATACACAAAACAAATTGTAAAAGATAAATTTTCAATGTACATGTGTTTCCTCATGTTGTACATTACCGAATAAAATTAGTTTAAATAAAATTGTGATGTATTATATTTCTTTTTTAACACATTGATGATAAAAACTACCAACTGTTATATAATTTTTTTTAAATACAAATTTAAAAAAAAGGAAAATTTTACGTATTTTTTTTGCAGCTATGGAAATTGTCGCCATTCGGTACAGTTCAATAGCAGGCCGCGAAATTCTGGAAATTAGCGCTACCTAGGTGTTGAAAAAAAATCCAATATGGAGGGCGCTGACAGCACCAACTATATCTTAAAAATATAAACGTGTATGGCTGCCACCTGGTGGCTAAATCGGCAGCTCGCCTGGCAGGTAAATCGATAATTTATACATTAACACTTCCTAGGTGTTGAAAATGAAGACAAATGACAAACAATGCCAAGATGGCTGCATACGATGCAGTGAATGTAAGTGAGGGGGGTGAAGGAGGGGAATGTTAAGGAAATGCGATTTATTGGAGGGGAGTCAGTCATCTGCTGGATGTGGTGCTGGGGGACCTCCAGAAATGTAAGTCCTCAACAAACATTATTATTAAAATTTTTATAATATTTTTTGTAATTTTTTAAAATAATTTTTTTGAATTTTTGGCGGTTTTCAAGGTTAAAGGGTGCCAGGGTCGAGTTCTAAGGTTAAGATCAGCGACATCCAACATGGCGGTCAATATGGCTGCCAGCCGATCGGATTGACAGAGCATGACAGCTCCACCACTCCACCGCCGCCCACCATCTGGACCCCATTTTAAATACATTGTCCCCAACTCAGCTATATCATTTTACGTATACGTCGTGATCATTTTTTTTTTTCAATGTTCTTTTGTGATGTAAAATCTAATAATTTAATGGTATTTTTGTTTATTAACTTATCTTTATTTTTCTGCAATGAATAATAAAAGCATACAAGATTTGATGGTGGTCATATATTTTAATGATTTGTTACATGATTAATCTTACATTTTGGATTACGTTATCTGACGTCAAGGCAGGTCCGTCTTTTAGTCTATTCGCAGTTTCTTCGCACTTTTTTAATCTAACATTTGAAAAATCGCCCCATGTATGACGTGTTTGGTTAATTCGTTACAAGTGTTTTATGTACTTATATTTTATTTACAATTTTAATATGAATAAAAACGTTGAGATAACAGGTGTGTTGGCAATGCCTAGTAAGAAATAGTTATTTTGCAAAACTGAACGCCCACGAACGTGGTGCGCTGTCCCTTTGGGGTAATTTTCTATATTTGGTTAAGCTTTGTTCGCATGAGGCGGGAGACATCCTGGAAGTATATCTTAAGCAGGGCTTCAGAAAAGTTGGAAATAACAGTGAATGGACTATAGATGGAAATTCTACATCTAGTGTTCCGTGGTAAAGGAACGCTTGAGAACACTGCTCTGTTCCATGGTGAGCACATGATCAATACTTGAAACAAGAATTACTTATCCTCGTGCTTCATTATTTTCAGTTCTAAGTCTTCCTCCTGGTGATGGTATAAGCTCCAGGCGGCTTCTGTAAGACCCGCCCTTTCGCCTCCAGAGGCGGAACGACGTCACGAGCGTCGAATATCGCTCGCGGCGTTAACGAGTTCCTCTGAGGCCACACTTACCCGTCCTTCCAGGCGGAATATCGCATTACTCGAGAAAAACTCTCTCCATATAATTATTTGCTTCATACAGTCCCAACCGTAGGGGTATCAAAATAACTCATTATAGTTCGGCCTAACGAAGTATATTTTCAGAGTCCCCGTGCTGAGGAGTGCATGCTCCGTGAGACATCTCTTGTTGTGGCTTTACATCTTACGCAGCTGGATGACTCTGGTTATAAATTCCTGAAGATTCCTTAATGCATTACATACATCCTCTTTACGAAACACTTTTCATATGATTCCGTTTGAGATGCGAACTTCGTGAGATGATTTGTTATGGAAACTGTTGTAGAAAACATGATTATGACCTGGGACCTTCCGTGATTAGTAAGGGAGAGACACTTCCTTGGAAATAGGTAATTATAGTTAGTTATTTACAAGATGTCAGAAAATACGTGAGCTGAAACAGATTCGTGAACGGGTTTAGTCTGATTTGTTATCTGCCATTTGTGTAAACTTGGCGGGAGATATCATCGCCCGTCTGGGTTCGGCCATGTTGGGGGTATTAATCGATCATCACCCGCCAAATGTTCACAGATGAAGTATATCAAATCGGCTAACACACTTCACGAACGAATTTATTGTGTCATGTCACGTAGTTTCCGACATTTTGCAAATAACTTCTTTTAAATCCCACCTTTCAAGGATGTATCTCTCCCTTAATAATTACGTTAGGTCATAGGTCGTATAATGTTTCCTTCCCAGTTTTATTTGTTTTAAATAAGGATGAAATTTATTTTTGCAAAAGTGTGTTTCTTGCAAAATCTACTGATATTTTAAATCTGTTTTTGCTTCAATTGTCGCCGCCTTCGTTGATGTTTTAAATATCGTTGGCGTTTCAAAACACCATTTTTGTACAACATTAGACAGTGAGTTTAAACTTGTAGGTAAATATTTTATCCGAGAGTTTTACTCTCACGAATAACCACTTTTCTATTAGACTCATGTCGTTAAACTTAATTTAAGTATTGTTCTGTAAAACGTACCTCTCAATTCCTAAAAATGTCAAGCCGTTTTGGGCTCATTTGACGAACTTTTTATTTCGTACGAATATTACTTAATTATGTTATTTTGGTGTCCCGGTATTTAAAAATTAGTCCTAAATCTAAGGATAATATTAACCATATATGGATTAAATGAGCATGATGCGGGTTTTATTATTCAAGAAAGGTTTTGAACGTATTGGTCAGGATCGGGCCTGTTAGTCCTTTCTGCTTCGATAGGGACGTGGAAAGTGTTGTATAGGCTGTTCACGCTAAAGTGAGCACTTTCAAAAGCCTTGCGAGCCTATCATTTGAAGAATTATTTTAGTGTTGTTAACAAAAAAACTGCAGTGCCTGATATTCTGCATGAATGGTATCATTCTCTCCTAAACTCCTCCAATCATCCGCTTCGTCGCTTTGGTGTGTCGCAGTCAATGCAGTGTTTGTCTCGGAGTGCTCCAAGCACTTACCGCAGTCGCCTCGAACACACAGGTTGCCGGTTCCACTTAGGGGTTTATTCTGCTCAGGTTGGGAACGAAATGAGATTCCTTGTGGGATAGTTTGGTATAGGGAAAATTTCCGCTGCAAAGTGCGTTTGCGGGAGAAACTGCATTTATTTGTGTGTAATAGTTTGCTCTTCGTCCGAACTGCGATATATTCTTGCCCCAGCCAAAATATTATATGTTAACTTCATTTTGTAAAAGGATTCATGCCCTGCAAACATGTTCGAGATTTAGCGTTCATGGACAAGCTTATTTAAGTGTAAAAAAAGTTACGAGAGTAATAAATGTGGTTGTCATCGAAAGGATTTTTTCGATTCAGTTGTTACATTTAAATTAATTAATTCTGTAAGCCAACATTTTGCTGCATCCAGTNAAGGATTTTTTCGATTCAGTTGTTACATTTAAATTAATTAATTCTGTAAGCCAACATTTTGCTGCATCCAGTTTTATGGCTGATCATTAAACAACTTGTTAATGAATTTCGTTCAATTTTCACTCTAGTGTGAAAAACAAAGTTTATTTTTCTTTACGTAGGTTCTAACAAAATACGCTTTGGAAGATTTAACATAATTATATTTATTTTATGAAAACTGCAAATATACCTTTTGTTATATACAAAACGGAGAATATCTGGTCTACATGCACATGCATACGTGACGATAAACATTTTATTTGCCAAATTGTTAGCATAGAATTTGCCAACCTAGGCGGCGTTCCAAAACGTTACTCTGAGAGTACAGTAAAGTAACAGAGAATAACAGAGAGTAACAGCTGAGGACAGCAAGAGTAAGCGTGCTTTTGGAATGAGTGTGATGTAAATAGCTATCTAGGCAACCAATGTAGATTCTAAAAGATATTTATCACTTTCCCAAATTTTTTCTTTTTAAAAAAAATTTGTTAAATACGTAAACAGCTTTACTTACCATAAGTTAATCATTAAACTTACGTCTAAAAATGCAACCTTATACAATTTAAATTTAAAATGAAAAATACGATTTCATCGCTTGTCATTTGTAATTTTCTCGTGTGTATCTGCATCCAGAAAGTCCACTTTTCCTTTCAGTTTGCTTAATTCTACTAAACTTCCCGTCATTTTCAGTTTCCCCTTCGTGACTTGCTGAAATAGTGCGTGTGAAAGTTTTACTCTGGCAAGATTCACAGAGTAATCTACTCTGCAGTTTTGGGACACTGCCGAGAGCGAGTAAAGCATTTTGCTCAAAGTGTTTTGGGACAGCCAAAGGGAAAAGTTTACTCGTAGAGAAATATTTCGGATCGCCGCCCCGAGTAGAATAAACCTTAGTTCCACCCTGCTGATACCACTGACTTATGCGCATGCGCAAATAGCGACGCCGCAGGCCACGGTCCCCTGCACTCGCTCGACGGCTCTGTCCACGCTCTGCTTGGAGGTGCGAAGCAGAGCTAAACCTTCCTACGTTATTCCACACTTGCACGCGGTGATCAGCCAATCGGCGTCGAGGCAGTTCTTATAAGCGTGGCCAATCTACCACCTTCTCTTAACCTATTTTCGAATATCACTTACCTGCGTGAATCTTATATTCATCCATCATTTATGTGGCAACTCCAGTTTAGTGAGAAATCCATTAGTTACAATCCCTGCAAATTTAACAGTGTTTGACAAAATAAAAAATTAAACAAATTCCCGCCAGTTGTTTAAATTGTGTATGATTCCGCTTGGATTGGGTTAATGCATCCAGACGCTGTCCAGATCGTACGGATTCGAGTTCCCACTGGGAGGGTGCGTGTTTCCAGCACTGCCGCATACATTATTAATAGTATTAAGTATTTTTAATTAGTTTTTCACTCTTTGTATTCTGATTCCACATGACTCGTATTTTCGGTAACACATTGGGATGTAAACTTCTAACGTGTTATTTAATTTGTCTCCAAATTACTTCATTCTGGAACCAATAAAGCTATTTAGGGTTACGAGTTTGGTGCATAGCCCAAATCCCTTTAAAACACGACGGTATAAAAATGAAGCAATTGAACATAAAGGTATTTTAGAAAGGCGTATGTGTCATTATGTTTCCTGCCTACGGCTTCGCCCGCATGTACTTGGCCTATAGTAGAACAAGGGACATGCAAGCATGCACATACCGCAGTGTTAGCGGGCAGTCATGTGAAGAGAACTACAGAGTATGGACGCGCGGTTGTTGGGTGTTTTGGCAACAATTATGTAATTCTTCGTTAAATTTCTAGGTTCACTTAAAAATAATAATTTGAGTAAAATTGGCAAACTAGCTCAATTTTTTTTTACTGCAGCATTTTCGAAACGACTTTATAAACTGTAACGCAATAATAATAGCGTGTTTTAAGGAGGTCGTCTACCTGGCGTTTGAAATGTTTTGCAGCGTATTTGAAAAATGCGTCTTTTGACGAGAATATTACACTTGTTCCAAATACGTTTACCTACGAAAATAAAACACATCCCAGACGATGACGGAATGATACTTTCAAGACATCACGCATGTTAGGAACATTATTTTCGTCCCTCCAAAATAACTAAAAACGGCTTATTCAGACTGCCGTATCTCAAAATTTACGAACCGGCTACATGGGAAACAAAGTTATAGGAATGCGTGGGACTTTGGAACAGAGTCGCGTTCAATAAAATTGTAGGATCACCGCTTTAAATTGCTGAAGCTCTACGAATACGACTAAACCACCTCGTGCTAGTTCAGAGGCTTGCACCACGTAGAAGTTATACCGCTTTACATGTGCCGGTCGCCATGTATAGGTTTAATAGAATTAACAGTGATCTAACGTTACAAATATGTCGCAATCAATAACATTATATTGTGTCCTAACAAACACACTTAATACACGTGATACATAATATATATTTATTTTAATGTATAAAATACTATATTTCATTTATAACTTATATGAATATAGGCACAGAGAAAATATGTGTGTTGGTAATGCCTAGTAAGAAATAGTTCTTATGGAAAATGTTATTACACTCAGTGCACACGAATGTGGTGTGTTGGCCCCCTGGTGTCATTTTCTAAGCATTGTTTGCATGGGGCGGAGGAATATCCTGGAGACAACAAGCGTCTGGCAAAGTTGCTAGATCGGTTACTGCTGCTACAATGGCAGGTTATCATGATTTAAATGAGATTGAACGTGGTGTTATAGTCGGCGCACGAGAGATGCGACATAGCGTCTCCGAGGTAGCGATAAAATTTGGATTTTTGCGTACGACCATTTCACGAGTGTACCGTGAATATCGGGAATCCGGTAAAACATCAAAACTTCGACATCGCTGCGGCCGGAAAAAAATTGTGAACGAACGGTACAAACGACGACTGACGAGAACCGTTAAACGTGACAGACGTGCAACCCTTTCTCAAATTGGCGCAGATTTCAATGCTGGGGCATCAACAAGTGCCAGCGTGCGGCGAACTACTCAACGGACCATCATTGATATGGTCTTTCGGAGCCGAAGGCCCACTCGTGTACTGTTGTTGACTACACGACACAAAGCTTTACGTCTCGCCTGGGCCCGCCAACACCGCCATTGGACTGTTAATGACTGGAAACACGTTGCCTGGTCTGACGAGTCTCATTTCCAATTGTATCGGGCGGATGGACGTGTACGGGTATGGAGACATCCTCATGAATCCATGGACCTTACATGTCAACAGGGGACTGTTCAAGCTGGTGGAGGCTCTGCCATAGTATGGGGCGTGTGCAGTTGGCGTGAAATGGGACCCCTGATACGTTTAGATAGGACTCTGACAGGTGACAGATACGTAAGCATCCTGTCCGATCACCTGCACCCATTCATGTCCATTGTGCATTCCGACGGACGCGGACAGTTCCAGCAGGACAATGCGACACCCCACACGTCGAGAGTTGCTACCGAGTGGCTCCAGGAACACTCTTCTTACTTTAGATACTTTCATTGGCCACCTAAATCACCAGACATGAACATTATTGAGCATATCTGGGATGCCTTGAAACGTGCTGTTCAGAAGAGATCTCCACCCCCTCGCACTCCTGTTGATTTGTGGACTGCCCTGCAGTATTCATGGTTTGAATTGCCTCTTGCATATCTTCAGACATTAGTCGAGTCCATGCCACGTCGTCTTGCGGCACTTCTGCATGCTCGCGGGGGCATTACACGATATTAGGCAGGTGTACCAGTTTTTCTGGTTCTTCAGTGTATATGTTCTGTGTTATCCACGTAATCATAACTCTAAGCTTTGTTAGCTTTTTCGCAATAACTGTTCGGAACTAAGTTTCCGTTTTTTAAACGTTATTTGCGTTTAGAATGCAGAGGATCCCTAATAATGTTTTTTATTTTCCTTTATCTTTCTCTGTAGTTTTTTTTTAATACATTGCACAAAGATCGTCTTTCTCTCTTACTCTTCACTATGGAAAAGTATATGTAATAAACATGTACATCTAAAAAAGTTAGTTTAATTATTATGCAGTTGTTTGCTGATTGTAATCAATTTGTTATTTGTAGATACGTGGTATTGCACCTGCACCAATATTCTTTACGACATGGTTCATTGTCATATTGTACGTATCATGTATGAAACATCCTGGAAGTTTAGACGTGTACGAAATGGTTATATTTTATTTCGTTTCTTGAATAAAATATAACTTATTATATTTATTTAAAGATTTGAATTGTATACAGAAATACTCTTTTATTTTCCGTTAAACATTTAAAATTTACATCAAAACTATTCAATTTACTTTTTTAAATACCTACTTCATAATGTACACTTTATATGCAGACGTCTTACGTTTAGTCCATTCACGGTTACTTCCAACTTTTCTGAAGCCTTGCCAAATTTCTACTTCTAGAATATTCCCCTGCCTCATGCAAACAAAGCTTAGAGAATTACACCAGAACGCCAACGCACCGCATTCGTGCGCACTCATTGCAATAATATTTTTCTTAAGAATTATTTATTACTAGGCATTACCCACACACCTATTTTTTCTGCCTTTATTCATATTAGTTATAAAAGAAATATTGTAATTTATATATCCAATTTGAGTAAAAGTTCAATTCAACCAAAAATAAGGTATTTTTATTTAAACACAAGTGTAAAACGCTTGTGGTATCTACGTGACATGTTTAAGAAGCAACCAAACACGCCATACATGGGGTGTTTTTTTTCACAGGTTTGATTCACAAAAGTGTGAATCGACTATGCATAACCGCAATAAGTCTTTGATGGTAGCAATTTTGCTCGTCTTGGCCACCACGTACTGGATTGTGGGTAACGTCAGCACAGTTTGCGTGGTCTGCGCGCCGAAAAACTGAGATCGGCTCAACTTGTTCTGCATAAACAACGCTAATAGCGTCGAAGTGGCGAGAAACGCCCTGATTGGCTGTTGGTACAATCTACTCCGTCTGCTGGACGTTGTCAACGGGAGTGTGAATCCACCTTAAGAGGATCCGTCCAATGGCTGCGTGGCTGGCAGATCGGAATGCTGGTTGGCGAAGGAACAACCCTGCGATACGGCTGCACAGTACACTGCTTGGCACTGGAATGGTCGAACGTGTTCGGTCATAAGGTCGAAATACGTGACTCGCATCCGTATGCTTCCGATCCCTGCTGACGAACTGTGTAGCATTTACTTGTACGGTGACCGTGGTTTACACATCACTCTGAGCAAGCACAGCACTCTTAAAGCATTATCACGAGTCCCATGTGTGAAAGGTGAACGCTGCGTGCGTAGTTTATGGCACAGGATATTCACGGTAAAGTGAGCACCTTTTGAATCCCTCTCATTTGGAATAACAGTCAATAAACATATTTTATTGTAATCTTAGACGTCAACTCTCAAGTCCCGTGAAATATATACACAGTGTTCTATTACTTACACTGAAAATTTTATTTTAAAAAGTGGTGGAAGGATAAAAATAGGCTGTTAGGAAAAAAGTAACTAGGGCCTCAAAAGTGATTACTTTACCATAAACAGCCTATAACACTGAGTTTTACACTTCAGACCATATTTATTTCATGAATACATTTCAGATATTTTACAAACATTTTAGACACTCAACAAAACGGACATGGAATTCACTGTCAATTGCAAATCATTTGACTTCTGATAATGCATTAACTATTTCAACACTAGACAAAATTATGTAGATAAATTTTGTATTGCACTAAGCTAGATGTGAAATGTGTATATGTAGCAGAGATCTAGAGAGTGAACCACGTCTCTCTGCTACGATACATACGAAAGAGAGATGCCACGAACGAAGGTGCTGAGGCAGAAAATATTAGTATGGGAAATGTAGCTCATAACAGAGTCTTTTCGGAAGATCAAGAACCTCTACTCGCCAAATACCTCATCCGTTGTGCAGATATATACTTATTTCTTTCTACTAAAGAGGTAAGAAAGTTAGCATTTGAACTCGCCGTTAAATACAACTTAAATATACCTCCATTTAGAAGTTGTTTTTGTTTGATTAGATACTATTTTACTAGCATCAGATTGTTTTTAAATACGACGTTAACTTGAAAATGTTAAATTCTATAAAGTGATTAAAGAAGACTGTTACTAAAATGCTAAAATGTTACTAAAATGGTGCCATATTAACCTTAAATAATGTAAAAGTACTCACATATGATTTATTAGTAATAAAACTGATTGAAATATGTGCATTGTGTATTATTTGTGTATGTTTCAACTGACCCCCATCACTGTTACAACCGCCCTTGGCATGGTGTCAGTTGTAACAGTGGTGCACGTTATGTGAAACGTATCCTGTCTGGCAACTACTGCATCCAGGCCTATCAGTTTAATATAAATTTGAAGACAAATGAGTACTCTTTTATGTCAAGCGACTTATTTGTTGTTTACAGCCAGAATGGCAATGCTCCGAGATATCAAAGCAAAATTGTTACAACCGTACCCAGTCTCCCATACACACGTTATGCTGGGAGGCCGTGCCATCTCAAAGATATTATTTTTAATTTCTCGCAACTGTAGTTCTCAAAGAACAAAAATATGAAAAATAGGCGTATAGCACTTAACATTTAGCAACTTTGAATAGGTAAGATCTAATAAAGTAAATGCCCAAGAGTTCATATGCATGTTTGATTTGTATTTATGTTGGATATGCCTTCGTACATTAAATACTAACTTTCTGGTCAACGTATTACAGACAACTAAATATTGTGTTGTCGTGTAACGCATTTTGGAGTAGAAGCCTCGCTGACCTCCTTCGCGAGCGACTACCAGTTGACACGTGTCACGAGGCACGTGGACAGCCAGAACGGATCGCAGTTACATGTGTCAAGGTTGTGCCGAGTAAGAGCTGGCATATCGCCGGAGCACCCGGAAAGTGCTATGTAAATACGTAGGAAAGCTGGAGAAATTGCAGAGCCAAGCAAGAGCACCTCTAGCTTCACGCCTGAGAAAACGACTGAACAATTGAAAGTGGGGGCCACGAATACTCCTCACCCCTACCACCCTTGTAGCCAAACCGCGGAAAAATAAGCTGAGATGGTAAATTCAAGGGGCAGATCACCACTTCTCCCGCCCCCGAATCTTCATGAACCATGGCACGTGGCTGAAGGGTTTTGTACTGAAGACAACCACCTCCCCCTTCCCCCAATAAGAGAGACACGTGCAGACACTTAGGGAGGGAGGCTGGGGAGCATATAAGCCAATTTATGCGAGAAGAGGGAAAAGTTCATTATCACCGCGCCGAGGGAAGAGTTGCATCAAGGAATCGCGAGAGGATGTGAGAACGAGCTCAGAACATCAATCCAGGGGGAGACGGCACAAAAAGCGGGCCTTTTCCAAGGCCGCCCACATCGCCGGAGCTCACCCACAGCAGACAACCTGCCAGCACCAACAGCAGAGTTAAGTATCAAGTCGCAGCCCAGAGAAGCCCCCCTCCATCATGAAGTCGCCCACAGTTAACTTGAGTTAGCCAAAATAGAATACCACACCTCGGAAGTGTTTCTGTATGTTTTTGTTTAAACTCGAGACAATATATTTATCCAGTTAAGTGAAACGTCAAAAGACTACCTTATTGAAATACCCTCAACCTTCAAGGCACATTATAGTCTGTGCCTGGAGGAATTAACTACGACCCTATAAACCACCCTGTATTACACAGGTGGGGAATAGCGTCAGTGTAAACCTTTTTGTATACAGAGTTGAAGGGTTCAGTATTAGAACGGGACTGTTGACCAATTCAATTATAATACTAAGAAGTTTTTAAAATTGTATACAGAGTTGAATGGTTCAGTATTAGAACGGGACTGTTGACCAATTCAATTATAATACTAAGAAGTTTTTAAAATTGTTAATACTTAAGTTTTCGTGCCACATTATGGCCCTAGGCATTAGCACTTAACTTCTTAACTGGTTCGAATGTTACTTAAACAGTGCACAAATCCGACAAATTCGATACTCTATCATGTGCCCTCCAACGTGGATAAGTCTGTGCCTTCTTTGTTAGTCATCGCTTTCACATGACACGAGTCTCTTTTATCATTTTCGTTCTAATTGTGTTTCTTACCGATCTGTAGAATTGCAAGTTGTAGACTTCAATTATTATAAAATTCTGGAAACAATATTATTGCAGTACGGCTGTGGTGTAAAAGATTAAACTTAAAATGGCGCGGACATGAGGGTGTATGTTTTCAAAAAAATATTAATAAAAACTGCAAATTAGAGCAAACGGGTCTAAAAAATATCTACTTGTGTTAAAATCTTGATGATATGTTGAACTTAAGAACTGTTTTAATCATCATCATCCTGACCACGTAACACTGTTTTTGTCGTTCTGCCTTCGCAATTTACCATTGTAAGCTTTTGTGCACGCTTAAATTTTCACAGTTCGTTACATTTTAATATAATTAACGTCGGAAAATAAAAGCATTTTGAAAGCAAATAATTAATACGCCTTCAAAGAGTTTTTATACAGTACAGCATGTCTCGGTAGGTGTTTGTGACGGCTGCAGCTTGTAACAAACCTTGTCTTGTTTTGACTGTATGGCGTGCTCTTGCCTATAAAACCGTATTTTTTACTATAAATAATAACTTATTATATAGTTTGAGTGGCATGTATTTTAAAAACAAATTTAATTACTCCTTGCCGTATTTTATTCTTTAATTCCCCATCTAAATTAAAGAACAAAGTAATAGGCCACTGTGTAACTTTTCCATGTATAAGTTAATAACCATACTCCCTTCAGGCGCGAAAAAAAAAATGTATTTATAAAACCATAAGGCGTTTAGACTGCATACGTTTTCAGTGGCTTCCAAAAATATGGATATTTTTCACATAAAAAAGTCTAGTGTTTTTAAAATCGTTACTCGAGGAGTAATGATGGCACTCAGGATTGGTCCCTGACATTTTTCAAGTGTAAGCGATCAATATTTTGTCGCTCCCTCCCCCAGCATATAAATATATAACCAAACTTTCATACAGTTTTTCCTACTTTGTGGGGTGTCCTTGTGGGCCAGTTATTGAATCCAGCAACAAGTTTTTATTCTTACACCTTAAATCTCGCTTTTTACCATGCGCGCGCCCTTGTGGAATGCGCGTGTAAGGATAGGACTGAAACTTAACGCGGGCTGTGTCTGAACTTATTCTCAACGTAGGTTATTCACAAAAATCACTTAATAATTCTTCCATGACACTTTTCAATTGGATATTTTCCTTCTTCCCGTCCTTCTTAACGTATCTCAACCTAACCTGTCTACTTAAATTCATGTAGAATTGTAGATGAATAAGTGATCTTGCGGTTTAAACTAACCTACATAAACCTAGCATACAAGGTGATACAGTTAAAACCAACGCAGACATACCAAACTGCGTTTTGTCCTCCACAACGTTCGAGCTGTAACTGGGGGGCCGCGGTGGCTGAGCGGTTAGCCTGCTCGCCTCCCACCAAGGCGAACCGGGCTCAATCCCCGGCCGGGTCACTCCCGGATATTAGCATGTGGTAATCGTGTCAGACGACGCCACGCCGCTGGTCAGTGGGTTTTCTCGGGGATCTCCCGTTTCCTCCACCCTTTCATTCCTGCTCCGCTCCATACTAACCTCAATCACCCTCATCGGCTCTCAAGACCTCGCTGTTAAGAGCAGTCCAAATCTCTTCACTCGCTCACTTGAACAGTAACTAGTCACATTGGTTCACAGGCTCTAGGTTCTCGTATGATACTACTTTCATTATTTCTGATTACATATTTATATCCTCCCACCCCTTCTTATTCATATCTCTATGGTGCGTCCTCACAATACAGTGTGGGTTTGTCAGTCACGTATTGTATTTATTTTGCATTTGCAAATGTTAAGGAATCCAAATGTTACAATTTACATGACCCATCTCTTTCAGGTGTGTCTTCTGTTTTTTTTTTATCATCTATGTGCCCTACGTCTGAATATAAAAGTACTGTTTTCTTTTTTACTCAGCGCATTTCTTTCCACTGTCTGGACAGGCAGAAAGGAAAAATGTGCCGAAGAAACTCTAGTCCAGCCATACTCAACCTTTTTTTTATAGGGGCCACAAATACCGTTCAGTCATAGTGTCGCGGGCCGCAAGTAAAAATTGTTTAGGTGTAAGTAAATAAAAGACTTAATTTTAACATTTAACCATGTATTTACTTTTTATAAACATAAATATTTTAGGCTTTAACAAAGATAGTTTATTTAAACGTTTTAATGCGATTTTTGATACTGTGAACACTTTTTCAAAACTTTATCAAGATCTGGCTTGTTGCTGCTTGCTAACCTTATCACATCATCCAGATGAGAGTCTGTAAGTTTGTTTCTGTACACATTCTTTGTGTACTTCATTTTTGAAAAAGACGATTCGCACACGTATGTCGACCCAAAGAATGTTAATAGGATTTGAGCACTCCTTTGGACGCTTTTATATTTTTGGGGAATAATGCTCCAAAATTCCACATATTCGTTTTTTCCCCTTTTTCTTTAAACAAAATTTCTAGGTGGGTGTCGTTTTTAAAATCGATGAATTCATCTAACAATTCTGGGTAATTACAATTCAAAATTGAAGCCAGCTCTGAGATAGTGGTTGTTTCTAAATGCCATGGATTTTCTACAAGCATCAAACATTTTTTAATTTTTCTTAGATCTTGAAACCTTTTATGAAATTCATCTAATAGTGCAGTTATATAATTTGAAATTGTAGAGCAGTTTTCCTCAAAAATGTCGATACGGTCCTCTGTATTCTTAATTATAGTTGGAAAATTGTGCAGCTGTTTGTTCTGTAGTTCTTCATGATAAAGTTTTAGCTTTTCCTCAAAAGCAAATACTTTATTCGCCATCTGTGAGACTATGTTATTTTCACCTTGTGAACTCCGATTAAGGCTATTTAGTTTTTCTGTAGTATCACATAGAAAGGCTAAAAGACACCACCATCCATCATTTAGTAACTCAGGGTACACTTTATTATTTTGCTCTAAAAACAGTATTATTTCATGGCGTAAAGAAAAAAACCTTTCTAAAACTTTTCCTCTACTAAGCCATCGCACTGAGGTATGTAAAAGGACATCATTATACTCGCTTCCCAGTTCTTCCAAAAGACTTTTAAATTTTCTGTGGTTCAATTCTCTTGCTCGTATGTAATTGACAATATTGATAACCGTCTTCATCACGGCTTCAATTTCTGGATTTACAACATGGGCCGCCAAGTTTTCTTGATGGATAATGCAATGAAATGTAATTAAATTTGTTAAATTATATTTTTTCTTAAACAACGTAAGAAATCCATTTTCGGATCCAGTCATTGAAGGACAGCCATCGGTGCAAACACACACGATTTTTTGTATATCAATTTTATTCTGCTCTAAAAAATTGCAAATAGTATCAAGGTAATCTGTGCCTCGGGTTTGACCTTTCATTGGAAAAAATTTCTAAAAACCTTCAAAGATTAAATTATGTTCTGTACAATATCTAACAAACACCGAGCATTGCGATGTTGCTGAAACGTCGGTACTGGAATCGAAAGCCAAGCTAAAAAACTTGCCGTTTGTAAGGTTTTCTAATAAGTTATCGTAGATGAATTTTTAAATGTCTTCAATACGCCTTATAGAGGTTGAATAGGAGACCGTAGTTTTTTTATATTAGACAATATTTGTATTTTGTTGCTGAATTTATCAAAATTCAGCAACTTAACAAATTTGATATGATGTAATGGTTACCGCGGAGTCTTGTGATAATGCCACGGACATAACATTTTGCTGTTGTTGCAATGACTTCTTAAAAAAAACTCAATTTCTCACTTCTTAAAGACGATCCAGAAGGAAACGTTTCGTTGAACGATTTGTGTTTTGTGTTAAAATGACGATAAATATTGTATTTCTTTAACATAACACTTTCTCGGCATATCAAACAAGTAGCTGCATTGTTTTTGTTAGGAACAACAAAATATTCCGTTTCCCACTCGTCTTGAAACAATCTGTTTTCATCACATATTTTTCTTTTATACTTAGAAGACACTCCTGACATTATTTTGATAGAAAAATAACTATTTTACACTTAACAAAACCAATTAACTGCAATTACCAGGCGAACTTTGATAATTTGTGTGTGTCATGTAAACAAATTTAAAACAAGTGACGACAAATAAGGCAAGACGTAGGTACAGAAGTGTGAAAGCAAAAGGGGAATTCCCGCCGCTGGCTGTCTCGCTCGCGCAACCCGCAACTCTGAGTTGCGCGAGATAATAAGAGAGATTGCTATATCCCAACACTGCGCGCACCGCGGTAGGGATTTATGTACTTATGGCGCCCATAGTTTCTCTGATGAGCGCGCAATTTAAAATGCTTGGCAATTTGATAACTCCAGGTGGGCCAATCACAAAAGCTCGGCGGGCCGCAGGTTGAGTATAGCGGCTCTAGACAAACGACGAAAGAGAGAGAGAGAGAGAAATTTATTCCTTTCCAAAGAAGGCCCAGAGAAACTTATTTTAAGTGTGCAGCAATCATACAGCTATAGTGGGTTGGGGAGGAGTTGCAATTCGCCTCGTACATTGTTCAATAGTGAAGCAGGAATCAAACGTAAACAGTGCGTGATTACCTAGCGTCACGTTTCGGTGCGTACACGGTAATTTAATGTGTAAGCTGCGTGTGTAGTAATTTGCTATTTTCAAATGAAGAGACCGTATATTTTTTACTTGTTCTGCGAATCGTGTTTTCTGCCGGTTCACACGTGGGATTGGCATGGCTGCACTGCCATGCTACGTTAAGGTAACCATGCGTTGTTTACATCGGAAGAAACGTTTCTAAACCTAGGAACTCTGTGCTAGTGGTAACTACGTACGTGGAAAAGTGGTTTTGACGTCTGTTCTTCCTGGTATATCCCACCCACAGTTACTTCCAACTTTCCTGAAGACCTGCTAAAGTTTTACTTCCAGGATATTCCTCCGCCTCATGCAAACAAAGCTTAACTGAGTCTAGAAAGTTACACTAAATGGACCACGCACCGCATTCATGCGCACTCGGTGTAATTATATATTTTGCATGAGAACTATTTCCTACCGCGCTTTACCAACAAACCTATTTTCTCTCTATTATTATTCGTGTAAATTTTAACTGAAATAGTGTAATTTATATATAAAATATAAGTTAGAGTAAAAATTAACAAAAAAAAGGTTATTTTATGTTAAAACAACTATAAAACGCTTGTGATACATGGCATGTGTAGGAAACAACGAAACACTTATTACATGGGGTGATTTTCCAAAGGTTTGATTTAAAAAGTGTGAAGACGTTGCGGTTAGAGTACAGCAACACTTAAAACACTCAAATTTACTAAAACTGAAAAGATACCTACATAACATTATGTTCATTCCCAACATTATCACAAGGAAGTCGTAGATAAGTGGTAAGATTTGAATTTTTTTTAAACGTCTTTGTCTGTAATTTTACGGAGAGTTGTCGAGAATGTTTTACCAGTACTATTCCGTAAAACGACGGGATTTTTTTTGACATTGTGGTTGACTAAGGCATTAGCTGAATACTCAGTAGCGGAATGATGATGTACTCCAATATTCAGGCTATTATCCACGTTAAAAATGAGCACTTTTTTAGCGCCCTTCCAGTAGGCATTAACCACTGATAAATATATTTTATTGCAGATTCAGAAGTTCACTTTTTGGAGTGGCGAAATGTATACACTGTGTTGATGAATCACATGGCAGTGTTTATATTAAAAAGTGCCAGAAAGATGGAAATCGACAGAAAAGAAAAATTCTGCAAAACCTTAAAAAAATCTCACTTTACAGCGTATCGGGCTCGACCTTCTTGTGGGCCGCGCTAAAGGCCGTACTGCACGGTGACAGATCACAGAGAATAAATACACAAGCACGAAATGACGTGGCGGTTCCTTTGATGTAGACGTACTCATTCTCTGATTGGATGTGCGGGGGGTCGGGGACCGGACCTTGTGTCTAAAAGGCTACCGCGTGCTGAGAAATATACCCTATTGGTTGGGCTACTGGCTGGCTTGTAAGTTACTGGGCGCTGATTGGCGAACGGCGTTCCGACATGTCACTGGCTAGTGAAGCCATTTTAGGGGCTTGTGCAGTTGGAAATTGCGGTAAAAGCGGCTGTTTAATCTCTGTATTCGTTTTTACTCTGTAGCCAGATTCCATAAAAGCTTGCACAAGGTCTGCCACCTAGTACGTCACCGTCGTGGCATGTGTCGCCTTGTACAGCCGGATTTCATGGCATGTTTGGCAATAGGACATGTCCTATTTTTCGTGACAGGTTCCATGCCAGCTTTCGTGCCTGGCCTATCACATTGCAGTTTCAGAGCGTATGGCGCTCCCGCGGCTACCACTTGAAACGAGTTGATGAAGAAACCGAGAAGAACGCCTCCATCTTGATTATACGTTCGTAGTTTGAACTCTTTCAAATGGATTTAAAATTATGGAAAGGCGAATAAGATTGACGATTACAGCTTTTAATTACTGTTGCTACTAAATATTTTAAACACATTTAATAGGATCGATTTTACTAGTACGCGTATAGGTAACGTATTTGAACACTTAAAAATAGGGACATGAAAATTTCTCGTTTTAAACGATCTGTAGTGTAGACTTCACTGTTATTTGTAATTTCGATCCCTTTGTCCATTCCTTGTAGCCAGTTGTTACAGCCAGTTGCACAGGCTGTCCACGGTAAAGTGTGACCACTTTTGAAGACCTTGTTACTTTTTTCCTATCGGCCAATTTTTATCCTTCCATTACTTTTTTTTAATAAATATTGCCATGCAAGTTATAAACAAAGGGTACTTATTTCATCGGACTCAAAAGTTAACGTATCAGGTTGCAATAAAATATATTTATTGACTATTATTCCCAATGAGACGGCTTCAAAAAGTGATCACTTTACCGTGAATAGACTATACCACAAACTACATGAATACAGAGGGGAAATAACTTTTTACACTCCAGCCTCACACGCCAGCAAAATGGCGTCACTGGCCAGCAAAATGTCGGAACGCCGTTCGCCAATCGGTGCCTGTTATCATGCACTGTTAAAAATATCTGTATATTTACGGAAAATTTTACTGAAATGTACAGTAAATACACGGAAACGCAATTCGCGATAACGAAAAACGGAACTAAGTCCGTAACTACGAAATACGGAAAGTCTCCGCAATTCCTATAGCTTCAGGTTTCGGGAACGAACAATGCCGAGTCTACGCGAAGCTTTCTTCGCCACTGTAACCAGAAAATCATCGTTTCTGCGACAGTCATTATAATGTTTAAATATTTTATTGTAATTTTTGCATAAATTTTGTAAAACTATTCGTTTTTGAAAATTTTTTGTATTTTTCTTGGGGCGGAGGAAAACAAAAAAGAGAAGTGCCCGGTAATTAACAGATTAACAATAAAAAAAGGAAATTAATTTTTTTCTTTCTGCAGTCATCCTCTTAAACTGAATATCATAAGCCTGCTACTGGTCCATTTTTTACTATCATACTTATTCGCCTCCGATGTATGTCCATCATGGATGACATGGTTGTGGAGTTTGGAGCGAGTTTTATACATGTGACAGAGTGGTCTGGTGGTCACTAAGAACCCTCTGTTGCAACCTGTGTAAGCCTATTGAAAAACGTGCTGGCTCATCTTAATATTGCTTTTATTACTGTTTGCCCCTACATCAATCCAATACTTATTGATGTAGTTTCATTGAATATCTGACATTATAATGTAAATTCATGAGAGTATTATTTCAATATTGACGAAAATTTTAAGTAGTTCGCAAAATGCAGTTTTTTTTTAATAGCAAGTTACTATCCATATTCAGAATTTCAGGGGGGGAAAAGTGTCCGATGGAGTTTCAAATTCACCTCCTGAATAAACACCTCATTTTTGCGCGAGTCTGCATGCACTACCATTCAACGCATGTTTATAACTAGGGAGTGAAGAATTTTTTAAATTAATTTTAGGGCAATCTAGACTTCAAACATATATACATTTTTGTTATGTTTGAAATAGGATCACAGTTTGATTAGACACGCACAAGTGAACTCTGAGCCAAAAACAGGCGTGCAAGGAAACAAGCACAAAGTAGCGTCAGGAGTCTTAACATTTAGCAACGCTTAAAATACACTAACTTCAATAGAAACTACAATAAAGAGCCAAAAAAAATGGTATAGGCGTGCGTATGCAAATAACAGAGGTATGGAACCAATCAGAGTAACGCGATGCGGTCGGCAGCTAGATCGGTTACTGCTGCTACAATGGCAGGTTTTCAAGATTTAAGTGAGTTTGAACGATGTGTTATAGTCGGCGCACGAGAGATGGGACATAGCATCTCAGAGGTAGCGATAACATTTGGATGTTGGTGTACGACCATTTCACGAGTGTGCCGTGAATATCAGGAATCCGGTAAAACATCACATCTTCGACATCGCTGCGGCCGGAAAAAGATCG